>LN890999.1:203810-217361 GCA_900010015.1 Tuber aestivum | reverse complement strand
GCGGTATTTACAACGCCGGTGCTATAGCCGGTTCATTAACCTGCGATATTGTGACAACCACCCATGGTTCGGACACATCAGGCTGGCATGGAAGGAGGAAGGGATGGTGGCACAGCGGCAGGAATCCGATATTGAACTTCGAAACCGGCCAACAGTCACGATCGGGAAAGGGAAAAAGGAGATTACTGCCCGACACAACGGGCGGATCCCCGGGTTGCTGGCCTCCGCTGATGTGGTGGTATATACAGACGGCTCCAAGCACTCCGGTAAGGCGGGGGTTGCGTGGGCAGTGTACTACAGGGGGGCAGTCAAGGTTATGGGGCAGGCAGTGCCGCCATCTTGGAGCATTGTGGAATGCGAATTGTTTGCCGTTGTGGGAGCGCTGCGGTATCTGAAGCAAGTCCACCCCATGAAAGATGCTTACATATTTTTGGACTGTGTCCCTGCGCTGATGCTGATTGAGGGAATGTACCCCCTGGGAGATTCGGCAGAAATGTGGGAGGTGTTTGCCCCGTTGCTTAATGGGTGTGGCAATATCTCCTGTGAATGGGTCCCTGGACATACTGGGGTGGTCGGAAACGAAATTGTCGACCTGCGAGCCAAGGGGAGTGTACACCACGAACTGCGTCATCGAGACTGGGACGGGGTTAGCTTCGGCATTGGGCATGCAGCACTGGCTAGGGAGCTACGACGCAGCGAGTGGGCCGCCTGGCATGCGGCACAGGGCCATGAGTACTACCAGCGGGAGCCCAGGGCACCCCGGCACCTCCGAGGCCTCACGAGACTTGACGCTTACGTGTTGATACGAATTCGCAGTGGAACAGGCCTGGTTGGCCATGATGATTGCACCGGGAGAGACGACCGAGACCACTGGACCACGACTGGAAGGTACCTCCGCGACCGGCCTGCTGCTGATACCCTGTTTAAGGATAGCAAGGTGGGGGCTTGGCGGGCGTGGTGGAGGGAACATCGATGGTTGGGACTCGGTATTCCGAAAAGTGTCATAGCGGTTGATGGGGAAATAGTGGTGGCTGGGAACCCGTTTGATGGAACTATGTTGGTCGAGCGGGATGGACAGCTGGTCGTTAGGAAAGGTGGATGGATGTGTGGGAGGTGCGAGACTGCTCATGAACATGGATACTGTCGGATGCCGAGTGTCAAAGGCGCAGTCAGTAAGTGGTTCTTCCTACCTCCAGAGACAACTGCGTGCCCCGGTTGCAGTACAACGATCGCGAAGCGAGGGAGACAGCTGGACGGACAGTCACTGATCAAGGCATTTCGGACACACTTCGATGACGCACCTACCTGTTCGGACCGATGTATGGACTTGTACTGGACGCGGATGTATGGGCGTTTCGGGGATATGGAGTTGGCAGAACGGGTATCACTTGTGTTGGCTTGGGCGAGGAGTTATGAGTTGGTTAAAGGACCCCACTGTTGTTTTTGCGATGGCATGTTTGTTGATATTTCGGGTCATTGGAGGAACACTACGCGGTGCTGGGATAGATTGGAGATTTCATTTGTTGAATATGTGGAAGATGAAATTGCTGATGGTGATGTGTGTGAAGGATAAGGTTTTTGCGGGACAGGAAGACGCGTTAATCCGGGGTGTCGCTTGCGGCACGAGCGCCCGTGAGCCTGTTGTTAGTGATTTTTGGATTTATGTTTGGGAGGAGGATTGCGGGACGGTTTGCCGTGGTAGTGATTTTTTTTATGAGTTATGGGTTATGAGGGATGTTAGCTAGATCATAAGCCATGTTTTGGCGCGACTAGGTTAAATAAACTTAGATATAATTCGGACACCTGTACCTAGGAATTATACTCTCTATTATCTGGCGTTCTCTTGAACCCCCGAACCCTTACCCTGAACTCCTGACTCCCGAACCTTGTACAACTCACTTCGGTTATACCCCCGCACCTAGACCTCATCTCCAGAATCCTGCCTGTCCTGATCGTGGTGTGCCTTGGGCTACCCATCCCTCAGACCCTGCCCGTTACAGAAAGCTATATAGCTAGATATAGTCTTATAGCAGAATATTGCTTTAAAGTATAGTAGAATTTTATAGCTTAATAGAACTTCATAGCTTCTAAGAACTTTGTTATAGAACTTGAATGGATATTTGTAGCTTAAAATTCTAATTAAAACCTATTAAGCTACAAACAAATTGCTAGTAATATAAGGTTCTAAAAAAAAGTTGTATTGAGCTACAAAAAAGTTATATTGAGCCACAAAAAACTGTGTTGAGCTAAAAAAAACTATGTTAAGCCACATAAAAAGTCATGTTGAGCCATAAAAAGATTTGTGTTGAACCACAAGTCATGTTGAGCTGTTAAGTCATGTTAAGCTAGCAGGTACTCTGTAAGAGTATTCAGGTTGCAAGTCAGCAAGAAACCAGGGATTGTAACACTTAGTCACAACCTTAGCATGAGTAGTAGTCAGCTGGAAAGCTACTTGGTCTGAAGACTTTTACATCTAATCATGCTTTGCTTTAGGGTTTTTGTTTGTAGTCAGGAGTTTTTTACATTTAATCATGATTTGCTTTAGGGTTTCTCTTTGGTGATCTTGCACTTAGATAGGTGTAAACTATTTTACTGCATCTTAGATTAGCTTGAACATGCTTCTTGTACTGACACCTCTACAAAAACAATGAAGTTTGACCTAAAAACCAAATAAAACTATCTCAAGCTTTTTCTCTCTGTACTTTATATTGTAGCTTCTATCAGCCTTGCTCAGAAAGATATAAGCACAAGAATACCTACCAATCTGTCTTCATACTACCCTCTACTCACTTCAGTGCACCCATGATATATTATTCATACTATACTAAATTTTGATCCACAGTTATTAAAATCCTACTGTACTATATACTTCAAACATATCTTACCAACATCTTACCCTCCAATATTAATATCCCATACTATATGTTTTATGCCAAGGGTTATTGTAGTACTAATCTACCTATTATTGATATTTATTCTAATGTATAACCACTCTCCTGATCGCCACCCACTTAGTTTTATCATACCTCTAGCAAAGACTGTATATTCGATCACATGGTAATCCTACGCTGAGCCTCAAAGTGATTTTAAGCCAGCGATTTAATCCTGATCAATTCTGTAACCAACCAGCGTGATGCCTTGCTGGCAGGCACTCGAGCGAGAGTGTCTCGCAAAGCACGCATGCAAGCATGCGGGGGTTGTGGTGCCCAAGCTACAGTCTTTACACCTGTCATGGTCAACGTTTGCTGACATGAAACCAAATTTGGTGTTGCACCAAGCGACCGACATTGGTACTGATTACCGGTACCTTATTTTGGCCAAACATACAAGTATTGCAGCTGTCCGTGGCAAGCCTAGACTACCGACCATCGCCGCCGTTATCAAGAGGGTTAATCCAGACTACAACATTCCTCACCGAAGCGAGCTTCACATGAAAACAATAAATTGTTGCGATCGAGTCCGCTTGAGCATCACTAATCTCTAGTCAATACCCTTTTATAATTATTGGGTTTGTCTACCGATCTTGGCGCAGGCCGCTTCCCCTAGTTAGTTATAAAATTACCCCAATGACCAGCATGCCAAGTCCACCAACGGTATTCGCAATTTACTCTGGGAAACTAGCAGAAAAGTCATTTCCCGTTATCGAAATAATATCGTCCAGTTTTCCCCATCTTTCGTTCCATATGAACAGCAAAAGGTATGATCAGCCAACTACAGGCACCGATCTCCCCTGATTTTACTAATCACAAGCAACTACAGTACCACATGCGAAACCTCGTCTTAAGTTTGTCAAATATAAAAAAAAGAGTATAATGTAAATCATATCCATTCATCCCACAAATTCGCCAACTCAACCCAAAACCCACTATCATACAGCCAGCTCTGACAGAAGTCTAGGGAATAATTAGCGTGAAGGGAATCATAAAACTCACGTCTACTTTAGAGAAACGGGAAAGGCGAAAACGGAAAGATTTTAAAGCGGACAAATGAAAACGAGAAAAAAAAGAATGCGAAAACAATATCAGATCACCGAAACCAGTTCAGATCAACGCTCTCTGTTCTCCACCCCCGTTCTGACACAATCCTCCATAACTCTTTTCTCTCGGAAGCCCCAAATCTCGTCCCAAACCCCAAGTCTATCCCAATCGAAGCCTTGAAAGAAGCCAGCTCTTCCTCTCCATTCCTATAAAACCCCCTTGTGCTTTTCCACTCCTACTACTCTCTATCCTTTTCCTAACCCATCTCTATCCTATCTCTCAAGCCCTCTCCCTCATGGCCTCCATCTTATCTCCCCCGCAAGAGTTTAAGTGAGGTTATCTCAGAAACCCCCGACAGTCCTACACTGTTGACACACGCATAAAGAGCAGGTGCAACACTTCCAAACAAAAAAGTCCCCGACTTTTTTGCATATATCGCACAGAACCGCACCGCCCTGAACTTTTTGGAAGGTGGAGTGCGAGCAGCCAGACATAGTGAGATAATTGACTAAGAAGGATAATAGGAGATTTCCGGGAATGATTTGAGGGGGAAGGTACTGGAGGGTTTGGGACTGAATTGGCCTTTACTTTAAAGAGGGTATTCGCAGCCGCAGTAGCTTTAGTGGTGCTTCGAGATCGCGTTTGAAGAAACTCGAAGAGCTCTTGATATCTCGCAAAGTGCCAGGAGATTTTCGAATAGGTATTTGGTGCTAAGTATGTCCGTATATAAGCTTCCGAAGCTTCAATTGCTTGCAAATTTTCGAGCTGGCTCTGGGGGTCTGGTACTGATGCTGAACTCTCTCCGGAAAACACCTGCTCTTTTATAGGCTTCCCTTGCTTGCACTAGCATAGTTCGTACAGCCCTGCATTTAGCTCCGAGCTACTCAAACAGAGTCCGTCTTCCCCCGCTCTTTCGGCCGGAACCCCCAGCATGTTAGTATCAAACCCGGATGAGAAAGAGGAGAATGGAAAAGAAAGGCAATCGAAGCAATGACCGAATACGGCTTACTTAAACGACTCTAATATCTAACTAATCCATAGACAATGCGGAATGGCACCAGTAACAAATGAAGGAACAAACTAAAAATCCAGATGCACCCGATCAACTACCGAGTATTATTTATTTTTTTCTCCCTCTTTTTCGACAGGGAGAAGTTTCTATAATTACATATTTTTTAGCTATCCAGCGATTTTGTTTTTGTCGAGGAACGGGCCGAAGTAAAACGTTAGCCCCACTTCAAGAGAAACTTTGTTTTTGCAGACTAATGTTGAAAGGATAGTAAAGAAGGGGAGGGACAGGAATTCTTGTTGGATGCAAGAAGCTAATGATTGAGCGGGTACTTTCACACCATACTTGCGTTATCTCTATACTGGCGTGCCCCCCGAACACTCTACCCTTCCCCCACTATTACTGCTACAACATTTTGCCACACTCATTGTACTCGGAGAGTAAAAAAGGTTTACAAATTTCACCTGAACTGCATGTAAAGTTTCCTCAACCACCCCGTTTCAGTTGGGGAGGCCGGGGTCCAGACTACCCACCATGAATGGGGGGTTTCCCTCCGACCATCCACGCATTGGCCCTCAACTATCCTAATCACTAACTTTCCCAATTTAAAGACAACGCTTGGGCTAAAGTCAATTGAGGAAAATTGGATCCATTGCCTCGTATACCAGCCTGGGTCCCCGCGTGAGCAGAGGGGAATGCAGTGAGCTAGTGCCAGCGGCAGACTTCTTGGTTTTGGTAGTGACCTACCTCTCCATCCTCGCCAGCCCATCGACAGTTGAACGGCAGAGAGAGGTGAGGCTCCAGGCTCTGCGATATCTAGCAACCACTGGTATCATGCTCACATACACCCCCGAACCTACCAACCCAGGACTCAGAAACCGGGCGCCTCCCGTGTCCTAAACTAACCCAAAACAAAGCCCATCATTGTGATATATCCCCCCTCCCCGCATACGGGCCAAACTCCTTCCCTAGTTTGAAAGGATTTCTCTTCCTTCCTATCCCCCGATTTAGGGGAGCGGTGGGTGAGCGGTCCCGGGACGGTTAGTTGGAGTTAGTAATAGCAAGGTCAGCGGCTATTCAACATACTAGTATGTACCTTGGAATGGAAAGTAAACGGGGGGTGGTTGATAAATGCAACTTCTTCGCCCTATACAGAGTATCCGAGCCTCATAACCTAACCCACGCCTGACTTAGCGCCGAGGGGTCCGGATATCCCGAATAAGACAATTATGCCGCACGAGCACTACACTCCATGAAATCCTTGAGGTTCGTAGCTTGAGTTCGGCCGGTAGAAGCGGCCCAGTCTTCCAACGCAACAAACCAATCAACGAGCGAATAAAGGAAAGAGCCGATGTATAACGAAATTGAAGCAAAGTGGATCCATCGTGAAAATATCCATCACATCCAGTGCCCGACAACACGCCGCTCCCAAGGCCCGCAGGCGGCGGAAAGCGCATGCCTACCAGCTGTCACTCGGACTTCAGGAAATTAACCAATGAGTGAATCAATTTAAAAGAAAACTCGCTGAAGCTCAGTCAGAAAAACGGTACCTCAAATCCCCGACCACAGTATTCCCCGTTTCATACAGGGTATCATTTGATCCTGAGGGGGTCATGTATGAGACCGCTGCTAGCCCTCTTCTCTCATTTGCCATCGGTACTCGTACGCTTCTGGTGGCGCTGGAGATTAAAGTAGCAGTGGTACCCCATGTCCGTTAGTCTAATCACGAGCAGCTAGCAGTAAATTAACCTTTCGAGTATAGTAGCGGAATTCTAAGTAAAAAAAAGGTTGGCTCTGGCAGGGACCGCATCCGAGCAAGTGGCGAATGAAAGAAAAAGGGATTTCCTTACTCGAGTACAGGATCTAGTAATCTGGCTATGTAATAACACTCCGTGCAGAGCGGCCAAAATATACAGCAGTACCGTCCGAACTCACACTTCTCACCTAATTGCAGTTCACTCCCAGGTTGAAATAGGGAATGCTAGCCTCTCTGACGTTCTTGCCCCCTCAAGGCAAAGAACAGGGTCAGAAGCGTGCGTTCAAAAAAAAAACCCCCCCATCACCATATTATCACATTATTATTATCAGTACAGGTATCACAGAATCCCGCGTCATATTATAGGCCAGAAAAGACTAAAAGATCTTAACCTCCAAAAGCATGCAACACATGCCAGAACACCTCCTAACTACCCTCTCTTCCACTGTCCACGTCCTAGCGGAGTATCTATTATCCCGCCAAACTCGCTCACACAACGACCAATCACCATCAGTCTCTCAAACCCAGTCCTCCTGCAAAAGCCGATTAGATTAGCGAGGCTTCTCCACTCCCCCAGATGCGCTCTCCTGCCCCTACATCACTAGAATCCACTTTCCCAATATTCCATTATCTGTTTTCCATATAATTTGATGGTAGGTTTTTCTATCTCAACTCCCTAAGTTACATCTTAATTCATTTTGGTGGTGAGGATCATAAGGATAGAAAGATGCCGCACTCAGGATCTTGTCTAAGCCGCAAAGTTGAAACGAACTTCGAGACCACAATAATTTCATATGATGGACCAAGCACGATGAGTACTGTACCGGCATTCTGTATTGGGCTGCATGCGGTCTATTGTGCTAGTCCGGGGGCAGGTGATGAATTCATGGCACGGAGAAGGAGTAGTTACCATCGTTTGACCACGGGATCCCGGAATCCTGGAAGTAGCATGCATTCCAACCTGAGGCCACAAATCAGTAGTGAGAGAGATGAAAGGGATAGAAGAATTGATCAGGAATGGCTAGCAATGACTAAAATATGTTTTGGTTTCTCTACAATCATACTTGTTCTACTGAATCCAGTCGCTCTGGCTTTTACAAAGCTACCGGTATGGCACCTCTCTCGCCGCAGGAGTACCATTGCTAACCCGTCTCTGATCCCTGATCTGTATTTTGCAGTACCTGTTACAGACAACAGGTACTCTACCCGAGCATTCGGATATTTTCGTATTTTGCATGGGCGCACGGATGTGCTCAGACTGTGACCCATATAAAATCACCACGCTCTACTCGAGTACAGTGCTCAAGGATCTGAATGATCCCCGAACTATCCCTGCTTTCCTACTAAATGTTGGGCTACTTGCTGCCTGTGCTCGTACCGGTAACAGGATACCGGTACTTATACTCTCACCATAAATTCATAATCGACCCTTGTACCTCTCGCAGAATGCCCTCAAATCCGGACTACGCTTGCCCAAGGTGGTACATACACTACCTTACCTCCGAGACACAAGGGCACTAGCTACCCGCTACGAGTACGAGTGCGGCCGATAGATTTATTCGTCACGTGAGTCTGATAAGAAAATTTTAGTGCACCTTCTGGCTGCGATGCGTTCTTCGATAAGGCACGTGATGAATATATTTATCGGCCGCACTCGTACTTGAATACCTAACCAGCTTTAGCGCAGTATCTCCTGCACTGGGCTCCATCCAAGAACAAGGACTCCCTCCTAGATAATCCGAGCGTAGAACTGTAGAGCGACCGTTCTCTCTTTTTCCTCCCTCCAGGGAGTCTTATTGCCTTATCCAAGGTATGATACACCCCCCGATACTTCTGTAGTACACAGAACCTCAGCTCATCTATTGGACCGAGAATCCGCGACAAGTACGGCGGGCTGACCATGAGGGGGGGGGACGCTAGACCACTATGTGAGGCAGAGTGACCTGAAACGGTCTCACGTCGGTTGCGCCACAATACCCCCGACGACAAGTATTACTCAAGGTCCGGGTCCCTCGGCACACTAAGGGCCGAAAACCTCAAATCCGAAGGTACAAATCAGACTGCAATGCTGGGAAAAGTCCCTTCTCCGTCCGGCCTTGGACCAAAAATCACCAGTACGTGACAACGCCCTATCGGAAAATGCATCCATTTGCTGGTCGGTTGGTTGGTTGGTTTGCAGTCGGCCGGTTGGTCGGTTGCCCCCTGATGTCGGAAGGACACAATAGGGATATTCCCCGTCAGCGTGCTATAGCAGCGGGGTTTCTAGACTATTAACATATCATGGCCTTGCCCCTGTTATAATAAGATGTCATACCGATGCTGGCATCACCGATCCCCGACTATTCGGCCGTGGCCTTGACGTCAATGGTACGTGGGCGCGAACGGACCGCGTTCTTTCCCCTCCGCTTCTGGCCTCAATCGGACACAAGTTCGATACCGTACTCGCGATTCTCTGGTATTCGCTGCATGGGGTTCGGAGCTTGGCTTCTTGATTTACCTTAGCTAAGGGAGGAGCACCCGTATCGTATGATTGTCCGGTCCATACGGCATTCTGTTCCTCACGACTCTGCCCCGACTTTGGGCGGCGGGACAGAGGTGCAAGTAATAAGCCCGGTGCTAATGAAACTATCTCATGTGTGATACGCAGATACTAGCCACGTTTACCCCATATCCCAAAGGGAGGTTTACGTCTGTGTCCTGACGGTCCCCTCCCGGATAGACCACCGGCAAGCTACGCTCATGTTGGCAATGTTCTCATACATTTCCGAATACCACCAGCCCTTGAAACGCTTTGCTGGCCCTCTCTTTCTTTTCATAGTGTAAAATGGTTTGTGACAAAAATTTACTACATCTTAGAGGCATATCCAAAAACACTTACCCATTAGGCCCTTACTGACCTCTTACCGCCAATAGGTATACGAGCAGTCCCTGAGACACAAGGCAGTGCACAAGAATTCCGCGAACAAGAGTGTATACGGTGGATTCTAGCAAAGGTGTCTCCTTAAGAGAATAACAAGTCGGCAGCCTTGAAAGTTTCCTCTCCCTCTTCGGCATTTATCGTATCGCTCCGACCAGCCATGCCTTCCCCCCCCCCCCCACCAATAACGAGTACGATAGTGAACCCGACAAATACCCACCTCATCAGTGCTGTACGGAAAACCCCCAGAATACCAAATCTACCTACCTACCTACCTAACCCACCCCAAAAACACGTGAAGGAATGCTCTAGTTAGACATCCCCTGCCCATGGATTCAACACTCCCATCCATCTCCCTACACAGATGCTGAAAAAAGGTCACCCAAAACAAAGCGAACCGAAAGAGCGGGATTTTTTTTTCTCACTCCCTCCATTGTAAAGTTCCAGCATCCCCCATCCCTTGACTCCCACGCATCCAACCCCGAGTACCCCCGAGTGACAATCCATGACTGGGTGAGCAAGTCTCACTCTCACCCCACCCTCATACCTATTAGCCACAAACAAACACCTCCCACACGCTCCCCCTCACCCCACCCCCCCTCAGGATCAGTAATCCCGGACGTGCATAATCGTTTTGCCCCATCTGCCATGGAGGTGGCCATGATCGTATCGCATGAGATTTACAGGACATGTACTCGTACAGGTTATTTAGGGGGTGGTTGCACAGCCCCGCTCTGCAGTGAACGACACAGCAACTCGAGCCGCTCTACGTGCCCTATTCGATGTATAATATATATACAAGTACAGGTATGCAGTAATAGAGTGCGTTGAGATGGAAACGATACTGGAAAGGTTATTCTTTCCGATTATATCACAATACTACCATTCCCGGCTTTCCCACCATAGCCTATGGTTTTCGCTCATGTACTCGAGTACTATACTGTACCTTACTTAATCCCCCCTGCACACTCTTAAAAAACAAAAAAAAAAACGCGAGGTGAAAGGCGGGCGTAGGGCTGGTCCGTTTTCCCACGAACATGGAAAACTTATGTATAAGGTAATCACGAACCAATCCAAGTACCGACGGCTCTCCAGACCGCCTATCCATCTCGTCTCGGACTGTAGAATTAGGGTACTGATAAATTTGGCATGACTTGACCGCTCACGAGTCGGCCCGATTTGAATCGCCCGGTGGGTGAGGGGGCAGGGATGGCTTGCTTTCTTGAATGGGTGGATGGATAGTCCAGGTCTAGAGCATGCATGCTAACAATGAGTAAGCTCCCCCATGTGCGAGGAGCGGCGAATGATGGGCGGTCAGAGCGAGGCTATGGGTACAATCCAATGCAGTGCTTTTATAATTTTATTATATTACGGTACAAACCATGTCCCATATAAGACTCGGTACGAGTGCCGAAGTGTCAATGAACGGGCAGGGACATTGTGAAAAAGCACATCAAGCACGAGAAAAATCCCAACCAAGGAACAGACCCAACAAACCAGGCAACTGGTCATCCACATCAGCTCCCATATTCCGCAAAGAATACACAGAAATAGCTACAAGAGAATCGAGCAATAAGAAAAGAAAAGCCAGGATAACAAAAGAAGGCCTTGAAACAATTTAATCCACGGGAACTAACAGCGATGCTCCCCGTCATCACTATCGCCACCCTCACTATCGCTCTCACCATTATTCCTACCCTTCCTTCCTCGCTTCCCCGGTTTAGCAACAGCCTTAGCAGCCTTCTTCTGCGCCGCAATCCCAGCAGTCCGTCTCTCGCCAGCACCACTATCCGCCAACTCCTTCGCCGTTGCCAAGAATTCCGGGTCGTCGCCTTCTACTCCAACGAGGGATTCCAGAAGTTTGATTTCCTCTGCCCATGTCTTTTCCTCTTCCATAGGGGTCTCGAGGATCAGTGGGAGGCTCTCGAGGCGCTCGTCGTTCATGATTATACGAAAGGGTTCGAGGCCTAGGAAGCCGAGACCTATGTTCTGGTGGAGGTCTCGCTTTGAGGCAAGGGGAGCTTTGGAATCATTGATGTGAAGAGCCATGAGGTATTTGCGGCCGATTATTCGGTCAAAGTTGGACATCACTTCGTCGTAGGATTCTTGGGTGCGGATATCGTGGCCGGCCGCCTGTGGGAAGGAACCAACGAGCGTGTCAGTGATGGATAACCGAGCAGCGATCAGCTACGTATAAACTTACGAATAAATGACACGTGTCAAGGCAAACACCCACACGATCCTTATCCTTAACCTTCGCAATAATGTCTCTTAAATCCTCAAATTTGCCACCAATGACATTCCCAGCTCCGGCCATGTTCTCCAATACTGTGATGCAGAACTTAGTTTCGGAGTGCGCTTTGTTGAGCGCCCTCGCCACACGACTAAGGGATTCCGAGCGCGAAAGCCCAAGCGTTGACCCGGGGCTTAATCCGATATATTAGTAGGATTCAAAACATCCGTAAGCGCCCTGAAATCGCTGGGGATGGCTTACTGAAAATTGTACAAGCCAATGCCCAGCCTTTCGCAACGCTTCAGGTCGTCAAGGAAACAGTTGTATGCTTTCTTCGCCTTCTCGGCGTCGCCGTTGGCGAGGTTTATCAAGTAGGATCCATGGGGGAGGACATGTCTGCAACTTCCCATTAGGACCAATTATCTGTCAAGCCTGCGCGGCGGGAAAAACTCCATGTAGAAATTTTCCTCACGGTAGACAGCGCTTCCATGGGAGAAATTGGAATGTAAAAGCCAATACGAGAGAAAGGAGGAGAGACAAACTTCCTAGGATCAAACCCATTCTTTTCACAGCCGGCTCGGAAAGCCTTTGCATCCGCTTCTTTCAAATCTGCGCTCACCCACTTCCTCTGACTCTTCAAGAACAGCGCAAATGCATTCCCCCCTATATTCAAACTATTGGTGATGGCATGTTGAACACCTATCGTAGCCCAATCAGCGCCAAACAAAGACCCACCCAACCACCAGCCAAAGAAAGAGAATACATACCCCCAGACATACTAACATGAGCCCCAACCATCATCTTTACCCCCGCCGTCCTCGCAGCGGGAATCATAACTTCGTCCTTCCTGACGCGGGCCTTCTTAATAACTCTCGTCGTCGTCTCCTCCTCGTCAACAACCCCCCTCTTCTTTGTCGAGGCAGCAACAGGCTTCGTCCCTACTTCCAAAGCCGCGCTCGCAGACTCAGCGATAGTAGTAGCCGCTGTATCCTGACTCGCCAACGCAGCAAATGTCTGAGTATTGTGCACGGAAACCCCGAGATCGTCGTCCTCTGCTTCTTCCACCTCATTTTCCTCGCGCTTAGATAATTGCGACAAACTCTCCTCTTGTTGGTTCTTTTTTTTAGCGGCCGCGGCTGCTGCACGGGTGGTTTTCGCCATTCTTGCAAACATTCTCGTAGCTCGGACTGACCGGGTCGAGGGTTTTAATTCGGTATCGGTAGGTAATGAAGGCAAGGCGATGAAAATGTAGTGAAATGCGGGGAGAGTAGGGCGTCTTTCTCCAATGTTCTCTTTTTTTTCGGCCCGGTGGCAGAGAAGGGTCGAGGGACAGGTTGGTCCGCGGCCTTTTCTACTTGCTTGCTTCCGAAAGGGCCGAGAGAACGCGTATGTAGGAGAGAGATCGGAACGCGTTTTTTTTTTTGGTGGATTATGTAAACTGCGCCGGAATAACTGGCGTTTACCGAGAGTTTCTAACTTGCGGGTATTTGTAGATGGCGTCTGCTGGATGCCGGACCGGCAGCACGGTATGGATGATAAATTTATCATATGGTTCCGGCCGTCTATACTGTGAACCTCAGATTTTGCAACGGGGGACGGCTTGGCATTCAGCCACAAATTAAAAAAGTGGAGCCTAGTTTGATTCCTCCAGTGTTCATA
>LN890999.1:175417-197226 GCA_900010015.1 Tuber aestivum | reverse complement strand
AGACGCTCCTCGAGGTCTCGAGGGAGAGACTGCTAGTTAGCTAGTACTCCATTATTGTCTCCTCCTACCTTTCAGTTAGGTATCCATAATTACCACTTTGTAATACAGCTTCTAATTCATCACGGACTGAATAACTGAATAAACAAACAAATAAATGAATAAAAAAATAAATGAATAAACAAATAAATGAATAAACAAATAAACAAATAAATAAATAAAGGAATAAAGGAATGAGCAAAGAAAATAAGAAAATAAGAAAATAAGAAAGTTGGTTTTATATTATATTGAAGGCAGTGAAATAACTTTGCTCAGATTATCGTCACCAATGCTACCACTCTTATCAGATTATTATTGTTATTGTTGGCTACATTCTCCTCTTTCTATGTCACCCATTATGTCTTCATAATTCTGACATACTTGCCGGCACTTTTATAGCAACCACATTCCGAATACACGATGAGAATACAAGTACGAGTACCGTACAATGCGAGCCCACCGGCCCCCGGCCCCCCGTTGGATCTGATCACATTGTACTCGAGTACTCGAATACTAGGGGTATTCAAAGTTGAAAAACTTGAACAAAAGTAGCTTACTTTGCTGTTTTATGTAAGCTTGGCAGACACAAAAAGAGTTATATTACTCTCATTTTACTTTACCATACCATACTTTTTTTTTTTGGTTAGATACAGAGATCAGGAGGTCTGTATCTACTCCAAAATTCATATCAACTGAACTCTACCAGAACTTCAATATGATACATGATCTGAAAAGAAATTTTTAAAAAATCAGAGAAAAATCTTAAAATATTATTTATTGCACACTTTAAAAATAATTATCTGCTTTCTCTGACAAAAATCTCTTCACTTGAGTATTTTATTAATAAATACTGAAAATTTTCAGTATCAGTAAGATCTGTGAAAACTTCTATCCTCTACCTTTGGTTACCTTGGAGCATTCAAATATGCTATATGAAACATATGGATATGATTGACTAACACTGTAAAGTAACCTAATGTACCTTCTAGTAGTTACTCGTTACTGAAAAATCATCTTTTCAACTTTGAATACCCGTACTGTACCGCCCTCCAGTACCCTATCCGCAATTCCGATAGCCTGTCGGACTAACCTCATCTTGGGCTGGTGCAGTAATTCCCGCTAATGAGTTGGCTGCGATTCCCAAGAGTCCTTACAGTACGAGTACTGTACTCGAGTACATTACCGGTACCGTAGTGACAAACCGTTGCAGTATCATACGTACCCCACCCCCACTTAATTACCCATCTCAATTTCCTATTCCCACTTTGGGAAAAAAAAAATGAGGAAAAAAGACAATAAGCCACTACGCTACCGGTGCAGTACTTGTACAGTACAGTACTTGCCAATGCATAAAAGTATCCGGATGCCCTGGCTCAAAGATAATTTAGGTATGAATCAATTGGCACCAATGCATCCGGGGCACAGACTCTAGACTACTCACTCGAGTACGATATTGGAAAGGATGGTGCCGGGCACTTGAGATGAACGCTATGGATAGACTACCGGTAATTCGCTTTTGCTTACATAATTTAACATTATCCCCTGAACTGCCAGCAACTGCCATTCACGTGAGATTGTTGAACTGGGGCTAGGCCACATCGCTTAGTCACCTGTGCGCACCCTAAGAAATAAGCTTGTATATTAAAATATGAGGAGCTGCGCTCATATGTCATCTCCCCACAACGCGTATCCCTCTTCCACAAGCAATCAATCAAACCTCTATAATCAAGTCTCTATTGTATTTCTATCAAATCTCTACGATATATAGATCTGATGCCTCGGGAATCCAACGATGTCGATCTAGTGCGTCGGCCGGAGTACTCCAAGCTTCCACGGGGGATCAGGCATGATCCACCTCCAAATTCAGATCTTCCACCAGGAGACTGGCAGCCCCTGCAGATCGAGAACGATAATGAGCATCCCCATGGCTACCCTAGGCTACCAGCTGGTATAGATAATTCCAATGCCATCAAGCTGTTTCAACTATTCTTCCCCGATGAGCTCCTCGATGAATTGGCCTACTACACCAATAGTTTGGCCAAAGAATACTACCGGAAGTCAAAAAATACAACTGCGGAGTTCACTCGGGAATGGAAGCCTACATGTAGGCAGGAACTCTATGCATATCTTGGAGTTGTGCTTTATATGGCGCTTCATAGTGAGCCTTCAATCGGTGACTATTGGAAGATACCCGATGGCTTTTTTCCGGACCATCCTGTAAGGTACTACATCTCGCGCAATCGATTTGAACAGATTGATCGCTTTCTCTACTGTACAGAGCCTGGGCAATCATTCGAAAGCCTATTTGGAAGAGTCATTCATCTCTCTGATTACATCAAAACCCGTGCACAAAAGTACTACAAGCCTGGTCCCAATCTTGCTGTAGATGAGATGATTCAGCGCTTTCAAGGGCGAGCCTCTGAGATTGTCAACATTCCCCATAAGCCTACGCCAAAAGGGTTTAAAATTTGGGTTCTGGGATGTTCCGGATATATCCTCAACTGGATGTTCCACGCAAAAGGCAAGGATCGTGGACCTGTTGAACTGGATCCTATTTGGGTAGAATACGGTTTTACCCCTACCGAAGCAGTACCACTTACGCTTGTACTTCACCGCGATCCACATACTGGACAAAGGATGCTTGAAGCGAATAAGCATATAGTCTGGTTTGACAATTTGTTTACGACAATTCCACTTCTGGAAACACTACGTGAGTTAGGTATTGGAGCTGCTGGAACTGTACGTACATTACGTACAAAGCGAGAGGAGCAATGGGATGCAGAAGAAGAAGCTGCCATTTCTGGGCAGAGAAGGGAGGCCGAGGCTACAGCATCGATACAATCGTCCTCACAATACCCCACTCGCACTGCTGTTGTAGAGGCCTACAACTCTCAGTCAATATCCACTGGATTTAGCCAATCAGAATCCCTACCATTGACCTTGCAGCGCCAGAGGAAAAACCGTCATATTATAGAGTTACTCTCCCCTCGTGAGAAATTCTCAGATAGGCTTATGAGTATCAAGTTAACCTACAACAATCGAGTTGTATGGGGAACCCAATACTGGGAGCTTTCAGCCAAGAAATCAGTCATTCAACTTGCTTGGAAGGATGCTCAAATCGTCCTATTTGCAAGTACCGTCGCACTTCCTCCTGAACAAGTGGTCCGGCTCCGCAAGTAGCCAGCCGCAACAGCAACCGGAGCGAATATTATACGTAAAGTATTTGGGGATCAGCCTGTCAAGTATCTCCCAATACCGACAATTGTGGATTGCTATAACCATAGTATGGGTTCTGTGGACCAAGCAGCGCAACTCATGACGACCTACGATACCCAAAGAGTTAAAAGAAAGACATGGAAGCCACTATTCTTCTTCCTATTGAATGTGGCCATTAACAACTCCTTTTTGTTGTCAAGCCAGCGTGCAGAGAATCCAACTCGTGCACATAAAGAGTTCTTTCAGGATCTGATCGCCTCCCTCTTTGAAGCTTCTCAGAAAACATTTCGTGGACCTAATTTAGCTACTCGAGAATCCCCGAGTCCTGAACTACCAGATTTACCTCCAACAAGCCCTGGAGTTCCTTCCAGCATAGCCGCAGTTCCAAGCTCTGATTCAGTTATTTCTATTCCCGAGACTCTTGTACCGCAGGCTGGCAAAAGGCTAGAAAAGATCATGCGGAAACATGAGCTAGTAAAGCTTTTTCCAATTGCCAAGTCCTGTCAGTCATGTCGACTAGCATGCAAGCCACGAGAGCCCTCATTTCAGCCAAACTTCAAGGCTCAAGCACCAAGACTTCCTAGAAGCTATTACGGCTGTAAGGTTTGTAGAGAAGCTATCTGTTTGAAAAAGAAGAGCTGTTTTTTGGAGCATATTGCACGTGCTCGACTGGCAGAGTCACAGAAAAACTTGGCAAGATCAGAGTCAATTAAATAATGTAGTTATCTGTTAAACATGGACTCGGATAACTATAAAGGATTATCAAAACAAGTAGAAACACTATATATTTTGTATATAAACCTCCACTGTATGAGGTTCTTTGATGGGACGGGATAGACTGATGCTAAAATCCCGGCACGCTTGTGGATGCGGCCAAACCCCATCTGGTGATGTCATGTGAATGGCAGTTGCTGGCAGTTGCTGGCAGTTCAGGGGATACCTATATACGTACAAGTCCCAGGGATAATGTTTTCGCACAGTTAATTTAGGTTAACCCGCAGAATAATCCCTGTCTTGTACAAAAACATCTCCCCTGTCACTTGTGATACCAGAGTACAGTGCAGTAGGGGTATTCAAAGTTGAAAAAGTGGGACAATTGTTAACTTACCTTGATATGTCATGTTAGCTTGGCATACACAGAAATTATTAACTTACCATTACTTTACATCACTTTACCTTACTCAGCAATACTTTTCTTATAGAGGTCAAGAGGTCCATATCTTGAGTAAAACCCCATGTAACCAAACTTTACTAGAATGCAGAAATAATATATAAAGTTGAAAGATTATTTTAAAAAATAAAATAAATCCTAAAATATGATAGTGTGCCTTAAAAACAATTATCTACTTTTTTTTTCCGCAAAATCTCTTAAACTTGATTTTTTGTTAAAATAAAACAAATTTTTACAGTATTGATAGAATTCTGATTAGCTTCTATACTTTACTCCCGCGGCCGAGTTGAAGTTGGACACCCAGATGGAGTAGTGATCGCCGGCCCAATGAATGGGCATATCCGGAGCATCAAGGTGACGACAGTAATTCCATATACCGTATTCTCCAGGTAGGGTATTAAAGGCATCGTCACCTAGCAACCCCTCAATTAACGCATATGCAGATTGCTTCCTCAATTGACCGATTGCTCAGTATGCCAGCACATGGATATGGAACAGCACCTCAAATTCCTCTTCTCAAGCGAGCAGCTATTGTGACTCTCTGGTGGCATGCGCACATGTCCTATCGGAAAATTGGAAACCAATTAGGAGTTAGCAAATCAACTGTTGAGAGTATTATTAAGAGAGCCAAAGTAAGTTCCATGTTTCTCAATGCAAGAATTGCAGGAAATTGGGTTTAGACTTACCAAAGAGAATTATCAGGCATCTGCATTTAATTCCGAAGATTTTGATGATGTTCTTGCCTGCTTGAGCAATAAAACCGGTGGTGGTAACCCAGAAAGGTTTCCGGAAGGTTGTGAGGAATCACTCGCATTGCGTGATCTGAGTCAGAAAGATGAAGAGCACTGGCAAAAAAACATTTCCTGAGATAGCTGGTGAGCTGGGAATTGTTGCAGCGCGGTCAACCTTGGAACGAGTCTTTCACAATCAGCATGATATTTTTCGCCGAACACCAGCCCATAAACCCTCCCTATCGCCCGAGCATGTTGAAGCCCGGCTCGCCTTTGCCCATACAGCTCTTCAAATTGCGGTAAATACAATTGTATTTAACGATGAAATGTGGGTTGAGTTTGGCAAGCCACGATATCAAAGAAACGTATCCCGATACCGCCGTGTTGACAGACACCAGTATGCGATTCACGACAAAGACAACGAAAAGCAGCCGATCCAAATCATGTTTTGGGGTGCAATAATATTGGGTTCTAAGGGCCCTTGTCATGTTTGGGAACAAGATACCTTAGAAGATCAGGGTATGTGCCGGCAGATCGTAGCGGAGGAGAATAAGGCAAATCGTGAACGACAGGAGTTCAACTGCCACCAGGCTGGAATTCCTGGAACCTGGCAGTATCAGACACTTATCGACTTCAACCAAGGAATTGACGATCACAATACCGAGTACGGCCTGACTGGGAGGAATAAGAGAAAGAGACGAAAGCCAGAACAAATATTTAAAGAGAAGGAACTAGCATTTACAAGCAAGGGTGGTATTAACTGGGTCTCTTATCATGAACGGGTTTTACGACCAAAACTCTACCCATGGATGGAAGCCTTGAAGAATACGATGCATGTCTCCTATCTCTATTTGGTTGAGGATAATGCCCCTTGCCATAAAACTGCAAGGCAAATTGACGAGAACGAGCGACAACACTGCAGAATCATCACCCTCGATTGGCCATCAAAGTCACCCGATTTAAACCAGATAGAGCGCATCTGGGAGTATGAGAAGGACGATGTCTCAACATGGAGATTTATTGGAGGCGGTAGCGCTGCAGTAGAGGGTGCTAAACATGCACTTGTTGAGACTTGGGAAGCTCTGCCACAGGCTGTGATTGACCGGGAATGTCAATCGTTTCATGACAAGCTTCGAAAAGTAATACTGAGCAATGGAAATAATAATTTCAATGGCTAGATTCTGGGTTATATGGGTATGTGATGGCTTGCCAGGTCATGTAGTATGAGAATGAATTATGCAGTGTTTTTATTTTATATCGTATGTGATTATTAATTGTGTTGCCCTGCATTGGTTTGTTATTGGCCCGGCAATTACTACCCTATGTGGGTGTCCAACTTCAACTCGGCCGCGGGAGTACCTCCACTTACTATGGTACTAGTATACTCAAATATGCTACCCAAAAATGCATGAATACTATTGGCTAACACCATAAAGTAACCTAATTCAACTTCCCATGCTTACTCAGTGCTGGAAGTACCTTGTTTTAACTTTGAATACCCCTAGTGCAGTATGATACCGTACTGCATACCGGTACCGGTACTCGCACAGTGCAAGGTAGAGGGGGGCTTGGCCAGAATTGCCTCGAAGAACGATATTACATGGGGGTAATTTGAGGTCTTGTCCTCCTAACCGATACTGCTCCCGTTGGAGACCAGGAACGTGCTCGAGTACAGTACGAGTAGAGTAGTGGAAATGGAGATGAGCGCCCCCTGGGCACTTCTGTGAAACCACATCTTCCCGTAGGTGTGACCATATTCGGAAATCTTCTACTAGTACGAGAACGAGTACAGTACTCGTACCTATTGCCCTTGTTGGTTCCCTGGTTGATCCCACGTGCCGGACACCGTACTTGTACGAGTACGAGTACTCGAGTACAACCCCTGAACATCCGATGAATCCACGCCTCATCCAGAACACACAAGTACTCGAGTAACATCTGGCTACAATATTCGAATCTACATAATCCCGGTCCACGAGTCAGAGACAGGGCGATTGGCAGCGACTGTGTGGTTATATATCCTGGCATTCCGAAACTATTGTACTAGATTACATAAAGCCCCTCTCTCGACCCCCCCCCCCCCCCCGCCGGCAGCTGCGCCCCCACCGTAGGAGCCTGAGCCTAAACAAATGGGGAAACAGGAGGGGGGGGAGGTAGTAACAAACGGACAAAGCAAAACAAAACAAAACAAAGAGGAACAAGAACAACCCCTTAGTACCCCCCAAGCAAGTCCACTAACGGCGCAACAGTCTCCACAGCCCTCTCGACAACCGTCTTAACCCTCATTTTCAAACTCTCGCTCCGACATTCAACATCAAGGTTCTCAAACCAGACATTCGCGACGATATTATCGATTTTGATCTGAACCCCCGGCACCACCTCCCTCATTTCCTGTACGACGTCCATTTCCTCGGTCGCAGCTCTACTATCGGTGATGGCGGCGGTGGTGGTGGCAGCCTCTGCGATCGATTTGGGTGGCAGGGCAGTGGAGGAAGAAGCGGGTTGCGACCCGGGTGGGAGGGGAGTAACGCATTCGCCGAACTGAGCTTCTAGGAATGTGAGCACCTGTTCTATGCGGTCGGAATGGCGAATATGTGCGTGCGGGGAGGTTTCAGGGATTTCGGAGAGGGCGGAGGAGTGGGTATGGGTGTGCGTTGCTGTCGTTGAGGAGTCTATCGTTATTTCCATTAGTCATTAGATGTTGCTAGAGCGGCGTGGGAGTAGCGAGGGGGGGGGGGACAAACGTCGAACAGCAGCAGGACTAGTTTCCAATCCCATCAAGACCGCGGCCGTAGCATCGGCGATGCCATCGTTCAACATGTTCCCAACCCATTCCATCTCGACGTAGCCCTTTCTGCAGCGAACGGTGATGGTGTCCATAATCTTGAAGGTATTCCCGTTCTTACGCTTCAAGCCTTCTTCCTCCTCGTCGCTCATATCGTTATCCTCGTCTGCGCTGCTCTTCTCCTCCTCCTCCACTGACGACTCCCCATCGTCATCGGGAATATCCACCACCGCGCCAAACATGTTATCCAGACTCCAGCGCACGAGGCTGACGCCTGCCGCGCGCATCGGGATCTTCTGACGACAACTAACGACGGTGGTCGTTAGGCCCGCGTACTCGCGAAGATCATCGGGCGTCATGAGGGAGAGTTTGAAATCGTTTTGCACGAGCACGCCGGTGAGCAGCTGCTCCTTCAGTGCAAGTGTCTGGTTCCCCGGGGGTTTTTGCGCAAGTTTGCCGACGACCTGAGGAGTGAGTGAATGAGTGAGTGAGCGAGGTGTGGTTATGGTGAAGCGGGAAAGGCGGGGAGGGGAAGGTACCTTTGCGATCTTATCCGCCTTAAATGGGATACGCAACTCCTCGCAATTTTTGGGGTTGTATATCTTAACCTTATCCTTATCTTTTCGGTCACTGTTCTTGCTAAGTAGGGCAGACTTGAGCCGCCCCATATTGTTCTGCTCCCCATGCACCAGGATGACAACCTTTGCCCCGACCTCCTCTATGAAGCCCGAGTTCTGAGCGTAGTCTACATGTGCCGCAAAGGACAATTCCTCGACGCTGCACCGGCGGGGAACCATCACCTGCCCATCGACGCCACGGTTGGCAGTGGAGCCGCCGCGATTGGCGGTCACGACGGCGGGGATCTCGGTGGGCTCATTCATTATCTGCTTAGCCATTGTGCCCTCTACGCTGTAGCCGGTTATTACCAGGCCATTGCGTGGGTCCGGGCACCAGCGCTCTAGAAGCTCACGGGAGACACCGTTCTGGAGGGTGATGGCACGTTAGCGGGGTTCATGGAATGGATTGATGTGGGCAGGAGCAAATAGTGGTGATGAGGACAATGAAGTGAAAAAGCACTATATTTATTATAAAACATGATGTAATATGGCCTCTGGCAGACGGATGAAAGCTTTCCAGTACAAAATGAGAGTATAGTCTACGATATCGAGATATCGGGGGGGGGAGGCATTCCTGCTGCCCCTCAAAGATAGATTGCTCCCCAAGCACATGGTGTGGATAGCGCGGCCGAGGAGCTTTGGGTAGGGCTGGGAGGCCGGGTAGAAAAGCTGGACACGGAGAGAGTTTTACCTGCAGCATACCCGGGCTGGCTAACATAACGCAGCCGCCGACGTCCTCGAACCGATCAATAGTCTTTAACGACCTAACCCATCTGAAGTCCCAAGGATTTCTCCCCTCGCCCTCGAACATGGCGCGCTTAATCTTATCGTTCATGGTATTTATATATGTCCTGTAAACATCCATACACTTTCTAGCCAGGTTCGATGCGTAGTATATAGGGTAGCTCTGGTACGCCGGATGCTTCTCCCAATACTCATCTAAAATTAGGAGTAGTTCTTGTGCTCTACCTAGGGCAAACACTGGCATTAATACTCTCCCACCGCGGTTGAGAATTTCGGTAGTCATTTTCATCAGTCGTGCTTCTTTTTCCAGACGAGGCATGTGGGTGGCTGTGCCATAGGTTGATTCACAAATTAGTAAGTCAGGCTTCTGGTGAGGGACTTCAGCAGATACTAAATGCCGGTCGTCCTCACGGGAGTAATCGCCAGTGAACAGAATCTTCAAACCAGCTATCTCGATGAAGAACATGGCACCCCCAAGCACATGCCCGGCATGATACGGGGTAATTGAAATACCGGCATGCGTAAGCGTTGTGTGGTAGTCAATAGCTTCAATACGGGAATAGCTCGAGAGGTGATCCGCTTCGGTGTAGAGATTGTCCGGCGAATTATGGACGTTCCTATCAGCCCCAATCAACATCCGGCATCCCCTCCATCCATCACATGTTCTGCGAGAAGCTCACCCAACTCGTACACTGTCCTGAATCAACCACTTGTAAATCGCTTTTGTTGGGTGGGTCATGAAGACCCTGCCCCTGAAATTCGTCTTCGTCATAACGTACGGCAAACTTGCTGCATGGTCCAAATGAAAGTGACTAATCAACAAAACATCCACAGTGCTGAGGTCGAATTGGTCGTAAAACGGCAGTCCGGCCAGTCCCTCGTAGGCGGGATGGACCCCCGCATCGAGCATAACCGTTTTTCCTTTGTACTTTAAGATGTGGCACGAGCGTCCGACCTCATTTCCACCACCAAGGCAGAGGAAGGTAAGATGGTCGGATTCATCCTATCAAGAGCTCCGTGGTCAGCGGCAGGGATTGGAAGAACGGAAACCGAGGGGGCGGAGGGGGGCGGAGGGGGGCGGAGGTTGTACAATTAACTCTTCCTCAACGGTTGGGTCCAGCTTTCTCTTTGCGGACATCTCGAGCTGAGTGGTTTTGAGAAAGTTGTAGTCTGTGTGTGAAAACACGAGTAGAGAGAGGGGATTAAGTTCGTGAAGGGGCGATGGTTGGGCAAGGCAGTGGTGCACATCGAGTTTTTTCTCCAGTACGGTAGTAAGTTACCCGGTTCGTGGCATAACAGGGTTACCCGGCGATATCTGGGCGGCTCCCTGCTCCACGAGAGAGAGGAGCAGATTCCGCCTATTTGGGGCCAGGGTTTGGAGGGATTGATACCCTGTATCATCCCGAAGCCAATTGTATGGGGGCCCCAGATTTCTCGTGAAAAACAAGGTGGATGTAGAACACGGTAACGAGGGCAAACCCTTTTTTACCACCAGACCAAGATGCGGAGGGCTTTTTCTTTTTTTTTCCAGCACCGCATGGTAAGCCAGCGTGTTGCTAAGCTGTAAATCGATAAAGTCAGACGACGAGTCGAGTGAGAGCCCATGGTTCAGTCCAATAACAGGTACGTGCCGGTACACTACTAGTAGAATGCTTGCTCTAACGTGCCCATTGAGGTGGCCTGTAATTCATTCTAACTTTCTGGGAGGTTATACCGACCTAGAATTTCTTGGGACGATCTCCTTCCTTTTTTTTTTTTTTTTTTGAATACCGGTACCGGTACGGTAGAGCGGGATGCGGCTCAAAATTAAAGTTGGAAGGATAATCGATGGTGCAGCGAGGAGCGATCACTCGAGTAGTAAAACGCCAAGACCTATGATGGCTTGTGGGAAAGCGGGAAGTTGGCAGGGCCGAGCAAGCTGCTCGCTGGCCGTGGGTGGCGAGTGGCTGTGTAGCTGAGTGAGGCTTTGGTGACTTCAAAGAGTACGGTGCTCGCATGATACGGTACAGCACGGGTAGGCTACGAGTACCGTATCATACCCGTACAGCACGGTGGAAGGGACCCGACCACTCATAACTCCTGTGGTCCCGGAAACTTACTAGTACTGTGGCCCATCCTCCGCGGTCAGCTCTGTGTGGAATCGGATGTGAAGGGAGGGCGCCACTGCTCATAGCACCTCTTGATTCCTCTGCATAGACAGCTTTCCGCTATCATACGGTACCGGTATTGTACCAGAGCACCGTAGTCTGTTCCTTTGTTTTCACCCGGCTACAGGTACGGTGTCGTACGGCAGTTTGTCATACTTCCTGTTGTGTCTGAAGGTTAACGGGTATCCTACCGGTAATCCCCTTGCGCCTCCCCACGAATAGGCAACCGCCCCGACGTCAACAATTTGCCAAACCCCCGACCATCGAAACTGCTCTCCTCCGCCTCTGTACCCCTCCGCTCTCCTGCCACTTTTTCCCCTTCTCTTTTATTGTGCCTTTCTCCTTTGTTCTTTACCCCTCACCCTCTTGTCTTGTTCTCTTTTCCTAGGTCTTTCTTTGCCACCTTGTCTACTCACGACGAGGGAATCACAACTTGCCCTATCGGCTGGCTCTAAACGTGACCATTCCACCATGGCCATGGAGGACGGCGGAAGCGAGGGGAGCGGGACATGTGAGCTACTAGGGCCATTTGGTTTGTTGTTTCCTCCCTCCCAGGATTCCCTTTGTGTGCGCTTCTGGGGGTTTTTAAGGGGAATGACCGGTGATCACAACGTGGCTAACATGCTCTGCTTAGCCCTCTTTGTTCAAGGGGCATTAGGTGCCTTGGCCCTGCTGTCACTTGTATGGAAGAGAGCTCGGGAGTCGCCTCAACGACCGATGCTTATTTGGTATGTTTGTTTCGAGAGCATTACCGTGGGCGGATTGCTCATCATGACCTTAGGTGGTTCGACGTTTCGAAACAGGTTGTCGGGTCCGTGCTAGTTCACATTGCCAATGTCCTTTTGTCCATGCTATCATCCGGAACATTCACCACCGAGCCCACCCCCAAATTTCTAGGCGTAGCTGCCCCTGCTTTTGCACGCTTACTTCGACGCCAAGTAGAAGGCGACGAGCCCGACTTCTATCATCCGAACCCGTGCAGCTTTTACCTGCTAAACCTTGCTATCGATGTCCGATCACCCTACCCCTTTTCGCATATCTCGCGCTGACCTTTGCTAACTAGACAACCGTTGGGATCGTCATCTTGATATATCTTCTACGTCTCCTGCACGCCTTGTTCCTTCTGTCGCCAATTCCCCTGTTCCGAACGGGAATTTCATCCGGAGATTACGGCGAGCCTCCAAAATGGTCATACTGGGGGAAACAGTCTATAATATACTTTATGGGGCTGATGGGAATGAAACTTGTGGTTTGGTTGATATTCGCACTATGTCCGTGGTTGGGTCGCCTTGGGGACTGGATGCTGGCTTGGACTGAGGGGGATAAGAGACTCCAAATCTTCTTTGTCATGTTTGTATGTGCTCGTTTAGTCCTCCTGAGTTTTGGGACTGTAGGCGTCCTTTATCATTCTCACTAACACTCTTCATTGCTAGTTCTTCCCATTGGTCATGAATGCGATGCAATACTATATCATCGATTCATACATCAAGAACAAGAATCCTTCGCACACTGCACTACAAGACTCTGCTCCTATTCCAGGGCGACGGGCATCTTCGACATCGATGCGATACTCGTTCGACAGTTCCAACGATGTGTTTTCCTCAGACGAAGATGAAGCCACTGGTTCGAGAAACTTGCTGCAGCCCGCTTCCAATAGGATTCGCCGAGATCGTCGCAGGGTGAAGAAATCGCCCACCCCGGTGGTGGTGGAATACAATCCAGACACGGACGGCTCCACCCTCCGGGATGGCCCAGATAGTACACCGCGCTCCACATCCCCGTCTTCGACCTCGTTCCGGGCGCTGGGAAATGGAAGAAAGGGCCTCGGCGGGAAAGGGCTTGGTGCGGAGAGCAGCAAAAGCAGGAATAGTTCGATGATGCTCTTACCCGGTAGTAGAGGTCCAAGCACCCCTGGCTATGGAGAAGAGGAGAGCACGGGGAGAAGTTTCGGGGGGAGGAGAGGGAGCGATTTGGATGATGATGCAACATTCCTTGGGCGCGAGGATGACCTGGGAAGGGGTAGCGGGTAGAATGACAGATAGGGCCCACCTTGTCTGGGAACTTGGATTATCAACTTTTTTCTTTTCTTTTCCTTCTCTCATTGATATAAACCAATGGCGGGGCATCGCTGGGAAATGTGGGGTTTTCGAGCAATATGAGCTTTTGAAGCCCCATTTCGCTCGTTTTGCACTAAATTCTTTCACTACTCGTTAGGTGCGACCACTTCTGTATCGACCAGAGGACAGATGGACCTCTCATCCCGCGATTCGCGCATTCCCATCGTTTGTTCGGCAGTATATGTATTTGAGCTTTCAGACGGTCTCTGCATTCGAGTGTTTATATTTATCAGCAGACGGAGTTGGGGCGATTTGCAGAGCTTTTTTTTTTTCCTTCTTCCTTTCCCTTGGTTTCGCACGTCCGATCCGTTTGGCATGTCATTATACTCTTTTTTTTTCTCTCTCGCTTTCGGTTTGGGCTAGTCTGATTTACCTTGCGGAATAGCGGATCGTTTTATTGTACGGTATTGAGTCGGGGGTAGAAGTGGGAAGGGGGAATAAATAAATATACAGAGGGCTTTTGAATGACGCGACAACCATCCTTCCGCAAGGCGGGGACAGGCCGATGTGGTGGTAGCATAGCGGTAATAACTAGCATGATAGTATCAAGCAGGCTGTGCGACTGACTAAACCGCCGAGTGGAGCGGGAAGAGCCGTAGACTAGACTATGTTTTGCTCGAGTGGGACCCACGGGAGGATCAGAGACCTTGGCTGGGTATCGAACAGAAGGCACGGACTGAAGCCTAGTGAATAGTATCGTGAACGGATGGTCAAGTGCCTTGAAGGTACTTCACACTTGTTCTAGATCGAGCTCACCTATGGTACGGAAGTTGAGCACTGTTCACGTACAGTACGATGGAGGGGGTTAGACAGGCTAACTTCTGGCGCTTCTTGTTCTACGAGATCTTCCAAGGCCCTCTGGTCCTTGGGAATGGCTACGATCTCCACAAAACCCATCACTCCCAGCTACACTAGAGTAATTAGGGGTGAGTTCTTTTTGTCTTCTGAATGGTAGCGTCAATACTCGGGTAAGGCGTGCAGCACGATGCTGCCTAAACTCTTGGATACCAAACGGTCGGGCACAACCACCGGAATTGTGCGAGTACGGCGAGAGCTACAGTAGCTCCAGCGAGTTGGGGGAGATGCGAGGGTGGGAACATGAGGGCGGACAGACTGCCTCCCTGGAAGAAACCTCCGAAGGCTCCGATCGAGTGATCACTAATGATGTACTGTTGCTTATATCTCCAGTTGTGTTCAGTCGTTCCATTATCCGGGAAGTGTGAATTGGCGGGTTAGGATATCAATGCAACATAGGGGGGGGAGGGGGGGGGGTAGGTGCTGTGATATACGCTATCTCAGCATCTCTACAAGCTGCTGAGGATTGCTGGAGCGGGAAAACGGTGAAGCACTGTTGCTGGGTATTTTATACATTCTACCCTTAGTATGATAGATACTGTAGCTGACTATGGGGTGCCGGAATGGGCGTGCACTGGATCATCGAAGACACATATTGCCCTCTGGTATCCGTATTACGGAAGAATTGGATTCAATCTTCCCCCGCCGAGGGGGAGCATAATGCTCGTGTCTTTGTTGCCAGAGACCACTTTTCCTTCGCTGTTGTATAGTGGGGATTGGTTTGTTGGGGACCGGGTGCTGTTTTTTTTTTTGGTAAAAGTGACAATATGGAATGGCCCAAGCAAGGGTCGTTCGGTCCCTCTGGGGGTGGGACGAGCATTTGGCGGGGAAGTATCATATATACCCGTGGGAGGGTAGTTGTGGGGCTGAGCCTAGGATATTTGGGGTGTGGCGGAAGTGCAGGTTCAGGCCACCGTCCCACCCATTGGCTGAGTAATCGCACCTGTATCCAGCCTCGAGAGGGAGGCGGGGGATGATTTTTATATATAGTAGGAATATTGGCGGATTCTCCGTTGATATGGCTGCGATTATACAGACTCCGAAGCACCTGCTGTCCGAGATGCTCGGTTCACTTGCACCTTATAATTATAATCCTGTGGACACTTCTACAATGCGCTATATGCATCTGTAGGGTGTTGGGAATCTCCACGACCACTGAAGGGTGCATATCAACGGGGATTCTGTGGGCCAATCGCATCGCGGGCATTCCTCCAACAACAGCTTCACTTCAGAAGTGTCTGGAATGAGCAAAGGAGACGTGGGGCTCAGGAAATACTTGATCTAGCGCTTGTATCATGCTCGGGCGGGAGGGGCTTATGCCCATTAAGGAAGTTGACGCATACTACCCCTTCCGGGAATACTAAAAAATACCTTCCTATGGGCCCCGATTCCATTTTACTAACTGTGTGGTGTGCTTAGACTTTGACATCTTTTTCAATAATATCTAGTTTGTGGCGGTTGAGGAGTGGCACAAGGCCATGTAGCTCTGTGGTAGGCTAAGGAGCCGGTGATGGGTGTTCTTGATGTTATCTAGTACCGTAAGAACTGGAATAATTGAACCTCGCGCTAGAACGTTCAGAATTCCCTCTCCTGGATAGGGGCCCGAGAGCACAGCGAAAACCGACTCCCCGAGCCCCTGCTTGAGATAAAAGAAAAGTAAAAAACACCGCGCCATACCAGCAGAGGCAACACCGACGTCCTAGCTCCAGGTTCAATCATTCGAGTTCTTACGGTAAGTGGTGCGGCGCAAGAGTGATAGGGATTGTGAACCAAAGGAAATGCGCTAGTCTACAGTACCATTGTGGCATAAAGCATAATAAATTTCCGTGGATCACCATACGCGTCTGTTCCGGAACGCATGTCCCCTTTCATCAGTACACTCCCGTTTTGACAAAAGCGGAGCATAGCTGGAGGATCTTCTCTTTAAGCCGCACGGGAACTCCAGGCGGTTTCGAGGACTACCGGAACTTCCTTTCAACTCCATCGCAAGAGCTGTTCCACCAACGCTAGAGGGGGCGGCCCCAGAGGAGGTGAGTTGTGCGTACAGGTGAGCAGCAGCTTGTTTTCCTCACTCTGTTCTTGTGTTCGGAAATATTGGGGCAATAAGGATACCGGTAGTACGGCAGGGGGAGCCGTGTGTCAGGTCACGCTCAGCGTCACACGGAGGAGCTGAAAGGACCTGTGGTGACCGAGATAGACCTGAAAAGGTCGTCAGAGGTCAGATACTCTCACAGAGGTATTGCCAATCTGAGCTATGATGATTTTCACGGCTCAAAACACCCTTGGGCTTTGAGCCGCCTTGCCCCCGCGTGGCTCACCGCGCTATTGTGCAGGGAACCTCTGATGTCATACAGGTACGATACCCTTGAGAGATTGTGTGGGGTCCATGCTGACTAGCTCGCCCTCCATGGTGGGCTAGCGCGGACAATAACTTCGGTCAGATGAACCGGGACCAGGGGTTCCGGAACATTATTGCATGCGCCGCCGGGCGTACTGGTGGGGCGGATGGTTTCATGCGGGTTCTGCGGCCGCTCTGCTGAGGTCATTCTGGAACGGAATTTCTCTTTGCCCATTGAATTGGCCCCTCCCCCCCGAGGACCTTACTTGCCTACAGGAATACTACCCCTTAGGCTACCCATAGTCTTAGCCAAAGGGGAACCCGGTTCCACAAACACTCCTACCGAGGAACTGAGCCGGCTCACGTTCGCGTGCCCGGAGATGGTGCGGGGGCGGGCAAGGATGCAACGCCTGATTTCGCCCCTCCACCTTCAGCCTTGCTGAGGGCCTGTAATCACTATATTCTGTCCAGAGGTGGAAGGCCTCTCTTGAGTTGAATGCAATTTGGAAATCCGGGAAGGCAAGGTTTTCTGGGACCATGGTGTTTTGTCGTTGGGTCCTGGTTCCTGCATTAAGTGTTACCATATCCCACTCTGACTACTTGTATTATACCCTGAGGGTTAGAAAAAAAGAAAGAAGAAAAAGAGGGAGGATGGACAAATTGGGATGGGGTATCGTAGGGAGTAACCCGGGTATCGGGATCCACGGCCCAGACCGAAATGTCTTGTACTAGAACATCCCAACAGAGATTAAAAGGCCTACTGTAGAACTCTGTCACGAGATCACTACTCGAGTACACCCAGGCAACCCCCTGTTGTAAGTACGTAAGAACTCGAATGATCTGACCGCATGCTAGGACACTAGACACTTGCCTCTCCTAGTAATGTCTGGCCTCTTTTCTTTTTTTTAACCGATACTCACCTCGGAGGCCAGATTTTTTGTGTTTCTCGCCCCTTTTCCAGAGGAGGAAATTCTGGACTACATAGCACGTGGTCCGTCTATTCGGGATCTTATGGTACGGCGCAGCCACACCCTTGAGTTCTCATACCCTTCCTTCCGCCCCAAGATACACACCTAATAACACGGTGAGAATTTTAGATAACTCATCTTGGGTGTTCGGCCACGGATATAGTAAACATTCATACAATTTGTTTTACTGAATCGGGAGAAAGGGGAGGGGGAGGTCAGGAGGGCGTTTCCAAGGACTGGGATCACTTGGAAGGGTATGGGAACTTTGAGGGCGTGTCCTCAGGTGGTATCTGGTTACTATTGAGAGACTCTCGGAACGAAATATCCTGTGGCATGCAAGGAATGAGCCAAGTTAGTGGTGGCCCCTTCGTAGAACTTATGCATGGGGGAAGCAGTGTAGATGGGAGAGGTCCTCTAGTTTTGTTGCTTCTAGCAATTCTTGTACAGCTACATGTACTCCCGGTAAGATGAAGAGGAAAAAATTAATTTATCTCAATATCATCTCATTCCCCTGGGGAAAATCCTCAGCACAGTATATGACTCTCTTCCAAGCTTTGTTTTCTCGTCACTGTTTCCACCGAGGGCGGTCAATCCACCCGGCGGGGTCATTTTGTGCCAGGGAATCAATTTCTCCGCAAACCACTTGGTATCACGTCCTATCACTCGACGTATAGGCTAGAAGAACTGTTGTAATATCTGTAGCAACAGACACTGGGAAGAGTAAAGAAATCATTATTATCTGTCCAGACAGAGGCTGGAACTCCTCTTTATACTACAGCTCTAGTGTGCAGAGTTTTCCTAAACACCAATGTGTTCTTTACATATACCAGATACTATTCGGTCACCATTACAACACTCCCACACTTTCATATAGACTAAACGGTCCCAAGGACAAATATGAAAGCTATGCGGAGAAACAATCGTGAACCAAAAAAAAGGGGATAAAAATAGTCCTAGTATATACATCGGTAACCTCGTTAAAAAACTATCTCTGCAGTGAAAAACCTCCATGAGGGAAAAAGTACTGAAAGTAGGAAAAGAGTATTACCAGGTAAGGAAAGAATAACAAAGCTATAAATAAAAGAAAATAAATAAAATAAACCAATACTGACTCCCACAGAAACTCATCAGCCCTACTGGATGAATACTATAAGACCAGTCAAAGGTGTATGCTTCCGATGTGCAGCAAGTGGAAGTAATTTTGTGAGTCCATCAGCTAGCATATCCTGTGTTGGAATATAGGATACAGTGATAATGCCTCCAGCATAGCAGTCATGAATGAAGTAATTCTTCACATCAATATGCTTTGTTCGATTGTGAAATATGGGGTTTTCCGTGAGGTGGATAGCACTCTGGTTGTCTAGAAAGAGATGAATAGGTAGTAGAGAGTGACTTGCTGAACCTGCATTGCCTGCGAGGTCTCTTTGGTAGTAAACCTGGTCAGGATAGCCAATGAAAGAGGAAAGTGGAAGTAGGAAGCAGTTCAACATTGGACAGCTTGAGTTCAGCTTTAGTACAAACTCAGAAAACAGATGTCTAAGCTATTTCGCTTCCTTTGCTGCCTCTGATATAGATATATATTCTGCCTTAGTCGACGATAGAGTAACCAGCCACTGCTTCTGAAATTTCCAAGAGACAGCTGCATGAGCAAAGAGAAATAGATATCCCGCAGTTGAGCAGTGATTTTCCTGATCGCCTGTCCAATTGAAGTCTGAGTAGCCATGTAATATGAGAGAAGCTAGAGAGACTTCCTTTGCAGATACCAGAGAGTGGTATTCCAAGACATACCGAGATGTCTGCTTCAGATAACCCAAGAGGCGCTTCAGAGCATACATGTGCTGGTGTGTAGCCCTGGCGTTATATTGGCTAAGGTGGAAAATTGTGTAGCAGATATCAGGATGTGAAACTAGCATTATATATATAATGCTTCCTACAATTAACTGGTACTGACTTTGCTCTTCAGGGGAGAGTACTAAATCAACTGCCACTGTTTTCTTGTAACGTGTTCATGCCAGGGTGCTAGTCACGTCATTGGGTACAATAGGAACAGACTGATAATCTACCAGAGATTAACAGTTCTTAGGCTTGCTAAGGGAGGCTTCGGTAGTATAATAGGAAAATAAAGATAACCATTCAACAGAGTATATTAGAATACTATCTGTCGAAGTCTACCATTTCCAGAGTGGAAAATGGCAGTCTTTTTAAATACATGTGTTTGAGTACGATCACTTATGTTTTTACTCAATCAAGCCATAAAGCTAACCAAGTATCAACTGATACTTAAAATGAACATAAAACAAACTAAGTATCAACCGATACTTGAAACATAAAACAAACTAAGTATAAACTAATACTTAAAACAAAACATAAAACAGACTAAGTATCAACTGATACTTAAAAGAAAATATAAAATAAACTAAGTATCAACTGATACTTAAAACAAAACATAAAACAAACTAAGTATCAACCAATGCTTAAAACAGAAAACAAACCAACTAACCAAGCACCAGCTCCGGTTATAAGTGGGACATGGTTTGGTGTGGGTTGGGTCCTGGTAGATGCAATCTTGTGTAATGGACAGGGTCTAAGGGTCGGGTAGCCCAAGGCACACCACGATTGGAGCAGGCAGAAGTTCAGAGGCAAGGTCTAGGAATGGGCTTACAACCTAACCTAGTTGTACAAGGAGTGGGGTTCAGATATTCAGAGTCAGGGTCCAAGAGTTCAAGAGGACAGAGAGTGAAGAGAGGTGTAATTCCTAGGTACAGGTATCTATACAATAGCTAAGTTTATTCATACTTGTTGTAGCAAATCTGGCTTATAATCGAGTGGGCCTCTGGCAAACCCTTACAATGGACTGGAACCACCGCTGGACCTGGGGTCAGGGTCCCCACGATACACCAGTGTGCCCTACCAAATAACAACTACCATACATGATGCCTAAGCCTCCAAGTCCCAACCATCACTACTCCTGCAAGTAAGCCAACACAGAAGCTAAGTACAGGAACCCATTACAGGCCGGTGCCTCCCTCGCCCCAACCAACAAACCGACATCCAACTCAACAGTAACAGAGTGACCAAAGTCCTTGGTTCTACCAAGCAAGGGGAAGGTAGTTATGGCCCATGACTATTACAAAAAAATAAAATAAATCAAAAAATACAAATCCAGTCTGAGTACCATCCCACTAATCCTCATCATGCACTACAATAGAAACCCCCATACCAAGGCCCACTAGCCCCAGTCCCTCAGCACCTGCCGTCGACAGTAACACCTCTTATCACTAGAGCTGTCATCAGCAAAAATAAAAGCTTGCATCTGGTACGTTCTGTGCATCTGATGCACAGGACACACAGGATGCAAACCGTTAATCAGGATGCAAGATGGGTTTGCCGAATCTCAGGACTCAAAGGTCCTTGGCGCCAGAACTTAGGACACAATGGTCCTTGGCGGCAGAACTTAGAACGAAGCCAGAACGCAAGCGAGCCTTGGTGCCACAACTCAGGATGCAGCCAGAATGTAAGCAAGCACTACTGCAATACTAGAATTAGACCTTGTGACCCAGGTGACATATGTAGATTCTGAAAGCTTTCACATAATTAGTATTTCTCATCATATTCAAGTCGGTTCTATAATACATGGTACAGAAAGAAAGTGCCTCCCACTACCAAACCTTTGCTATGAATCCGGTCTACACCACTTACCTGACAGGAGATGACTGCACCAATATTGGCGCTGGGAAGACTTCTGTCAGACCATTGAAAAGCTGCCGTCGAGTAGAATCCAGCTGCTGAGTCTAAGAACCTGCACCCAAAGGACGCCTGGGCAATCTGGCATCAAAATCAGCACTCTGCCAGGGTAAAGACCACTTTTATAACAGGCTGTAACTCCACCAATATGGACGCTGAGGAGACATCCAGGGTGCCATTGGAAAGCTGGCATCGCGTAGAATTAGGGCGCCGAGTATCGGATGCTGCATCCAAAGGATGCCTGGGAAATCCGGCATCAAAGTCAGCACTCTACCAGAACTATGCCAGGGTAAAGACCAGTTTCATAACAGGCTGTAACTCTACCAATATTGGCGCTGGG
>LN890999.1:158888-173263 GCA_900010015.1 Tuber aestivum | reverse complement strand
AGCACTTAACGAAAACCTCACTAACTTGGAAAAGCAGGTCCAGTAAACAAATAAGTCCGGCATGTAGGGGAGCTGGTAGGTTGGGAGCTAGTAGGAGTGGAGCCAGTAGGCGGGGAGCTGGTAGGGGCAGAGCCGGTAGGGGGGGAGCCAGTAGGGGGGGGTCGCTGGTTGGGAGGAGGCGGTAGGGGGGTAGTAAAGGGGGAGCGGCTGGCGGCTGTGTTTATCACTCGGAATCTCAGGATGGTAACTACCAGTAGTCGGCATCGCTTACTTAGGATTTAATCTGGATATGGCGCTTTCTAGTAGCATGAGCACTAGGACACAACCAGACTTGACGTCCAACTACCAGACGCACAGGACGCAACCTGACTTGGTCTCTAACTCCCAGACGCACAGGACGCAACCAGACCCGGTGCCCGAGTACCAGACCCACAGGATGCACAGGATGCAGAATTTTTTCTCCTAGCGTCAGGACGCACTGCCCGCGCACCTGACGCAGGAATAACTTTTGCTGATAGTTACCAGGACATGCTGGTACCAGTTCCTCATCCTCCTGCGCTACCACCTCCTCTGCCAGTACCCGCTTCCTAGCCTGCTGCCCTGGTACCCTCAATTCAAGGAAGTCCGCTATAGAAACTAGAATCTCAACAACATTACCTCTACACTCTGGAGGGGAGCTTAACACTTGATGCACTATAGGTGGCACTAATAGGGCCCGATGCCCTGACCAACAGAGGCTGGGGCAAAGCACTAAACCTTCAACAGTCTCCATCAATGCCATAACAACCGAGTGGACCATCGCAATGGAGCCCTCAGGGGACTCCTCGAAGGGTAACTGGTCCAATCTGGCTGGGGGAGGAGAAGAACCGATGAACAAATCTGCAAACCAAGGCACACCAGGCACCCCAGATGCCATATGGGCAGGTTCAGCCACCACCCTAGGCTCAGCCACGAATGGCTCAAGTGCCTGCATTCCCGAAGGGAAGGACACTACCATGGGTAGCCGCACCACCGCCACCTCCTCTTCCTCTTCAGCCACAACCCTGTAGGGCAGTGGCAGATTCTCATTGATCCCACCGAATGACGAAGAGGGCAGATACCATGCTAAAGCCAGGGCTGCACACTCTATCTCCGGCTAATGGAGGTGGTAGGAAAGAACTGAGACATGATGGCGAAGGTAGGAGACCTCCTTCTGAAGAAGAAAAGCCTCATCCACCGATACTAACAAGGAGGACAAGGCTGCAGTGACCTTGCCCGCCGAAAGGGAAGAACCTCGCTTAGACATTGTAGCGACTGACTGAAGACGATGAATGACAGAAACGAAAAACCTAAAGACAAGAATGAAAGGACAAAGGCTTTCGAGGTTAACATTTATAAGCGAAAGTAAAGATTCCTTTACAAACAAAGACCTAAAACTATCATGAGATAAAGTCAGGATGACGTGGAGTTTAGGAGCATTCTTGGAAAATAAGAAAGGGTATCCAAAGAAGATTACCAGATTGCATAAAGAAAGTAAAATATAAAGAGGCACACCCCTTTATATATCAAGGAAATCCCCCATGATTACTAATATAAAAGAAAATACTTGGTGTCACGCACAGCTGCGATCATTCCATCAAATTCCACTATATTCTGTTGCCCAGCCACATATCTCAATTGCGATACAAATGAAATCCCATCATGCAACCAAGAAAACCACAACCAATAAATGTAACCAAAAATCCAATGCTTGTTCCTCTTTCGTGGGTGGGTAGCCATAACACTCTATTGAATAAGATGCAAAGTACATATTATGATACTCCAACACATTCTAGAGTTTACACTTTAAATGACCTAGGATTTTCAAAGTATAAAATTTCCTGATGTACTCGTGTGCCCTACAAAACCATTAGCCAATGGGTCAATCAACTATTCAAATGCTGTAACAAGAGTCAGTCCAGTTGTCCACAACTTCTTACAACATATAATATCCGCCTTCTGATTTGCATACTATGGAGTAGATGGGAGGGCAGACTGCTTTCATGGACAAAGCTGGCAAAAGAAGTGGGATTGTCAGTCTCAGGGATGACCATTAAGTATGCACTCAAATGCAAATGATATACATGGTACAAAGCCTGCAAATGGCCCATCATATCAAAATAATGTCAGGGGGACTATCTTGGCTATGCAATTGAGCCTGCCAACAAGGGTAAAGACTTTTGGTAGCATCATATGTACTCTGATAAGTCCACTGTCAACACATTCAAGAAAGGCTCACAATGGGTCACATGATTGAATAGTGAGCACTACCATGACGATTGCATTCAATATACCTTTTCAAGTGGTCAAGGTTCTGTAGGTATTTGGAAAGCGATCAGTAAGAGTTGGAAGTAGGAGTTAGTTTTTATGGAGGGTACAAGAAAGCGAGGAATCACAGCTAGTAATTACCTAGAACAGGTTCTAAAGCCTGTTGTTGGACCTGCCTTTCTGGGTCAAAAGGGCTACAAAGTCTTTCCAGAGAGCCAGTATGTTGAGGATGCAGTACCTTGGCATGGAGTTAATCAGGTGCTCATTGAGCTCAAAAAAGATCTCAGTATCCCCTTGCATAAAAGGCCAGCCCAGTCCCCCAACCTCAACCCTATAGAAAACATTGGAAGGATTCTGAAACAGCAGATTAAGGCTAGAGATCACTTCTCTGGAACTGTTGCTGACATGAGATGGGCTGTTCAAGAAGAGTAGGATTGACTCTGATTGTCAGACTGGAATTCATTAATAGATACTATGCCAGAGCGAATTTCAGAATTGAGGGAGCGCAATGGGATGCAAACACAATGGTAATTGCATGTATTAATATTTACTATATCTAGTACCTCATAACTACTTGTCTTATTTTCATCTGCTCTTATTGTATTTGGAGATTGTTGTTGTAGTTGGTATCTAGGGCAATATTCACAGGGGGGCATGTTTCTTTTGTTGCCCAGCTCGTACAAGCATGGACCTGGAGGGTGGAGGTCTGCACAAACACAGGCTAGGAGGATCAGGGTCTGAGAAAGAGAGAATCTGGGGGAAATAAAGGCAGGTGAGTCTACAGAAGAGATGAACAGAGGTGAACAGAAAGAAAATAGGATCTGCTAAAGACACAGAAGGGATACTAGGAGCACAGAATAATGAGCCTGTAACCTCATGAGGCCAGGGTGGAAGCCAGTTCCAATGGAGGTGGTATCAGAACAGAAATACAATTTGTTGATGTACTGTACACATTTGAACAACATAGATGTGTAAATAATTTAACTCTTAATTAGAAGGAAAATTTAATATCCTTTATAGGCTAAATAACTGCTAGTTTATATAGTAATTGTGATACTTTATCTCAAAAAATAATTCTTTAGTGTTATATAAATATGAGTAAAAGTTATTAATATCTCAAGTCAGAAATTGAAAGTTGTTAAATGCTATTGTTCTGGCCTACAACCCTAGACCCACACTAGATAAAAGCATTTCACAATGCAACGGCCTTGGTATGATACACCTTAAGAATGCTTTGCACCATACTCCCTGTTCTAAGTCCCTCCACACCAACCTTTCTAAACTGTTCCAAATGCCGCCTAAACTCTCAGAAGACCTCTACCATGAGTTTGAGCTTTACTACAACAATTTCAGTATAAGACAGAGTCCATGACATATACCAATGGTATCTATTCGGACCAAACTATACTTGGAGAAAAAACTATCCGTCACTCTACAATACGAAGCGATAAATGGTGATTTTGCCAACAAATCTGCACCCCCACTGCCCAGTAACCTTATCTTATAGCCAGAGAATCTAACTTTCACAGTTTCTTTTCCGTTAGATTTTTATAATTGCTGCCACCTTTCTTCTTCTACTCCCCCGTGGGGCCACTGCCCATTCCCGAACCCTATCATACAGTCCTGTAGCAGACCTAATAGATGCTGAGACCCCCCTCACAGATCCAGCCCTTCAATCTCCTACCCCCGCTTGATGTCTCTCAAGCTGTGCGTTAATGGTATGGTTCCGGAAGACTAAACTCTATACCAACTTTTGTAGAAAAAGTGACAATTTTTCCTGTGACGGCAACCGTAACACCCATCAAATTTTTTCTTCTATACTAAGGGTATAGTACCCTATACCATCAACTTTAAAAAATGTAAACTTTGAACCTATATCATATGTGTTAACTAGTATAATAGAGTATTATTCCATCTGTTTTTTCTTAACACCATCATCAGATACGATCAACTTCTACCTTTCTGTAAGTCATCTCTCTCTATTTTATTCTAGATTTATACTTTGTATAAATTGTGAGCAGTAGCATATTTTTATATTTATAAAGTAGAGTTTACAATTTATTCATAGCTAATACAAACATACTATATAACTGCAAGTAGGTGAACAGCTAAAACATGGATAATACTGCATCACCGAATTCCAAATTAAAAGCAGATCAGAAACGTACTGCTACACGAGATCGTGTGTGAAAATTTCGTGCAAAACAAAAGCAACAAGTAGACTCAATTCCTCCCACTACTGGACAACCAATGACAAGTGCGGAGAGAACCCGGAAGTATCGATTGAGAAAAAAGCAATTGTCATGCGAGACAGCAAAAAATGTAACTTCGAGTACGGAAGATTTGCCAGTCCAAGGAACAATAAAGTCCAGTTATCCTTCCAAGGAGCGTACTAGAAGATATCGTGAACGACTACGTGAGCGTAATGGATATGTAAAACGAATTCGTTGTACACAGAAGGAATATGATCATCGCTGGTATTCCAAGCAGAAATATCAAAAGCTGAAGATTTTATCAGCTGGACAGGAAAATCAAGAGGTAAAGTTATTAAAATTAAAAATCAATTAATTCTATATGCTAATTTTGTGATTTAAGCAAATACGCCAGTTGCGACAGCAGGCCTATTTGAATTGGCCATGTCTAAATAGTACTTTAAGTGTGATGAAGGAAGAAATTCTCACATTTGCCTTACAGAGGCTTAAGAGGAGAATTAAGGTGTCGCAAAGAAAAAAGCCTCATGTCAGAATAGGCTTGCAACTAGATTGGACAGTTCAGCTCTATACTTTTATAAAGTTACAGCTAAAAGAAGAAAGAAAATGGAAGTTGGCTGAAATGCAATGCGAGCCAACTGCTGAAATTACAGCAAAAAAGACCAGAAAAGAACTGGCAATGGTAGTCGCAAAAGCAGGTGGATGGGGTGTGCGGGTTATGAATTAGATCTTAAAACAAGAGGTTGAATATATTCAAAATGGGAAACTGCCTGCACCCAAGCAAGGACAGCATGCGAAGATTGCTAGTTGGTTGACAGATAAAGGAACGATGTTGGCCATGAGAGAGTATATGGCTGTCACAAACTGTGACTAAGCAAGGCAGATTTTACATAGCTCAGATTTCCAAGCTATAGGTATGTGGGGATTTCACATGACGCACACTAATGCGCCATAGGTTATTATGTTTACCTGTTGGTGACTCACAGTTGTGAGTCACACGATGTTATGATTTTCGCATATGACACAAGTTATGAGTCATGGGTTTCACTCAGGTGACGCGAGTTGTGCACCTGAAATAGTTATTAAGGTTTTGATTAGGTTTAGGCAGGTTGCGCAGCGACTCATAAGAGTCGGCTGATGGATTTCGTGTGACTCATAGTTATAAGTCACAAGGGTCGCGTGACACATAAGTATGAGTCATGCCAGGTGAAGAGCTACTATATAAAGGGTCACTAGGACCCCTAGTATTAGCTCTTCACACGTTCTTCTTGTTTATTTCCTACCTTTAAGTTATTATCAATAAAACCTACCTTTACGCTCTTTAAGATTTATCTTAAGAAACCCGAGAAGTGTCTTTCCTCTCAGAAGAAAAGATTAAGTCCTAAGCGAGGACTAAGAAGAAGAATAAGGAGATAGGCGCGAGTACTATAGTAGTCAAAGGACTAGACTATAGGGATCGCGTAGACATAGGCCTAATAGCTATCGCCTTATGGAGAAGTATCGTTACCTGTCGCTAGGTCCTACTCGGTAGGATTCTTAACATTAGAACGTGTCTATAACACGACACTTAACGACTACACCATGGATCTATTCAACAGAGATCACGAGGGAGACATAGACGTCCAAGACGACAGTCTAGGATTAGGAGGATTGGAAGAAGCATTAAGCGAAGCAAGTCGACACTCAGCACGATCGACAAGTCCGGTTACACCTGAACAAACGACCCCTCCGAACGAAGAAGACCCACCAGAGACACCAAGACCTAAGAGAATGTCAGGACCAGCACCACCCCCAGGTCCGTCTCCGGCAGGACCCGCACCTCCTCAGATGATTCCACGGGAGGAAGTGGAACAAATGATACGAGAAGCTATAAGAGGAACCGGACAACAACCCAAAGTCAAGACCCCACCACGATACGATGGAGAAAGAAGCAAGCTACGAGGATTTATGGTCCAACTCTTGACCTACTTCGATGTGGTCGGATGGACTATAGGAAATGACCAAGACAAAATACGATACACCCTTACACTACTGGAAGGACAAGCACTAAAATGGATAACCCCCATCGTGGTTAGCAATGCTGCACCCTGGACAGACTGGGCCAGCTTCAAAAACATATTCGAAGCCCAATTCACAGACCTAGAATTGAGCCAATCAGCGAGGAATAAATTGGAAGATATTCACCAAGGGGCAAAAACTGTCACCGATTACTGGTACGAGTTTCGACTACTCCAGTACGATGCAGCTTGCGACGAGGCCTCAGCTATGAGGTGGTTCATGAAAGGCTTAAAAAAGACCTATCAAGACGCATGGAGATTTAGCGAAGAAAGATTTACTACAACTGAAGGAATGGCCCACTGGGCAATCCGCAAAGAAATCCAGTTCGGACAACTAGACTGGATTCAGAAGAGCCAGTACAATATGAATACAAGAAACCAAGGTGCACCTAGGAACCAGAATGGAACCTATCGAACTACCACCCAAGGAGGAGAGGCCATGGACCTGGATGCAACTAGAAGGAAACCCTCACTCAACCTTTCAAGAGACGAGTACCTTCGACGACGAAACAACAATCTATGCCTAAGATGTGGCATAGGAGGACATATGATCAAGGATTGCAGACGATCCGCCAATCCCATTCCAAATCAAGAAAGAAAGCAGCAGAACATGAGGACCAACCCTAGGTTTCAACCACGCAGTAACCTAAGGGAAATCGACATCGAAGAAGAATACGAGACGGTGGCAAAAGACGAAGGTCCCCAGCAATAGATGGTCTGAGGGACCCTCCGAAAGACAAATCCATCGCAATGGCCAACTACTATACTCTTTTTAGCACAAATACGGAAAACAACGACAATGATCATATCATGATCAAAACAAAAATCTATAACGACAAAAAACGAGAAACCACGATACACGCAATGCTCAACTCCAGAGCCATTGAGGACTTCATTGATAAAGAAGTCTGCAAGAGACATCAGCTAAGAACCAAGAAAGCAAAAAAGGAAAGACAGATTTACCTCGCCGATGGAAAACCCAGCGCCATGGGACCTATAACCCATATCGCGCAAGTTACTATGGAAATTGGAAACCATAGGGAAGTGGCTACCTTCCAAGTGGCAAATCTACAACACCATGAGATAATTCTCGGAATGCCATGGTTAAGACAACATAATCGCAACCTAAATTGAGAAGAAGGAAAGGTTACGTTTACCAGCGAATGATGTACGACATGGTGTCTCAACAGTTCGCCAGTAATATATGCCACTCCTGAAGAAGAAGCAAATCAAAAAAACCTAGACGCAAAATTCAGTCAAGTTCGAACAAAGGATCAAAGGATCAAAGTTCAAAGATTAAGCCATGAGGCTAAGATACCCACAAGAGGATCAGAGAAGGCAGCAGGACACGACCTGTATGCCAATGAAGAAGTCACGATACCAGCCGGAGGGCAGGTAATCATTCCCACAGGAATAGCCATACAGCTACCTCAAGGCACCTATGGGCGTATAGCACTATGCAGCGGTCTCGCAGTCAGACATCGACTCACTACCAACGCAGGAGTAATAGACGCCGACTACACAGGAGAATTGAAAGCTGTTATGGTCAACCAAGGGAACCAAGACCATAAGGTGGAAAAAGGAGACAAGATTGCCTAACTAATCATCGAAAAGATCAATGAACAAGAATTCCAAGAGGTGACGAACCTAAGAGAAACCACCAGAGGAACCAAAGGGTTCGGAAGCACGGACAACCAAGGTCCAACCAAGAAGAAACAACCGAAGGTCGAAATCAATCGGATATCGGCACAAGCATTCAGCAAGTTTTATCGCAGAGGAGATATGGCAGGAATCCTTAAGTGGGACACTCAAGAAGAAAAAATCAGTCTGTCCAAGATCAACATCAGTACCGAACTGGCCATAAGGAATCGGACTCAAGCAAAAGAAGAAAGATTGGATCAATTAATACCAAAAGAATATCACCAGCACCTGGACCTATTCCAAGAAAAAGAATCCACCAAGTTACGACCTCACAGACCCGAGGTGGACCTAGCAATCGAGTTAGAAGGAAGCACCAAGGGATTACCCAAGAAAAGGATATATCCACTAGGAGAAACGGAACTCGAAGAACTAAGAAAATATATTCAGCAAAACTTGGAATGAGGATGGATCAAACAATCTTATGCCAACGGAGGATCACCCATCCTGTTCATCAAGAAAAAGGATGGGAAGTTAAGACTATGCATCGACTACCGAGCCCTCAACGGCATAACAAAGAAGGATCAATACCCCCTACCTCTAATCGGCGAAGCACTAGATCGACTAGCATCAGCCAAATACTTCACCAAATTAGACATACGGGACGCCTACCACAATGTCAGGATAAGAAAAGGAGATGAATGGAAAACAACTTTCACCACGAAATATGGAAATTACCAATACCTCGTTATGCCCTTTGGGCTAACCAACGCACCAGCATCTTTCCAAAGATGGATCAATAACGTGCTCCACAAGTACCTGGATATATGCTGTATAGTCTACCTGGACGATGTACTCATATACTCAAAAGATATGGAACAACATAAAAAGGATGTCAGCAACATTATGGCAGACATCAAAGCGTCGGGAATGAGGTGCAAACCCAGCAAATGCGAATTCCACAAAAAGGAGACGGAATACCAAGGATTCATCATCAATGGAGAAGGAGTACAAATGGACCCAATTAAGACCAAAGCGATATGGGAATGGGAATACCCAAAAAATAAAACGGACATCCAATGTTTTATGGGATTCTGCAATTTCTACCGAAGGTTTATAGAAGGATTTAGCAGGACTGCTAAACCACTATACAACCTGACCAAGAAAGACGTCAAATAGGATTGGGGACCTAAGGAAAAGGAGGCCTTTGACGAATTAAGAACCAAGATCACCCAAGGACCAATTTTGGTGCATTTCAATCCGGAAAGAGAAACCATGATCGAAACAGACGCATCCGAATATGTATGCTCGGGCATACTATCTTAGAAATGCGAAGACGGCAAATAGAGACCAGTGGCATTCCGATCCAAAACAATGACCCCAGCAGAATACAACTACGACGTTCACGATAAGGAACTATTGGCAATAGTTTAGGCCCTGAAGGAGTGGAGAAGATATGCTCAAAACAACAATGCATCAGTTAAAATCCTCACCGACCACAAAAACTTAGTACCCTTCATGACCACGAAGGAGCTAAATGGACAACAAATAAGATGGATGGAAAAACTCAGCACTTACAACTTCAAAATCAAATACCGTCCAGGAAAAGAAGGAGGAAAACCAGATGCATTAACTCGAAGGTCAAACGACAAACCAAATACCCCAGAGGATGAGAGAATCAAACAAAGACAACAAATACTATTACCAAAGGAAAAATACTTCCAATTGGAAGAAGAAGACAGTGGCTACGAATCACTGAACGAGATCAACACAAGAACGACATTGGAAGAAGATATCAGGAAGGAAAGCCAGCAAGATGAGGAATGTCAAAAGATAAGAAAGGAACTGGAGGCCGGCACAAAGGAAGTCAAAGGCATAGCCCTAGGATTATGTGAATGGAAGGATGAATACTTGTGGTACGATGGGAAAATCTGGATACTGGATAAAGAAGAACTACGCATGGAGATCATACGACGCAATCACAACCCACCATACGCAGGACACGGAGGAACAGCCAAAACTACCGAATTTATCAACCGACGATACTATTGGCCCAAAATAAGAGAAGACATCAAGCGATACGTCAAAAACTGCGACACATGTCAACGAACTAGAGTGGTCCGACATGCACCTTATGGATTACTCAAATCAAACGAAGTGCCAGGAAAACTATGGAAATCAATATCACTTGACTTTATTACGGATTTACCAAAGTCAAACGATCAAAACGCCATTTTAGTAGTGGTTGATCGTCTGACCAAAATGAGTCACTTTATACCTTGCAGAACGGATATGACAGCAATACAATTTGCGGAAATCTTTCTAAAAGAGGTATATCGACTGCACGGATTGCCAAAAGACATCATTAGTGATAGAGGATCACTATTTACGTCAGAAACATGGAAAGAGATAACAGAAAAACTTGGAATCGAACGACGCATGAGCACGGCATTCCACCTGCAGACAGACGGACAGAGGGAACGGATCAACAGCATATTAGAACAATACCTACGGGCCTACGTCAATTACCAGCAAGATGATTGGTGTAAATGGCTACCGACGGCCGAATTCGCCTACAACAACGGAAAACAAGAAACTATCAAGACAACCCCCTTCTTTGCAAATTACGGACTGCATCCAGAACACGAAACCATAGGTCATATACTCCAAGGAAAGATAATGGACAAAAAAGATATGAGTCAACTACATGATATATTACGAACAGAAATGGTCACGGCGCAATTACGACAAAAGGAAGAATACGATCGTAACCGAAAACCCGATCCAAACCTGAAGTCAGGAGACATGGTTTGGTTACTACCAAGGAACATCAAGACCACGCGACCAACAAAAAAACTGGATTACAAGAAAATAGGACCATTCAAAATCTTGGCGAAGATAGGAGGCCGCGCTTATAAGCTCGACCTGCCACCTACGATGAAGATACATAACACCTTCCACATCAGCCTCCTCGAACCCTACCAAGACAATCCTCTACCGTTTCAAAAAAAACCAATACCACCGCCTATTGAAATAGACGGTGAATCAGAATACGAACTCGAAGAAGTCATCGACTCTCGGTTACACTACGGTCGCTTGCAATACAGAGCCAAGTGGACTGGATACTCTCCCGAACACGATAAGACTTGGTACCCAGCCGAAAACTTCGAACACGCACAAAATGCAGTCCACCAGTTCCACGAACGATACCCACGCAAGCCACCAGCCGACAGTCGAGGACATACCCGAATCAGGGCATGTCGCGCCGACATTGCACCGCACAGACTCCTATCAGTGGCAACAATTACCGATACCATCAACCCTACAAAACATTCCGCGACGCGACGCGTTCAAACACATTACACCAACAAGCCCGGGGTATCAAACCCCAACACCAGTCAAGGAAGAACCCACAGACGAAGAATGGGCAAATCTGGTGGATTTACCCTTATCGAAAACCACGACACACGAAAGAGAACACGCGAACCTGTCATGGACAGGATGCTACAACGACGAGTACCATGTGCACAGAAGCGAGAAGGAGGGCTCGGGATATTGGCCTCGGGAAGCGAACCGATGGCCACCCAAGACTTCACCCCTAGGATCACCCACGAGATCCCCAACACCAGAACCAGTGGCTCTGGTACAATACATCAAACCGACTCCGAGGACGGAGTCGAAGAGGAGGGGGGCGAAAAAACAAAAATGGGCAAAGCCCAGGAGGACGAGGCACATCTCCTGGGAAGAAGAGATGGAAAAACCAGAGACGACGGTAATGAAATTGTTGGCGGAAGCAGAGGAGACGAAGAAATTGTTGGAATGGCAAGCGGAAAAAATAGGACAACTCCAGAGCGAGTTAAGGGAGGAAACGAGGATAAGGAAGGCACTCCAAAACGATTGGAGGAAGGAAGAGAAGGAGGCGGAAAGGACCCTGACAAGAGTATGGAAAGTCAGCACTTGGCTGAACAAGGAAGCCAAGTGGGGACTACCGGCAAGGGCATGGGGAGGATTGGAGGATAGACTGTTGTAAGCCCGATGGGACTCGGGCTGAGGGAGAGGGGAGCTAATGTCACAAACTGTGACTAAGCAAGGCAGATTTTACATAGCTCGGATTTCCAAGCTATAGGTATGTGGGGATTTCACATGACGTACACTAATGCGCTATAGGTTATTATGTTTACCTGTTGGTGACTCACAGTTGTGAGTCACACGATGTTATGATTTTCGCACATGACACAAGTTATGAGTCATGGGTTTCACTCAGGTGACGCGAGTTGCGCACCTGAAATAGTTATTAAGGTTTTGATTAGGTTTAGGCAGGTTGCGCAGCGACTCATAAGAGTCGGCTGATGGATTTCGTGTGACTCATAGTTATAAGTCACAAGGGTCGCGTGACACATAAGTATGAGTCACGCCAGGTGAAGAGCTACTATATAAAGGGTCACTAGGACCCCTAGTATTAGCTCTTCACACGTTCTTCTTGTTTATTTCCTACCTTTAAGTTATTATCAATAAAACCTACCTTTATGCTCTTTAAGATTTATCTTAAGAAACCCGAGAAGTGTCTTTCCTCTCAGAAGAAAAGATTAAGTCCTAAGCGAGGACTAAGAAGAAGAATAAGGAGATAGGCGCGAGTACTATAGTAGTCAAAGGACTAGACTATAGGGATCGCGTAGACATAGGCCTAATAGCTATCGCCTTACGGAGAAGTATCGTTACCTGTCGCTAGGTCCTACTCGGTAGGATTCTTAACAATGGCCCAGGCTGGTAAAGGTATTATATTTCTCAAACTAATAATAATTATATGTTCTTGACTCTAAGCTAATTATGGAAATGCTTTGCATTAGGTATGGATTCAGCAGGCCTTGCTCAGGCAGTTACAAACTATTGGAGCATCACCTATCGCGAGGAGATATCAGAACATAATCTCCAATTACCAATGATTTCGATTGCAGGTATTCACCGCAAGATTAAGCGAGCTCTTACTAGTCGATCAGCATGTGCATGGTTGCTGACATTAGGTTGGAACTGGAGAGAAGTGAAGAAGGGAATCTATAAAGATAGACATGAAAGGATAGATGTCCAGAATTATCGTATGAACGTATTTCTTCCTCAAATGGAATCCGCTAAGACGAGATTGACTCAATGGGATGCCAATTTGGCTATGATTCCCAACCAGCTACAACCTGGAATCTGACCTTTGATATTTATTACACATGACGAGTGTACATTTAACTCAAATGATGGTCAGAAAAAGATTTGGATCTACGAGGATAACATACCAATAAGAAAGAAGGGATGTGGGCAGGGCCTCCATGTATCCGACTTCCTAACACCAATAGGACAACTTGGAGATGGGAGTGTGTGTGAGATACTCAAATGTGGTGGTGATGTTTGGTGGACAGGAGAGCTGTTACACAAGCAGCTTACAGAGAAAGCAATACCCGCTTTTGAAAATGCCTTTCCAGGATGTCAAGGATTATTCGCCTTTGACAATGCCAAAATCCACCAGAAGTATGCTGCTGATGCCTTACAAGTTGGCAACATGAACCTCACACCAGGGGGGAAAAATGCAGTTCCGATGCGAGATGGATACTATCAACATCCTGACAATCCTGATGTTGTAGTCCAGCAGTCTATGATGTTACCGAATGGTCAGCTTAAAGGCCTGCGAATTGTGTTACAAGAACGTGGCCTTTGGCCAACAGGTCTGCGGTTATTAACACAATGCTCAATACCTGGTAATAGCTCTGATAAAAGAAAGCTCAATCCTGCATGCAGGAATGCGAAAAATGCTAGTTGTTGTGCTCGCGCTCTCTTGTCATCTCAGCCTGACTTTCAGGCACAAAAGTGTCAGTTACAGGAGACCTTAGAGACAGCAGGGCATCAGGTGATTTTCTACCCTCCCTTTTATTGCGAACTGAATTTCATTGAATATTTCTGGGGACGAGCAAAGATTTATACCAGGGCCAATTGTGAATATACATTTTCTGCCCTTGTTAGAACTGTACCAGATGCCTTGGCAGGAGTTCCAAATACATTGATTTGGAAATACTATCAGAGAACACTCAGGATGATGGAAGCATATCGTCATAATCTTGTTTATGGATCAGAGGATTTCAAGCAACATGTTTATACCAGATATTCTTCCCATAGGCAGATTACAGAGTTGGAGGTGAATATA
>LN890999.1:102658-158083 GCA_900010015.1 Tuber aestivum | reverse complement strand
ATATCAACACCCATATCATAGATTATTTTCGAAATAAATGTTTTTAAGTTGTTTTGATAATCTATTATAATACTATTATAACTTATAACTAGCATATTATTATAATATAATTGTAGTTATATAATCAAATTTAGTATAATAATATGTAATAGTTACTTAATAGTATATTACTAATTTGTTTTAATATGATGTTTGACCTAGGTTCCAGAAATTAATGTTTAGGGTAATATACCCTAAATAAGAAATGAAAAAATTGGAGGGGTGTTACGGTTGCCGTCGCAGGAAAAATTGTCACACTTTTTCTAGAAAAGTTGGTATAGAGTTTAGTCTTCCGGAACCATACCCCCTAAACCTGACGCAGCCAACTCAGGCAACCGAGTGACCCCTCATGATATGATACCAAAATCCATTACCACCACCCGCGTTGCCCCCATTCCGGTTAATCCTTACCTTAGCTTACCTGTAAAATAAAACAACCACAAACTCGTCTACGACTCCCTCCACCCAGGCTAGGCTTCTACAAACAGTACTTCGTGTGCCAGCAAATCCCATAAGAATGCCCACCACAACTACCACCAATCTCACATTTCCCATCACCCCCCTCTTCCCACCTCTTTCTTTTGCCTCCTTCGAGAACACATAATTATCACAACACAATTCCATCGGTAACCTACCTCCCCCCCTCGATCCCACAAAAAACCAATAGCACCTCCACACTGAAGCCACCACGCCAGCCAGAAAGAATACAATCCCCTACTTCCTTTAACAGCGACGAGAAGCAAGAAGCGTAAGGCCTTTCACTCCTTATCATTGTAAGGCCCCTAAAAGACCAGTACAAGCAGAAACAAAAATCCATTACAGTGTCAGAGCCCCCCTTTTCCTCCTTCCTTCATTTCCTCTCTCACATCGTAGAAATACCCTACACCCGGCCCAACCAAGACTGCAACACCCTCCACCTACTACGACCACCCCCCACTCCCTCATAGCTAGCACACCGCAGCCCGAAAAAGGGAAAAAAAGAGAAAACTCGGAACAATCCCCAAGCCCGCATAAATCTCCCATTTGCAGTGACAAGCACTACCTACCCCTCCCTCTCCTCCCCCCTCCCCATCTGCAAACGGGAATACAGAGTGCCTTCCTACCATTGGGCAAAAAACTTAGTGAAGGAAGGGCAGATAACGAAGTGGTATCCAAAACGAGTAACGAGCAGAGATTCATACCCAGAACCTGATAGCGTGCGTACATGCAGGAGGTTGGTCAAGACCGTAGCGCGGAGGATATACAGCGAACCGGGGCCACGGATGCGGCAAGGGGCATGGATAATATGGATGGAGTCTGGCACTTACACACACTATCGTAGTATATGGCTCTCTCGTTCGGGGATCCTGTCTCACAGCTAGTAAAAATTACGAGGGGATGGCCGATGGGTCGATTATTGATAACCACATTCCACGGGAGGAGGCACGAGAAAGTGACGAGAGATAGATCGAAAATAGAGATGGTATACGGAGATTGGGGTCAAGAGATGTGAACCCAAACCGTGCAAAAGGATAAGGAATCAGGCAAGCAGGATCAGGCAAGCAGGTGAGCGAGAGGATTGAGGTTGCTATTGTTTGTGTTCTTGGAAACTGGTCACGAAGCTTGACACGAGAGAAAGGAAAGAAAAGAAGAAAAGAAAGCAAGGATAACAAATTTAAAGAAACCTTCAACATTGGACGGCTAGAGCACGTAAGCATTCATATATGCCTACACAAGTCCATAGCTCTAGTGCGTGATCATCTATTCCTATTCAACAACTAATATTTCACTACCGAGTGATACCTCGTGATTCGATACAGCACTCTCAGGATTTAATCGGTGTTAATTTAACTTAATTTTACATGACTTGACGAATGCACCTGCAAAGCAGGAGCGGAAGAAATTAAAACTAAAAGAAAGAAAGAAAGAACAGATCTATAATAAGCCCCGGGCACAACGGATGTGAATAAGGAGCGGGGGAGCCCCATGGCGCCGGGTGAAATAAAGGAAAAGCAATGAAATTGGTCTAGAGATATTTTTTGATAAAGGCTGTGGCTTGAGTCGGTATCCGCTCGGAGAGCGCGCTGGTGGTGAGGTGAGGTGAGGGAGGGAGTGGAACTCCCGGCCGAATGGACCTCTTGGCAAAGCCATTAAGGTAAACAGAAATTTAATTTTTTAAAAAAAAAGGAAACCCTTTTCGCCCCCTGTGCCGTCTCTACTCTGGAGGTTGGCGGGTGCGTTCACCACACATTCCTCACAACCACACTTGCCGCCTTCCTCAGCCGGTTCATAACCGCCAACCCTTCGAGCACCTCCTCGATCCCCTCAACGTGGATAACATCGACACTAGCATCATCCAACTCCCTCAGCGCAGCAAACAACCCGCGGCTAATCTCCCCCCCGCCCTTGCCTAGATCCCTCTCGACAACGGTAAGTTCGCCAACACCCATATTCCCATAAGACTCACTCCTGGCATCGTCGCTCTCGCGTGTCAAACTGTCCAGCGCGAGTTTTCCAGCGCCAGCTTCCCAAGTGCGCGTCCGGAGAATGCCTACTTTGCCGATCTTTGAGGAGCGCACCAGATCCTTTCCGCGGGGAGCGGGAGTGCCAGGTTCGTACAGGACCACGCCGGCGCGGGGAGAGTAGTGCTTGTATTTCATGCCGGGAGATTCGGGGATGATGGAGGAGTCGGCGGCGTCTTCGAGGGACGCTCTTGAGATTACCGTCCTCGCCCAGACCCCGCCTAGCTCGCGGATCGCCTCAACACTTATGCCTCCTGGGCGAAGGACCACGGGTGGGTCGCGGAGGCCATCTACTACCGTTGATTCTAAACCTACGGAGCAAGGTCCTCCGTCAATGATTAACGGGATGCGGTTCCGGAGATCGGTGAGCACGTGTGACGCGCTGGTCGGGGATGGGTTCCCCGAAGCATTGGCAGAAGGGGCGGCGAGGGGGAGGGAAGAAAGGTGGCAGAGTGCCCGAGCGATGGGGTGAGACGGCAGACGAACAGCGAACTTCGGCAGCCCGGCTGTGACGGATGTGGACAGCGGACTGTCGGTAGCAGGCAGCGGGAGGAGGATAGTCAACGGCCCTGGCCAGAACTTTGAGATTAAAGCATTGTAGACTTCGGGGATCTCTCCTTCACATGTATTCGTTGTGTGTCCGTTCGTAGTCGCGGCCGAGCCGGCAGGAGCGAGTATTCCCCGCAATTGCCTTAAAGAAGAAACATGTACTATCAAAGGATTATCCAGCGGCCGCTGCTTCGCGGCATATATACTATTCACTCCAACAGTGCTCGTAGCATCTGCACCCAGACCGTAGACCGTTTCGGTCGGGAAAGCAACGCACTGACCCCTGCGCAAGAGGTCCGCTGCCTTCGTTAGTGCCTCTACCGTCGCCGGGTCACTGATCTCCATAGCAGGAGAGTCACAGGGGTGCGTTCCGGGTTCCGGAGATGGAGAGAAGCTGATCTTCGAGGCATCGACTATGGAAATCGCCGTGTGAGAGGATTGTCGAGAGAGGTATCGTGTTGGTGAGGGGGAGGGCGATTGTGGTGGTGGATGATTGTGAGGGACAGCGGGGCTCAAAGTTGCGGCAGACATCTTATTTCTTGGCAAAAATTGTGGCCGTCGTGGACCTGACGTCCGTAGCAGCAGCGATCCGGGAAAGCGTGTCGTCCTCGTCGTGATGGCTAGCTTGTTCCCTTGAGGTTGGGCAAGAAGGTGGTTACCGGGGCTTATAAGTTCTCCAGAGAAAAGGAAATCCAGGTAGGTATCGCAGGTAGGTTCAGGGTAGGCGCCAGATGGATGACAGTCATGTAAGTTGCAGGCAGAACAGTACGACACTCACCAACACCCAGCCTCACTAAAGGCGATGAACAACCCTTCGGACTGTGTAGCCCAAGACCCGCAGCCCGCACACTCGGATGGAGGATAGCAGTATTGTGATGGAGAAAGGGGAGTGGATGAACGGGAGGAGAGATGAGGGAGAAGAATAGGGAGGAAGTTCAAGTATAATTCGAGAATTTCAAAGAAGTGGATAGAATTTTACCCCTCCTGCCTCCTCCCCTCCATAAGAGAACGGACCACTCACTTAATTTCTCCCTCCCTCCCCACCCCTCTGCACGATACTTCCGCCTCAACACAAACAACGGCCACCATCTGATTTATTATACGGCGGATACCACAGTGAACTCCAACAATAGCGATGAGAAAGATGCTGCACCGGTACTTTCCCCGTGGCTAAACACGTGACCACAATACTCCATCCACCAGCACTCGAGTAGTGGAGCGGTAAAAAGTTGCCTGGCCGGCCTTGTAGGCTGAGGCAAAAGCTTAGTTACAAGTTACAAACACGAGTAGACTACTCGAGTACAGTAAGTTACATGTACGAGTACTCGTGATTCTCAGCCAAGATTTGGCACCTCATCTGTCCTAGCTCGGGACACCAGCTCTTTTCCACCAAAGGGGAATAGTTTCTTAGTAGTGTGGAACAAGCGCAGAGGCCCAACCCTTGGAGGGAATAGTTGGTGAATGGAGTTGCCACAAATTCACTGAAGTTCACAGGTATCCAGATCACAGCATGTGCTGTTATGCTCTGAAGAGTTAGATTCCCATACTCACTTCACATTACTGGTAGGCTATGCCCCTTCAGTAGAGAAGAATTTGTGCCAACCACTAGGGAAATTGGCATGCCAAATCTTGGCTGAGAAGCACGAGTACTCGAGTACTCGAGTGCACAGCGCCACATGAAATTTATGGGAGGGTGGGCAAGGCTGTTACCCGGCCTGCAATTGTGGAAGGCTTCGCCTGCGATGGCCGACAAGGCGAAGGAAGGCGAATGCAGAGCCCGTGCACGGAAGCGGGAAGGCACTCGTACGGTGCAGTACCGTAAATCTGCCGTGGTTAATTTGCCCACTCGGTATATTGAGAGCCAATTCCTATTATACCAAACCCGCTCACTACCGTACAACATAAAAACCCAGACACAATTTTCAACTTACGGTACATACCAGGAACCTACATACAGTACATAACCTAAAAACAGGGCGAAAATTCCAGACATACACGGTTCGAGAAGAAAAATGCAAGAGAAAAAAGAACCCGGGGGACCAAAGTGAGAAGGAAAAGAAAAAAAGGACAAGACGATAAGTTAATAGGAATTGTCAAACCTCCTCCGTTTCTTTTGGCCTTTTGTTTCGCTCTGCTTTGCCGTAATATACACAACCCATTCAGTGCACACAACCGGGCGCGCACAGGGAAGGAAGGTAGCGAGAGAGGTAGAGAGAGAGAGAGAGAGAGATTGATCATGAAAAAGGGAAAACAAAATAACAAGTTAGCCTCCGATCCAATCCGGTATGACAAGGAAAGAGATATTCAAGAATATGATTTCGCTCTCTTTTTTCTCTCTTCTCTTTTTTCCCCAAGCACGAACGCGATCATGGTATCTTTGTCTATCCTATTCCACCACTACTCGCCGCAACCAACCCTTTTTCACAAAATTTCAAAAAGTCAATATCCCTTATTCCACCGCCCAACACAAGAAAAATCATTACCGTCCAGGTTCGCAGGCACGAGATGGTACGAAGGGTAAGGTAAAGGTAAGTAAAAGGAGTGAAACGAAAGGAAGAAGAAAAAGTAATAAAAAAGAACACCTCAAACTCCCTTTTCCCTGACAAACCCCTATCCCCATTATTTATGGAAAAACTCAGGCAGCCGCAGTCCCTTCAACCGCAGTCCTGCCAACTCCAATGACCATCTCCCTGCCACGGCGTTGGCCCTCACCTTCCTCTTTCGCATTCTCCTCTTCTTGCTGTTGCTCCTTCTCTTCCTGGATCTGTTGCTCGTCCTTCTCCTCCGCCCAAGCACCCCACAGTGCCTTTTTCGGTGAGATCTCAATCTCGCCGAACCCAACCTCTTGCTTGACACCAATGGCGTCCTTGGTGGCCAGGACCAGCACCTCAAAGAACATCTTTGTGGCATCAGTCGCCGTTGTGGACTCGTGGGGGAGGAGGTCTTGGAAGACGACCTGTTTCTTTGCTGAGGGCTCAGAGAATTGTTCTCTCAGGAGGTGGACGGCGGCTCGCGTTTGCAGAGAGAGGGGTTGGACAGCCGGCGGTAGCTCGAATTCAGGTTCGGGAGAGGCCTCCTCGAGAGGAGGTAGGGCGGCTGGGGGGGAAGGCGCTGCAGGCGGAATTTTCAGCCACACTGAAACATGGCTTGGGTACTGGATATAGGGGAAGCAAAGTATACATACCTGGTAGTCCAACAAAACTTTCCTCTTCCATAGCCATTGGTGGAGCTGGTTCGGGTAAGGGAAATTCAAACATCTCTTCAGCCTCTTCCGGGCTGGCGCGTTCCTCCACTTCATGAGGGGGCAAGATTTCCTCTTCCTCTATTTCTAATCTAGGGTGCTTCACAGGGCTAGGGCGCTCGGCACGCTCCACAGCTTCTTCGCCCTCGGCTTCCTCACCTTCCCTCTTTCTTTTCAGTTCGGCCATCCTTCGCACGAATTCAGGGCTCAAGAAGCTGGCTAATTCAGGCGCAATGTTCTTGGGGTAAAATACATTCTGCACGAAGCCCCTAGTCTTCTGCAAACTCAAAAGAGCCAAAAGCCCGGGATCTCTGGGCAGGAAGTTAGGCTCAATCAAAATCTTGCTGCGATCCTCCTGCTGAGCCTTAATCTGCTTCGCACGGATTTCCGTCACAGAGTCAACCATTACTCTTCTCCCACGCACCTGGCGTCGGTGTGCGAGTATCTCCTCTGGCTCCTCACTCGGCTCTCGAAGAGCCTCGACAATATAGCTCACATCCACAAATCTGCCTTGCTGTTGAAGGTCCGCCTCGAGGTCGCGCACAACACTGCTACGAGCTGAGGAAAGTGGGGATTCGGAGTCACGTGCGAAAGGCGGAATGTCATGGATCGATGGCGCTTCGTGGACAGATTCTGGTGGCTCAATCTGAAGGGGGGCTATAGGAGAGGCTCTGCCAACCTCACTCGGAGCCTCGAGAATTGTCAAATCACCTTCGCCCAGACCAATTTCGCCTGGGAACCCCATCTCGGCCTCTTCTCCAAACACTAGACCCAAGTCTTCCTCCGGGGGCGCGAGCCCTATCTCGGCTTCTTCCCTCTTTGCCTGTGCCTCATATTCCACTTCCATGGGCTCTGACAACAGGTCATCTCTAAAATCCCTCGCTGGGAGTTCTCTTCTCCCAACTTCGGGGGTGACTTCCAGGATACCAGGCACAACGCCTTCAACAGTAGCTGCCCGTGGCGGTCTTGGGGTCTCCGCCTCTTCGCCGACATCAAGATCCAGATCATCAAGTTGAAGACCGAAACCGACATCCTTCGCCTCGGGGCTCCTACGTCCCACTTCCATTTCGATAGACTCCTGCAGGAATTGGCTACTGTCCTCTGCAAGGGTTATGGGCTGTCTTCGGGATATATACGCTTCGGAATCGAAGGGCAATTCGCCGATATCACCCAAATCCAGCGTTGGGTCGGGCAGCAACAAATCAAGTTCCGTGATCACATCGGGGAGCGTGAGTTGAGCCGCCGTAGGTGCAGTGGCGCCGGCAGGCAAATCAACATTGCCTGGGCGAAAGGCCTAGAAAGAGACGCGTTAGAGATGGACAAAGATGACAGGAAGGCGACCTGTGCAGTGGGGGCATAGAGTTAAATAGTAGAGGGGCCTACCATTTTTATCTTCATCAATGCCTCATTACAATCTTCGAGCAAGTACCTAGCTTTGCGGGAGTAGATTCGGACAACGCCCAGGAGTAGCTGGCCGCTCAAACGCAAGGCCATAGGAGCCTGATCCTGACCAACAATAGCACCGACCGACGATTCGATATTAGATTGTAAAATGTGTGTTTTCGAGAGCTTGCGCTCAAGATTAGCACTTAGCCAGACGCGAGCCAGAGGCCCTGTCTTGGACAATAAAGTTTCTGAATAAAACATGGTGACGGTGAGGAGGAAGAGAGGAAGGGGGAAATTTTCGCGGATTGCAACGCGAGGGGGACGTGAAGCCTACGTTGACAAACGCGAGGGTCGGGGCGGGCGCGTTTGTTATTAGGGGGGGGCTGGGAGAGGTGACGAATTGGTCGAAGTAGGCAGTGGGGCGGCTACCCGCTCTATTATTGTCCGCGCTTTCCCCTTATTGCGGGAAACGAGGATAGGGCACCCGATGACACGACACCAGAACCTACCGCCGCAGGAAGACGGGAAAGAAGGCGGAAGGGATGAGTGGGAAAAGAGCGACGATGAACCAAATCCAGAGGCAGCGGCGGTTAACTCGAGCACGCCGAATGAGTACTGAGGATGGAAGGGAAAAAAGGGGGCGATATTAACAAAGTTATGACAGGATTGGAGGAAGGAGCTTGGTATAGCATGAACGGAGGAGTGGTGGTGGAGGGCGACGGTTCTAGTTTTCTGTAATGACGGATGCAGTGGAGGAGTGGAAGAATGGGCGATGCGGACTGCGAAATGCTTGTACCAGTACTAGTACAGTACGGTAGCTGTATCGGGAGGCAGGTGCTCGCATCTGATAACTCTCACCAGCGAACGAAATTCGATCTTGATTGATTGATTAGATAAGGTTTTGAAGACTAGAGGATAAGATGGGACACAATCAGCTCTTGGCAAGTGGAGCGAGAACTGGTGAGAGCCCCCTGTTCCCACTGTAAGCCTCCAGGGCGCCAGGCGCTTGACCTGAAGGGGCAACACTACCGTACGGGAGTCACGGGACGACCGGCAGCAGGACGCGCAACTCCTCGAGCCCGCAGGCCAGGGAGAAAGCTGTGGCTGAAAGAACGGAGTCGAATCCATAGGGACATCTTTAACCAGGCCCTGTGTCCCCCTCCTGGCACAGCTCCCGTGTCTCTTTCTCGCGGTATTCTATCCTTTGTTACAAGTATCAATACCGGCACCGGCGGTCGGCCCATACGGTTCGCTTTCCTACATCCTCAAAGGATCAGTGGAGCCTTCAGTAAGGGTTGAAATTCCCGTTTATCCTGAATGCCGGTACTTGTACAAGTATCAGGTTAATACACCGTATTTCCCACAGTTCCCACATCGAGCCGTCACAAGGTTACCATACATCCGTACAGCGCCAGTACGAGTACCTCTATCATGCAAGTGCTCGAATACCGATACCAGTGCTTGCACCGGTGCAGCAGGACAGGAATGCGAAGTCCTGGCAGCCAGGAAAAATACCGTGCCCTTTTCTTGAAACAGCATGGCGTTATACTGTAGTGCCACCCTTATAACCTTGCCTTCGTTTTCCTCCTTTCACCACCCTCAACGCTGCTGCCTGTTACCCATTGCCTGCAACACCGGCCCTCCCGTCAGCCGCCGACCATGCAGTGCTTGTGCTTGTAGTACAATACCGGTACAGTACAGTACAGTGCTGCTCCTTCCCTTTCCTTTCCTCCCCTTCCCTCCTCCTTCCTTCAGCCTCCTTACCTTTTTCAATACCTTTCCATCTATCGCTCCTCCTTTCCTACCCGCCTTCACTCTAGTCGAGCCTCTTCCGCTTCCCCCCCCCCATTCTAACGGAGATCCCCTTCGCTATCCTCGCCTTGATTGATGCTGTAGCCTCCGCAGCCCCGCCGAATTCGGTCATCTCACTGCGGAAGTTCTACCCTTGTTGCCTTCAGAGGCAAATGGGTTCATCTAGAGCAAACACCCCACTCGGAGTCCCACTCCGCAGCCTCACTGCCTCGCCCTTTCACACTTCTGCCAACGGGAGCAGTGTATCACTGGCATCCGTAAGCTCAGATTTCAGCTGCTTCCTCTAACGCCCCATTTTACCGCTCACCTATTGATATGGCTCCTCCTTTAGCCCCCCTCCGCCGTCTACGCACTCCTCACTCCCGAAGAGACAGCTCTGAAGCTCCAAACTTCCCTGAAACATGGCCTTACCTCATCTCAGGATGCTATATACCGTCGATCGATTCACGGAACCAACGAGCTGCCCCATGGAGATGACGAGTCATTATATGTGCGATTCTTCAAGCAGTTCGTCGAATCGCCCCTCATCCTTCTACTCCTCGGGAGTGCGGCGGTTTCTTTCATGATGGGAAATATGGAGGACGCTATCAGCATCACTCTGGCTGTTGTCATTGTCGTTGCTGTGGGCTTTGTCCAGGAGTACCGATCGGAAAAAAGCTTGGAGGCCTTGAACAAACTTGTTCCCCACTTCGCGCATCTGGTCCGGGGTAGGCCCGCGGACGGAGAATCCGGATCGCCCGCTTCCTCTACCGTTATGGCTGGACAATTGGTGCCGGGTGATCTCGTGATATTCTCAACCGGGGATCGAGTTCCAGCGGATATCCGCATCACCCAGGCATCCGGTTTGGAAATTGATGAGTCCAACTTGACCGGCGAGAATGAGCCCGTGAAGAAAACGGTGGGAGCCGTTGCCCCACGGGATGCGCTTAATCCTACTCTGTCGGACATTGCCGTGTCCGAAAGGACATGCATTGCATTCATGGGAACGCTAGTACGCAGCGGCAACGGTCAAGGAATAGTAATTGCTACTGGTTCCAAAACTGAGTTCGGTACGATTACAGCTATGCTTGCTGGAATAAGCAAACCTAAAACTCCTCTGCAAAGTTCGATGGATAAACTCGGAAAGGATCTGAGTTATGCCAGTTTCGGCGTTATAGGAGTCATCGTGCTTCTGGGATTATGGAAAGGGCGCGGCTGGCTTGACATGTTCCAAGTGGGAGTTTCTTTGGCAGTTGCGGCCATACCGGAGGGCTTGCCAATCATCGTAACAGTAACGTTAGCTTTGGGAGTGCTGCGGATGGTACGGCGCGGGGGGATTGTACGAAGATTGCCGAGTGTAGAGACCTTAGGATGCGTTTCCGTTATTTGCAGCGATAAAACCGGTATTACACCTATGCATTCGATGATTGCAATGGTCCTCTGACAAGGAGATAGGCACCCTAACAACGAACCACATGACTGTCACCCAATTGTGGACCCCAGATCTTCCATTACCAGTTGAAAAAGCTGGTCTCCTTGAGCCCCCCGTCACCAGGGATACTGCCACAGACTCTGTTATCCGAATTGGCAATTTATGTAACAATGCTCGGCTATCCTCAACAAGTGCTTCAACGGCGGCGGCTGCGGCGATCGGTATTACAAACACCAGTGCTAATTCTCGGTTCGTTGGACAGGCTACCGATGTTGCTCTGTTAGATTTAATGGATGCTTTCGGGAATTCCGATGCGAGGCAACGTACCGAAAGAATAACAGACGTTCCATTTTCTTCCGAAAGGAAATGGATGGGTGCCGTCGTTCGCGATGAGGATGATGAGCGCAGGCCATATATGAAGGGTGCTGTTGAGCAGGTTCTTCCAAGATGTGATGCCTACCTGACGAAGGAGGGAAGAGAGGTTGTTTTAGACGAAAAACAGCGGAAGAGCGCACTGGCGGCTGCTGAGAAAATGGCATCGGAAGGGTTACGAGTGCTGGGATTTGCTCAGGGCTCCCCGATCTCGGGGAATCTTGGGTGTGTCGGTGGAAACGACGATCCCACTTTTAAGGGCCTCACGTTTGTTGGAGCTGTCGGCATGTCTGATCCTCCTCGAAGGGGAGTCAAGTCTGCAATCAGACGATTGATGCGTGGCGGGGTGAAAGTAATGATGATTACTGGTGATTCCGAGACAACTGCGGTTGCGATCGCAAGGAAGCTTGGAATGCCGATCCTTCCCGACAGCCATGGGCACGGCGGTATCGTGCGGCCCGTTTTGAAAGGTGAGGACCTAGATGCTATGACAGACGCTCAGCTTGCACAGGCAATTGCCACTACGACGATCTTTGCCCGCACTTCGCCGGAACACAAGGTGAAAATCGTTCGCGCGCTCCAGTCGCGGGGAGAAGTCGTAGCCATGACTGGTGACGGGGTTAACGATGCCCCTGCGCTTAAAATGGCAGATATCGGCATCAGCATGGGATTGCATGGAACTGATGTGGCTAAAGAGGCGGCCGATATGATTCTAAGCAACGACGACTTTTCCACCATTCTCGCTGCCATTGAAGAAGGCAAAGGAATCTTTTACAACATTCAAAATTTCTTAACCTTTCAACTCAGCACCAGCATCGCTGCCTTGAGCTTGGTTCTTTTATGTACATTTGCTGACTTACCCAACCCATTAAACCCCATGCAAATTTTATGGATAAGTAGGGCTCACGTTCTCTATACATGACATACGCTCCTGCATTGTACCTATTACTGACCGCCGTCCCTCTCTTCTGAGCAGACATTCTGATGGATGGCCCCCCTGCACAATCCCTAGGAGTAGAACCGGTAGACCCCGCCGTGATGACGCGGCCGCCGCGTTCACGCAGCGAGCAAATATTAACCAGACCCGTCCTCTTGCGAATCTCCACCTCTGCGCTAACTATTCTACTCGGCACAATACTTGTTTACGTCCTGGAAATGCATGATGGTGTTGTCACGGCCCGCGATACCACCATGACCTTCACCTGTTTTGTTCTGTTCGACATGGCACTCGCGTTGTCCTGTCGCTCCGAATCGAAATCTATATTGAGGGGCGAAATCAAGATTTTCGGAAATAAAATGTTCAATTACGCCGTTGTCGGATGTCTTGTCGGACAGCTAGCCGTTATTTACGTTCCCGGCCTACAGAATATATTCCAGACAGAAACTTTGTCGTTTAAGGATTTGGGGATTTTATTAGCCATCGCTAGTTCGGTGTTTTGGGTCGAGGAGGGGAGGAAGTGGATGCAGAGAAGGAGGGAGTTTACTGGCGGGTATAGTGGGAATGTCTGATTGGTTTTAGAATAGGTGTGTTATCCGCCCCCATGGACGCCGCGCCTGACCCGCCTGGAAGTATCCTGATTGGGCAAAAACAGAATTATAATAAGCCATCGCAAGAATACTCTGCCTACTAGTTTCTTCCCAGGGGATTTTCTTCCCTTTTCTCTTCCATAAAGCTCTGATGGATATTTGGGTTTTTTCCTCTTTCTTTCGGGGTCTGTAAAGATGGTGTAAAGTTTGGGCGTCTGTCGTTTTATAAAAGGAATGTGAGAAACGGAATCCCCCCCGCAACCTTCCTTTATCCATCTATACCATTTTCTCTTACTCTCTTTCTGTTTCGATTGTATGATTATTATTTAGGCGGATGTGAGACGGGGGAGCGGGAGAGTCATTTTCGGTAGGCGGCAAGATACCTGTAAAAGTTTACGATTATGAGATGAGTTTCTGTGGTACTATGCCATCGTATACTGTGCCGTGAATAGTGGCCTTCAAGGGCACATGGTGGGCAGCCGGTACTGTAGCTTTTGTCGTTGGTTTGGGGGGGCAATGCACCGTAACACCCCCAGACACCACTGAATACTGCAGCGATATGATCCGTATCATATGATACAAGTACTGTACCTTGTTGGTCAAGTCACCACGGCCACACCCCCAACTACACACCCGTGAAATATCTCCTCCCCGCAAAAACCGGGCCGATTCCGTACAGGACGGGGCACCCCCTGTATGATACTAACCTATCCGGCATATGGGATGGTATGATATCAGTTTATAGACCGATGCAAGCAGCCGGGCTTGTCCCCTGATGTTGGGGTTAGGGGCATGCCACTACTAATTTGGCTATCGGATATGACACAGACATGCTGGTGACTGTCGACTCCCTGCGTGCACAGAATGTCACTCGATATCTCCTGGACGGTCGGGCACGGGGGTCTCCCGCGGCTCGGACATGGCAGGTAGTAGGGGATAGGGAGAGAGTGATCTTTTGTAAATTGGGGGCGGCTGGGGATAGCTGAATGCGGGGCATAGATTTTGAAGAGGAAGATGAGTTGTCAAAGAGGTATGTGGAGTAAGCACATGGCTAATGCTGGACAACAAGGAGTCTACCGCCTATCACCCATTCCCTCCTACTGCAAGCTGCAATGGAAAGGTTTCTGTGGACTTTTTTCGGTAGCGGTTGTTTATAATACCGCGATGCTACTCTACGGTAATTGTGTATGGCCATGTCTAGCTGATTATACGGCAGGCCAGTACCTCTATGATACCTATCTACTCGCAGAGTCTTAGATGGGGCAGCCGTCATTTGGGGCTTACCTGTAGGTGACTTGTAGAAAACGGTAATGAACACCGTTGGCAAGAAGGGGAGGCTGGGCTATCATCTAGAATACGTACCGTGCTCGTAGTCGCGAGCAAGCAAGCATCCCTTTGTCTGTCCCGAATTTCAACTCACTTTTACCGTTGAACTAAGAGGAGGATCGGCGATGGCTAATACAGAACGAGAAAAGTTGGATCTGTAGATTTAAACACTGAAAACATAAGTGAAGAATGCAACGAACAAAAAATTGAAAAAGAACACCCATGTCCCATATACAGTTGGACCCCACTATCACGGATGGCCATCGCTATCCTGGATGGCCAAAATCCAAAGAATCTGTCTGGAACAGTGAGGGGTCCAAGACATCAGGTGAGGAGGCTCTGATGGAAAGAAATTCACCTCTCAAAGAGATTCATATGGGGCAGCGAGGCATCCAGATTATCGAGATCCGGATACTGGAGTGTGACTGTGCTAGGTGGTGCAAAATATCCTCCTGTGAAAAATACAGCAACAATCTGCTTCTGAAAACAAGTATAAAAGGAAAATACCCTCAACAACCAAACAAAAGTCCACTTATTCAGGTCCTATAAGCATTGTGTTTCAATCTATTATATGAAAAAGCTTGGGACAATTGTTTTTACAGAGTAGTACTAGCACTTGAAATCCAGGAATCTCACAATAGCTACATATAAAAAGAGTTCTTCTTCTGAGTCCCGGTACAGGTCTGGCAGGCCCTCAAGTACTAGTAAGATGAGTAGGTAGAGGTTGAGTGAAGGAAGATTGAGTAGAGGACAGGCTGTTCGGGTTCGAGGATTGAGTTTGAGTAGGGGTCTTAGAGTGAAAGCAGCACAAAAGACAGTCTTGTGGCTGTGGCCTTTCTGTGTTAGGTTTTGTATGAGCTTGTAAGTAACAGGATCCTTTTGCATAGAAGGCAAGGAGGAGAATTTTGTAATATATCCTTTTTCATGGTTTTAGGAATTGCTTTACCTTGGAGTAATACCAGGACAGTTATGACTATTAGGATGAGGGATATTAGAAGAAGAAAGTAGTTGTAGTTCTTGAATACAAATAGGGTTAAGTTAATAGAAACCTTCTTCCATAAGGTCCCATACCAGACATTCTTAAAAATATAGTTGTGTCTGCTAACAGGAGGTTTAGGTTCATTGTTCTCTTATGTATTGCTATATAATAAGAAATGAATTAATAACAGTAGTGTTAAAAAGCTAGAAAAATAATGGCATCCAATTTCTGACAACTCAGACTTGTATAGAGTAATAACTATACTGCTGGTTGATGATATCAACCTCTCTTATATACATGTTATAGTATACTATTACTATAGGTAGTGCTAACCCTCATAGTGGTAATTTGCCCCAAACCTGGCCAATTATATTCCTAAATACATTGTGGTTTCTAGAATGGCAGAGATAGTGGCATGTACAAGTAGTATAATTTTAGAGATCCAGTTGCATATTATGTGCTATGATTAATAATCTAACTAATATTTTATCTTACTAGACAATAGCAAAAACTTCCTGACTTTCTGTTCTCTAAGATGAAATTGTCCTCTACTTATTTAACTTTAACATTCTAGAATGCTCTGTAGAGTTGAATCTAACAGTTCTACAGGCTGCTATTCAGTGATTTTGAAGAGCTTGAAAGAGAGGAATATCAGAGAAGTAATTGTTGCAAAAAAGAAGAAAATAGTATTGCTGGTTGGAAAGCTGTATTGCTAGAAAAAATATAGCCTGAGAGGTAAAACTAAGATGAAGATAATATTCATCTTCTAAATTTGGTAAATTGTGTTGAAGTATAGAAAACTGATCAACTAGTGAAGTATATATAAAGGAATATCTATATCTATGCTCATATAAAGCTAGGACCTTAAACTACTCTGGAATAGGTTTATTAGGTATTTATACAGTATGTACTAAATTGTCTATAAATCTTATCATCATCTTGTCAATTGCTACCTTAGCAGGTATGCAATATTGCTGGTAGTAGTTCTGGAGGTTAGATGATAGTAGTAGTTCTGGCTTGTTAAACTATTGATATCATAGTAGGTTTGAAAGAGGCAGAGAAATGTGAAAATGTCACTTTTAGTTGCTCAAAGCAGAGCTAGAACATATGGTTTAAAATTCTGTATATTTTAGCTACTAATATACTAGCAACAATAAAGAAATATTAATATACAGGCGGAGGTGAAAACAGGTAGGAAAATATACTTGTAAAGTAAAGCAAGTTTATGCTACCTCCAATAGTCTAACATAGAACTAGAATGACAGATTTCCATATAAATAATAAGACTGATAAAGGTAATCACCTCTACTTCCTTTATTGGGTACCACCTCCTATGACCTGTATTTCCTACTCCCTTTTCTCTTATATACAAGTTGGTATCATAGACAACTTGAAGAGTTTCAAAGGTTTTACTATCAAAGAATAGCATAAAAAAGTTGAGTGGATGAAGCGGCTTTGAATTAGGATTATGGATTAGATCATAATGCCCAGAAAACAGTGGTGGTAAGTGCAGGACTCGATTATGCCATGGTTGGAGATGCTGACATGGTTGTAGCTGTAGTATGGGAGAAAATCTCGGGTTGTATGGTTGATGAAGTTCTCTCTCTGGACTTGCATCAGGTACTTCCTCATGGTTGGCAATATCTTGGTTTTAATTATATCAGCAGCCTGTCATTCACCTATCTGCCAGCTCCTTCCCTCAAATTCGATCTCGCCCATACCACTATCATTTCCATTGTCCTGCTTGTCCATTTTCAGGTTTCTTGAATGGTGCGTTTGAACCTAAGATTTAGTGGTAGGCTTCAAGGTTTAGTGGTATGCTACAAGGTTCGGCAATGCACTTGGAGGTTTAGCCATAAGCCTGGAGGTTCAGCGGTCAGCCTAGCGGTCCGGTAATATGCTTCAAAATTTGGCGATATACTTACTAGTAGAGGTTCGACAATATGCTCGGAGGTCCAGCAGTGCGTTCAGAGATTTGACACTGTGTTTGGAGGCTCATTCCTCGGTTGGTGCCTTCACAGTTTATGTACAGGTATGTGTTGGCGTTTGTTCTTGAGCCATTGGGGACTTTGTGAAAAGACTCTGGATGTGGGCCAAACGGGGTTTCGAGCCAAGATCGCCAGGATTTGGCTCTGGACGCAAAATCGCAAAGTCTCTAATGTTTGTCCACATATTTACACTCCTTATGAACCCGAAATTGGTTTACTATTATGCTTTCACAATATTGACTTTCTCTAAACGCTCTATCTGTTCTCACTGGGGCCGTCCGTCCGTCTTAAGACTAGGCGAGGATAGACGACATCTTGCCACCCCGTCCTGTCCTCTAGGCAATTTTCCCGGTGATTGCTTGTGGTGGACACCATGCCCCACAGTCCCCCACTCTATCCTCATTAATATCTCAGTTTCTTGTTTTATTTTCTGACTAACATATAAGATAAAGATGAGATAATATAGTTGGAAACTAGGTTCTGGAGATAATAATGGCACCATAAAATATCAACCATGTTCGCAAAATGTAAAATATAGGACAGAATAAGCTTCAAGAGAGAACCAAACAGTGTTCCCAACTGTCCAGGGGCCCGGCGGGGCCCAGTGGGGGGACTGCCATGTACATTCCGTCGCGGGCGGTGAAAGTAGAGGACGGCCATCTTTGGGTGGGACGGCAGGCCCTATGGGGTGAAACAAGGTTGGCAAGGGGGATGGCAGGGGATCACCAGGGACGTCGGGGCACTACCAAGACTACAGGGGACTGCCGAGGACTATCATTTTGTCCCTAGAATTTTATGCAGCAGGACCGCAGTCCCCGGTAGTCCGTCCAGTCCTACCGGTCCCGAGAGTAGTCCGTCCTAGCACTCCCAAAAGAACGAACTACCAGCTATAGTCCGTCCCGTCCTAGCCCAAAGCCGGACGGACTGGACGGTTGGAAACACTGATAGTGCCTTACCGTGAACCCACAGTTCGTGTCGAATATGTGCAGATGATCATGCACTAAAGCTATGGACATGTGTAGGCATAAGTGGATGTTTAGGTATCAAGGCGGTCTAGTGTTGCTAGTTTGTTCCTTAAATTTTCCTCTCTCTGCTTTCCTTGCTTCCTTCCTCTCCTTTCTTAACCAAATCATCGAGCTTCATAACCACTCTCCAAGAAAACAAACCTCTGCAATTCTCTCGCTCCCACACTCATTTTATTCCGTATCCTCTTATATGCTTCACTTCTACATCTCTCCATTCCACTTCATATATTTTACCTCTATTCTATCAACCACTTCCCCGTTCTCATGGGTCGCCCTGCATAAAACCAAAAACTTAATCATTCCTGGACCCCTCAACTGGTGTCAATATTCACGACGGGTCCTAGGTTTTTGTAAAGTCGGCGCAGAGATAATCGGGATGGGTTATGTTGAGCCGCTGATTCTGATATCTGGGTCGAGGTGTCCGTGCAACCAATCAAACCCACGAATTCTAGTTGCGGGAAGGATGTGGCGCCAGAGTTGGCTGACTGTTATTCAGATTTTAAATAACGATACCATGATGCACCAAGCTAAATTTTATCTTACTGTTCCGAAAAAAATGTTTAACGACTAGACTGTGAAGGTACCAAAAACGCACTGAATCACTTATAGGTAGTCCTCCCGAACACACACACTCTCAGCCAATTTTGTAATAGCTGGGGTTAGACGCACAGGAGTAGCCTGGTCCTATAGTATCACACTTATAGCTCCCATTCATTTGAACCTTTAGTCCACAAGCACCTGAGCTATCATGCTAGAAGTGAGCTCTATTTAGGTTCCCCACAAGGCCAGAATCATATCTTCTCACTCGTAGCTTACTCGGGTTCGAATGTCGGAAATGTTACCACAATATGATGAGTGGTACGGATATGTTGTGCCGGCTGTTGGGCCACTTGGCACTTGCAGAACTAGGAAATGACTGGAGCCATATTGATGTATATTCATGCTACCAATTGCTATAAGTATGGCAGTCTGAGGCGTATCTGTAGAACAACAAGCACAACAACTACCTTTCTCTTTCTCTCATTTTTGATCGGTCCCATCACTTTGCACTTCCACTCTAACCTTTTCTGTGTGACCTCCAACATCGAACAGTAAGTATCCTTACCCAGCGCGTAGTATTATATAATGCAATACTATGCTACACAGTAACTTGTGATATCATACTACACACTTTCCGGGCCCCCTGGCCGCCCCCTGTACGAGGAAGACCATGACCCCAATGGAGATGTAACCCAAGAGGAGGAAAATGCCCACATATGCTGTTCAGAAGAGGAAAAAAAAGACCAATTTAGTTTCCAAATCCATGAACACCCCTATTGCCTATGGGAATACAGTGAGCCCAACATAACTCCCTCCTTGACAACACCCTCCCACACACTATCTTCAATCATCCCTGATGGTTGACTACCTAAAATCCACCTATCATACCTAAGCTCGATTATTGAGGGCTTTCCACGACCGGGCTCCTGTGCTAAAAGACAGGATCACTCTGCACCAATTCTAGTGTGAGACGGGATTCCGTGGTGTCATTCCTTGCAGGTGTAATCTACTGTATGTATTAGTGGTATACGATAAGGTAAGAGAGTATTGTTCGATCATTGGTAGCCCCGGAGTCGGCTACTGGTGGTTTTCTTCCAATCCTGGGTATGGCAGGTGGCGTGCTGGTAGGGGCCCAGGTTGTTGGATCTAGTGCTTATCCGCCAAACAGACTAGCTTCCTTTCGTTTAGTTTCTCCTAGTACTTTCCTCACCACTCGCTTCAACATTAGTTACTGTTTGAGTTTTTTCTTCATCTCCTCTCCGTTTGTTTCACAACCGCACAACCATGCCATATTCAACTATAGTATTACTATCCTTTCATTATCAGAGGCTCTCATATGTTTTTCCTCCTCTCCGAGGTTTTGTCAAATTCCTTCCTCCCGGGTTCTCATGTTATCGAGAGTGATTTCTTGTGAAGTTGGACTATTGAAAAGGGGTAGCTAAACCCAGTGCACGGCGGGAGGAAGGCCCGAAGGAGGAGGAGGATAAAATTGGGTAGGAGTAGTGAGTACATTGTTACTCTCAGCCGATGAGAGTTCAGCACCGCATCACCCATTGCCCCCCTAATTGGTGAGGAAAAAAAAAATTCGCCCCCCCCCCCAAATGTCGAGGGTGTTTCCCACATGTATCATAAGGTTATTCAGCCTGGTATCCCGGAATCTGATAGGTGTAGGTTCGTACAGGATCAGGGGGGAAATGGTTAATAAGGTCACGAGTTTAGATTCGCGAACCTTGTTAGCAGGTGTTGTTTACTGCTCTATATTATTATCCTACCCGATTACCACTGTTCATCAATGTCTGGGTAATGATTTTTCGGTACTGTATCATGGTGCATTGCGTGCCTCCGGGACATTCAGTGTCAACATGTTCACGCCGAAAGGCATCAAAGACCCAGAATCATAGTGAAAAGTATCTGATTCACAATAAAAATTTAATCAATTCAGATCAGAAAAAAGGAAAGAAAACATATACCTGGAATTGTCCAGGAAAGATAGCTATCGCTTGAAAACAAAATATAACTGATAATTTCCACATCGGCCCCCCCACCCCCCTTCCTTCACAAACTGCCCGTTGTATGCCACCCACGCCTTGTCCCCTCCCTTCGACCCAGTCTAGACTCCATGCTTAATCAAGTCCCCGCACATATCCATCCTCATCATCTTCATCGTCAGCCGAGACATCATCCTCCTCCTCTTCCTCTTCCTCGGGCCAACCACCTGCACTGCGAGCTCCATTGCCACCGGGCGGGCCTCCAGAACTAAGCTGGCGACTATAGGGGGGTGGTGGTGGTGAATCCTCATCAAGTTCGTCACGCCCATAGTATCGCGAGTGGCTAGTGCGGGAGTGATGGCGAGAAGAGCGTGAGGCTAGCTCGGGACCACCACCTGGGCGTGAGCGATCCTGGTTGTATTCAAAAACTTCATCGCGAGGTGCAAAGCTAACCCTAGAGCGTGCTCTCGAGGAAGAACGGGCGCGGTTTGAGTTTCTGCCATGAGGTGGGTCATTGGGGTCAGGCTGTTGTCGGGGGCCCTGATAATGTCCCCCAAAAAATGGGTGGTCAGAATAGTGAGTGTAGCGAATGATCGGATAACCTTGTGAATCGTAAGAGGGGCGCCCGCGGGGACCTCCCGGATTTAGCCCGGAAGAAGAGGAAGGGCGGCTTGAGCTATGGGAGAGGTGGAGAGGCAAGTGGTAGTCATCAGAGTCATAGAACGATTGACGACGGCTAGAGGACTGCCCCATAGGACGGCGCTCATCTCCAGCTTCATACCCATCTCCCTCACCTCCAGAGCCCTCACGGCGCCCGTGGGTGCGTCGCAAGGAACCTATAGAGGTAACGACCCTTCCCCTACTCCTTGGCGCCCCACCGGTAGATTGTGTATTGTTCTCAGAGTCCGAATACAAAGTATCATCATCATCGGAACTTGTCAGGGTATCATCACAATAGTCCCAGTGAACACAGTCAGTTTCCGGGTCATAGCCACCCGGTGGGTAACGCCCACCGTAGGTATCATCCCAGTCACGGTCCCCTCCCCCCCGGCGGGCACTGGAGGAGCAACCGGTCCTTCTGCTGTGTCTGGAAGTCATTGGTAGAGAAGTGGTATAGCTGCAAGTAGTCGTTATTATAAGGTAATGCCGTTTGATGTTATGTGAGTTGATTCGATTCCGTATGATTGTGTGTGTGAAGAAATCAAGAAGGTAGAGGTCCCTGGGAAGCGTTTTATACTTATGGCTTCAAGGTTTAGAATGGAATGATATTGGGACCCTAATATTCTCAGTCTTCCCATTCATTGTGGTTGATTACATGGAATTGGTCAACCGTGATCCTGGTGATTTCCTTCTGGGCTTCCGTCAGTTAGAGGAGTTTCTTTCCAGGTTACAATTTAGGAAATCATTGACGTCCGACATGAGGTAAGCAGGGAGAAGGGCATATTTCAATTTTCCGCTCAAACTTTGTAGGGCTTGTGATAATACTATTCAGATCTCAAAAAAAATACCAGGACATAATACCAAACCTCTGGGATGCCCTGTTGGTAATTGATTTGACACCTGCAAGTTTCATTTCAAGTCACAACATGTCCCCGACTTCCCTCTGCTGGCATATCGCATTTCAATACCAGGTTTTCTTTTAACCGATACCCCCAACATCGAGCACATTTGCGCAGGGAGAGCCAGGAGACCAGCAGCGAAATCCCGCAGTTGCAAGTTTTTACGGAGCTGGGGATCGTATCACCCCCCGGTCCTCACCAACACAGCGCCACCGAGTTTGTTACGGGTACGGGTACGGGTACGCCACAGTTCCTACAGTTAATGGGGGGGAACCGAACCCAAACCAAGGAATTCAAGTATCACAGCAAGAACAAGCCAGCTTAATGACATTGAAGAGCTTACAGTTAAAAAAAAAAATTTAAAAAAACTCCTCATACACCCGTCCTTTCGGAAGGTGGCCCTTAAATTGCTTCACCTTCTCGAATCTAAATATAAGGTTAAGGATACTGGATAACCTGGCTTGAGCAGGTTCAGAAATTGATGGGCTTCCATTGGATACGAACACCTGATGGGATCAATCATCTTGTCTTGTAGCTCACATTTGGTAGAACTCGATGACTCTTTCTCGTCAGCCCGCACATTTCTAGAATAATTCCTCCCAGTCTTCGGGCTGGGCCCAATTCTGATACCGAGGAGTGGTCTAGGAATATAAGGTTCTGTAATCTCAGGGCAGGCATGGTCGATACAAAGGCCACTAGTTAGGGAGGGTAAGCAAGTGCAGGATCGGATTTAGTCTAGCAGTTTCTTAACGAACTACCCGGTGACACACCAGGGCCCTAGTAGCACAACCTTCATCAGTGCGCACAACCTCGCCCTTCCAGACCCAATCAACCTCATGCCTATAGCCATGAACGCCTTCGTGCAAAGCATAAGCCGTTCCAGCAATATTTTGGCCAAGTCCCGGAAATTTTGCGATAGAGTACATTGGAAGCTTCAGGAATATCACTCCTTCTTACAGAAGATGTGTCTCTCAACCACTCAAACGCCAGGAGCCTCCAGCAAACTTCCAACCAAGGCCGCTCCTCTTACGCACGGCAGCCGAGCATGCACGCATATTAGAGACGAGCAAATGGAGGTAGAATGACCGGAGTACTAAAGATCTGTATGCTACTTGAACTGACTGGACAAAGAAATGCAAGACCGAGAAGAAAAGATAGCAAAGTAAACCCAGTCGTATCATGTCAATCGATAAAACCCCTCAGAAAAGTCGCACCCTCCATATGGCCCCTTATTAAATGTGCATAATCCTAGGCGTCCCTTTCACATAAACTTGTGTATGCGATTCTAGGCGTGCATCACGTACGGGCCGCGCAACCCATCCCTCAAACCTCCTAGATATAAACCGGGGACAGTCGTAGAAACTCCATCCCCTTGATTCTCCAATCTCCAAACCAATAATCCCGAACCAAAGTTCCTGTCATATGTGCCATGTCTATCCCTCCCCCCTGGATAATGGGTGGCTTCGAGAAACCCCGCTGGGAGGCAGAAGACTCCCGCCCAAAGCAACTGCTCCGCCGGGTGTTTGGTGCTTTCAAACGCACGTCCCCTTCTATGCCTCCTCCCTTCCATCCATTCAAGACTAACTCCTCTCAGAAAAACGCCCCGATAGCCCTGAATATATAGCCACCATTTCCCATAGTCCCGTATCAGAGCCAATAGTATTCCCACGACCAGCGCTCCTCCCTCCGTGGAGTTACTCTGACTCAGACGCCCTCCCATATGCCCCCCTCCCAGGCCCCAATTCAACAATGATAGTCCGCAAGTCCCGAGGAAGGGTCGGAGTCAGCTGCTCTCCAACGGAGCCGCTTCTCTCTTTAAAAGATATAGAGATCGCTTCCAACGCAAAAATTTACTTGGAGACTTACTTTGACCGAATACTAGCTTCGCAATCTCCACGATCACTACGGAGAAGATCTGTTGAGAGGCTGATAAAGGAATTGAGTTTAGGATCGACAGAAGCAGCCACGTGCTGGGAAGAGTGGAGGGCTAAGGAAACAGAATACCTTCGGCGGTGTCGGACCAGGCTTCATATCGGAGACTTCGATACCCTGAGAATAATCGGCAAAGGCTCCTTCGGTTGTGTGAAGCTTGCCCGTATGGAAAATGGGAAAGGCGGTGTTTTCGCCCTAAAGATTGTTCAGAAAGGCCTCCAGCTCAAGCAAGGACAGGAGGCCCATCTCCGTGCCGAGAGGGATTTACTCGTTGCCGGTGAAGGGAGCAGGTGGATTGTGCCCCTTGTAGCAAGTTTCCAAGATGATGAGAATCTATACCTTGCGATGGAGTATATGATAGGCGGAGACTTTCTCGGACTCTTAATGGAGAAGGGGACGCTGAGTGAGGAGATGGCAAGGTTCTATGTCGCGGAGATGGTGCTCTGTATTGAAGAGGTGCATAAGCTTGGCTTTATCCATCGGGATGTGAAACCAGGTTTGCTCCCCTGCTACCACTTATTCTTGCCATATCGCTAACCCCAAGAAGACAATTTCTGTATAACGGCCTCTGGGCATCTGAAAATCTGTGATTTCGGTTTAGCTTTTTCGGGGCATTGGGCACACGACGGTGCGTATTTCGAGCAGCAGCGGTGGGGATTGGTCAAGAAAACACAAGTAAGTGTGGTTGGGGATACAATTGATAAAAGAACAGGCAACGCCCTGGCGAGAGCATTGAGCGCCACAACTGCGACCGTACCGCACGGGGAGAGAGTCCTTAGCTGGAGGAATAAGAATGGGCGGAGGAGAATGGCGAGGAGCATTGTTGGAACTTATCAGTACATGGTAGGTCAATGATCGACAATGTAGGTGTCTGGCCCTAAGATTGCGCAGGCCCCGGAGATCGTCCGAGAAGAAGCGTATGACGCTAGATGTGACTGGTGGAGTCTCGGGGTGATTATTTGTGAGGTGCGAACATATGCTCTAATAATATGGGAAAGCCTAATGATCGCAGATCCTATTTGGATACACACCATTCTACGCTGAGAATAGAGAGGAGTCTAAAATCAAAGTATCGGTGGGTCTCATCAACCCCAAGTAACCTCCAAATGCTGACAAGCCCAGAATTGGAGGGACCACTTAGTACTCGATCCAACTACCCACCTGTCCAAGAAAATGGAAACCCTCATCCGCTCCCTCATTTGCGAGAGAGAAGGCCGCCTCGGATCCATAGCCTACCGCATCAATGACGCAAGTGACTGCCTGCCCAACTACGTCTACCCAAACGATGCGGAAGAGATTAGAGCACATCCCTTTTTTGCCGTGGTGAACTGGAGAACTTTGCATATGCAGATACCCCCGTTCGTGCCCAGCGGACTACTCGACGAGGCGGATACCAAGTACTTTACCGAGAGCTTCAACAGCAGGAGCACCAGCGGCGAGTCTTCCGACGCGGTCCCGCAAGTTCGCGCGAGGGATATGTTACTCCGGGATAGCAAGTGCGGGGAGAAGATATTAGAGGCCAGGAAGAGAGGGGCATTCCTAGGGTATACCTATGTGAGACCTGGCAATGTGAGGGTTAGGAAGGGTTTGCTTGCGTACTATGATAGTGCACGACGGAATTAACTGTTTCCCCGTTTTTTGATTGAGTGAGATGTGTATTTTCGAAAAAGCAGAATAAAGATTACGATACTCGTGTGTCGGGTCCTAGGAGAGGTTTAATGATAACAATACTGAGAGATGCCGCACCAAGTGAAAAAAAAAAAAAAAAAAAAAAGAAAACCAATCAAGCAGAGTAAATGCGAAGCCAAGCGAGCACATTTCTAATGGCCACGGATGAGAGAGATCAAGACCCCAAGGACTCCTCAGCAGCAAGAGTAGCCTCAATCATCGCGGCTTCCTCGTCCTCATCAAACACTTCACCCAGGGAATCCCTGGCACGGCTCTTCTTCTTCACTCTGGAAATCTCGCGATTGCGCTCATCATCGCCAACCTCCTCGTCTCCCACCTCCTCCACCTTCCTCTTCTCCACGACGGCAGCCGTCTGCACCACGGGTTCCAAACTCCAATTGATGTCAGCACCCTCCCCATACCGCTCAACCAACCACTCATTCGCTTTCCTAAAATGTCCGCAATCAAACTATTCCCCGAAAAGCACCAATCAGCTCCCCATCGCCCATCCACCCATCATCACCCGTCACCGGACAGGAAAAGAATAACGAAGCAAGACTCACGAAACCTCTAGAAGCGCTAAGCGGACTGGGATGCACAGAGAGCAAAACGGCATGCTTCTTCTTGTCGACCTTTGCAACCCTCTTCTCCGCCGGCTTCCCCCAGGCGAGGAACACCACCCCCCTCCTCGCGGAGACGACGTCTATCACCTTCTGCGTGAGTTTCTCCCACCCCCTGCCCGCGTGACTATTAGGCTCCGAGGCGCGCACGGTCAGACACGCGTTCAGCAGCAGAACACCACGTTCCGCCCACGGTGTCAGGAGGCCGAGGCCCCCGGGGGGTGGAGTAAAGTCCGGGTAGTCCTTTTTCAGCGCGATGTACATATTCTTCAAACTGGGCGGTGCACGGGTTGGAGGGCGAACGGAGAAGGAGAGACCATGAGCTTGATTCGCTCCATCTATGTATCACACCTCGTCAACAACAGAGGTAGAAAAAAAGGAAAGAAGGGGGGGGGGGGAGGGGGGGAGAAATACGATAAGGATCCTGCCCAAGTATAACAACCTTCACAGACCCAAGAGGCGTATGCCTACTCCACGAATACACATCCCTCTCGGGAGGATAAACCTTCTTCCCCCGCTCCTTCTCCCCCTTCAAGTACTGCTTCAATCCCAAGAAGTCCTTCGTCAGGAGCTCATCCTTCAAAACAGACAACCAGGAATCGTGCATCGTGTTGATCTCCAATTCCAACAGCGACCGCTGCTCATCCGTCAACTTGGACAGCCATTTCTCCTTGTTGAAGGAGCTCGGCGTCGAGGATGAGGACGACGAGCCGGCGGACGGAGCAGTGGACGTGAAGAAGGAGCTTATCGATTTGGCCTTCTTGACCCCCGTGGTCTTGGGAGTATCGGAGTCCGGGGCTTTGCGTTTTGTGGCGGGGGACATTTTTCTTGCTTATTTGTTTTTTACTTGCTTACTTTCTTACTTATCCGATGGATGGGTAGAGGTGGAAAGAGAGGATTGGGGGGAGGGGTGAAGATAAGTAAGAGTTCAAGAGGTTGAAAGTGTGAGGAAGGAAGGGAGTGAGTGAGTGTGGATGGGTGGATGTAAGGGGAGAGAGGTACAAGTACGGTACGGTGGACGGCAGTCATGAGATTTCGCGTGACGCGACGGGATGCTCTACCCAGTGAACGTGTAAATTAGTGTACTAGTAGATGAGGATTGCCAAGGAGGCTCGTGTTGGTTGTCCCGTGGACGACTGAGCACAGGTCGCAACTATCACAACTTAAAAGGCCCGTGCAGCAATGAGGAATGCGGCGAGTTCTCTGACTCATGATACCGACACAGTATCACAGAGACCAGCACGGCAAACATCATGAATTGTCTGTCGCACTGCACTGTAAATAAATTACAATAATAATTAAACTTGACATTGAAAATTCTACGCAGGGAAGGAAGAAGGAAAAAAAAAAGGAAAAAAAAGGAAAAAAAGAAACAAAGGACGATCCAGTAGAAATACACCACACACCACACCGGCCAATTCAATCGCGATATCCCTCCTCCTCCTCAAGTTAATTCTGTCCCATGTGCCAACGGTGTTCCCACCCTTCTCGGCGGCGGGCCACCCCTCGGCGGAGGTGGCGGTGGCCCCGCAACCGGGGAATTCCTGCCAGACCCAGAGTAGTCCAATTCCCTGCTCTTCTGCTCTTCCTCGCGCATGAAGGCGTCCATGGCAGAGGGGTTCATGTGGTGCCCGTGGTGTCTGGGCTTGTTATGCCTGATAGAGCCCGATTTCGGCGGCTGCGGTGGGTACTGCCCGCCAACGGGGGACTGCGTTCTGAACCTAGGAGCCGGAGGTGGAGTTCGCGTAAGGGCGGGGTGCATACTGGCGGGGGTGATAAAGTTCTGTTGATCCACCGGTGGGTGTGCTTCCGACGACACACCGCTGGCAGAATCAAACAGCGTCTCCCCAGGCGCGTTTGGTGGCTCCGTCAGCGGCGGCGGAACACGATGCAGTGCACCGAACCCCAAAACGCAACCCAGGGCGCCCTCCCCGCCCCAGTTCCTCCGCGGGGTGATAGTCAGCTCGCGCACGACGTCGTACTCATGATTGTACACGTACAGCCTCAGCGGACGCTCGATGAAGTCCTCCACAAGCTCGCCCAGGGCAGACTCCCCGCGCACGGCGCCTTCCGGCGTGCCGATGATGTAGTCCCCGTAGGGGAGCAGGCCCGCGTGGTCGGCCGGGGAATTGGGCGCTACATCCAGAATGTGCCAGACGTCCTCGGATGCGGCGAGGGAGGCCCATTGTAGGGTTAGGCCCAGGCCTGTAGCATCGGGCGGGAGGGGGATGCTTATGTCCCGGGTGCGCTGGCCCTTGGCACTCCATACGCGGAGGGTTACGTCCCGACCCGCGCAGTTTCCGACCTCTTGCTTGAAGAGCATGGCGTTCCCGTCTTCCTGTCGGGGAGGAGGGGGAGGTTAGCTCTAGGTCTGGTGACAGATGGGGACGGGGCGGAATGTACTGACGATTGGTCGACCATTGATACCGCAGATGTAATCGAACCAGGGCTCTATTTCTAACATGGGGCTGGTATTCTTTAGGACTTGAAACCCGAATCCAGCTCCAAATCCCCGGGGAGCCTCCTCCGCAACTGGCAGAAACTTCTTGAGCCAGGACATGTGGATGCCGTAGATGGTGATGATGTTTGGATGGATGGTGGGGATGATAGTTTGGCAAGAGCTAACATAGACTAAGGGCTCAGTCAAGCTCAAATCCAGCGAGATCTTATCACACGTGACGCCAAGATATTGATCCACAATAGCCGCAACACCTAGCTCAAAACAGGCACACCAGGGCCCTTATCATTACCGGCATTTGTAGCATTAGGTGCACTGGACAAAGCACAATTTATCATGATACAAGTACTAGTAGCGGGAAGGGACACCTAATTTACCCGTACTGCAACAAAATCATCGCACATTCCCAAGCGATTTCGGGGGTATGTTTAACACGATAACTTTTGAAAACGTTGTACAGTCACATTGAGAAAAGAAACCCCCGTATCATAAAAACACATATAACCCATAGAGTAAGAGGAAAAAAAGGGACCGGTTGGTTGAAGAAAAAAATGAAAACCGAAAAACGATAACCCCATAAGCGGCTTGCGTCAAAAATATGGAACGACACAGGACCCCATTTCTCCAGCCCTCGCCATCAACAATACGTCTCGAAAGTTAGTTAAATACAAGCGTTCACAATTCCTCATGAGGTACCTATCCAGTGATTAGCAGGGGTTAGAGCACTTGAGATAGAGAGCCACCTACATAGTCATCATCGCCAACAACAGCCTGTGCACCCTCGGTAGCCTTCTTGACGCCTTCCTTAGCAGTCTCAGTAGCAGCTGCCGCAGCCGATCCAACGGGAGTCTCCTCCGCCGGCTCCTCGGCCCCGACCTCCTCAACCTCCTCCTCGGTCTCAGGCTCTGGTGGAGGTGGGACATAAGCGTCAACCTTGTATTTACCGTTGGTCTTGATGAAGGTGGCAAGGTCCTCAACAGTGCGAGAACCAGCGTAGTCAATTGGCGAGCCCTTTGCGCCGGCAGGGTACATCTTGATGGTTGGGAATCCTTGGATCTCGACAGGAACATCATTGGCAGTAGCGTCTACCTTGGCAACAACCACCTTGTCCTTGTATTCGGGGTTGTCGAAGTAAAGAGCAGCCAACTCTTCGTACTTGGGGGCCAAGTTCTTGCAGTGGCCGCACCACGGGGCGTAAAACTCGATAAGGACATCCTTGTCGTTGTCCATGACAATCTCATCATAGTTGTTGGCGACAACAACATGAACCGGCCCCTCTTGGGTCGCGGGAACGGACTCAGACTTGATGCTAGGGCTAATCTTGCCCTCAGCGTAATCCTTAACGAACTCGGAGATGGACTGCTCGGTGATCTCATTCTTCTGGTCAAAAGGAAACTTGAGGTTCTTTACGGTGTCCTGGATGGCGAAAGCGGGCCACTTGGCCTCAAGGTTAAGGTTGCCGGCATGGGCGCCATAGGCCACTGCGTCGATGGTAGCGAAGTTGATCTTGCCTTTGTACTGCTGGGCAATTGGTTTGATGGCGGCAGTGAGTCTCTCCTTAACCTCTTCGCCATCAACGAAAACGTAGGCGAGGGGGATTCCGGCGGCCATGTATCCAGCGTATGTCTCCGGGCCAACCTCGCCCATGAGGGGGATGGAGGCAGTGTTAGCAAAGGCCGTGATCTCCTCGGCGGTGAAGGCTCCACCATAGACAACTTTTCCCTCATCGAAGGTCTTGTAAAGAACAATAGCCGGAGCTTTGACGCCATCAGCCTCAGCAAGAGCAGAGTCAGAGGTGGCACCAAAGAGGTAGTTGTCACGAAGCTTCTCAGCGACAGCGGTAAAGGTGGCGTTGCTCTCCTTATCGTCAGCGGAGAGATAGGCAACGACAACAATCTTATCAGCAGTCTTGAACTCGGTAATAGTTTGCCCATCCAAGAGCGAGACAGCGGGAAGAGCCTGCTTTGTCATGTACGAAACGATGCTGCCGAACAATTAGCGATAAGCTACGCATATATATAACCGCAATACAGGTGTAACCGATTAACTTACGCATCAGACTTCCTCTGGCCAGAATAGGGCGAGGAGTTATCAGGACCACGGAAAATCTTGAGGGTAGGGTATCCCTGAACGCCGTGCTGCTCGCAAAGCTCGGCCTCAACGGTACAGCTATGCGGAAATTAGCGATTGGCTCAAAAAAAAAAAATACGGAATAAGTGACCACGTACTCGACTTTGGCAAGATGGATGTCCTTCTCTTTCAGCTTTGTAGCGGCATCTTCATACTCTGGAGCAAGAGCCTTGCAGTGCCCACACCAAGGAGCATAAACTAGCAAAATCGGTGTTAGCCAGAGCTCGTCCCAAGTCCTCACTAGTAACCCTGAGTGTGCGGCGGGGATCTCGAGCTGAGAAACACGCAGAAGGACACGTATGCCCAAGTTTCGACGTTTCGACAAAGGAACCACAAACTTACACTCGGCAAGGACCAATGGGTGCTTGGTGACAAAAGTGTCAAAAGTGTCCTTTTCGAGAACTTCGACATCCGAGGGAACGGTGGGCGCCTCGCCCTCCTGAGCGTATGCAACGGTAGCCAACAGTGTCAAAACTACGGCCGTGAGCTCCTTGAAGTGCTTCATTATGATGGATGTAGAAAAAAGTCGTGTTCTTCTTTGATGGAGATGGATGGATGAAGAAAAGAGTGAAAGGGAAGGGGCTATGTGGAAGTGAAGGGAACGTCGTGATGGACAGGGGAAGAAGAACGAAAGGAGGGAGCTGGATGAGGTCTTCTTGAATGCAGAGGCGGGCTCACGACCACGTTAGGGTTAGGTGTGCCTCTCGGCCTCTCATTGGCGGAATTTTTGCAGAGGAAACTGTGGTCTTTTGGTGTAGGCTCCAGGGATCCCTGTTGCAACCCGGCACAAGCGTTCCTGACATCTGTCCTTTCGGAGAGCAAGCAGGTAAACCTCCAGAATGGTGATACGAATTTGGAGAAGGGCTAAAAAAAATGCCGGACATATTGTATCATATCCCTAATTGATTGGTGAGCCAACTGTATCCATATTGTTTTCCTATGTCTCCTCCCTTGCATCCATAAACTTTTCCGGGATGCCTTTGAACACAGTGTTCTAAAGATCTCTCTACTCGAATGCTCGTGCTAGAAGTGGAAACATCAAAGGATCCCATTATCAAGCATAGACTATGTCAACAGTGCTAGCCGCAACCGGGGGGGCACCTTCCACCGGATAGCATAGGGAAAGATTATATATCCAACGTATTTTACAGCTAGGATATCTGGCTATCCCATTGTACGAGCCTCACAATTCGCTCCCCTTTTCTTTGTCGCCTTTCCACTGCACCGCGAGCCCAACCCATCCAACCTCCCTTCCCCAAAAGATGACATGCATCCCCACATGAGTGGTTCCGTACCGGTATGTCAGGGAAACAAGGACCCCTCCCCATCGGTATTTCTGCGAGTGCAAACCCAAACCGAACATCACACCTCCGCCGGCAGACGGACTGCTACCGGTGGTACGCAACGTCTACGGTCGGCCAGCAAAACGATCAGCCGTCGATTAAACATAATTGCTGTGCACAAACTTTCAGAGCTTGCCTTTCGAATTTTCCACGGCTAAATCCATATTATCCATGGGTAGAATAAATAAAATCGCTAGCCAGTCCCTTTCCTTCTGCCGTCTGTACGAGGCTATGAGAGGCTGCCTGGCTGCGCTGTAACTGAGAAGTTGGATTTTCTACCCTCGTACGAGTACGGTAGGCATGGCGCAGGCACCGCTTAGGGTGGTGAGACATGTATTTTCCGGACAGTTTGTGTCCCCGCCAAGGACGACGATCATATCCAGCTCCGGAAGCAAGATATGAGTGATATATCATGAGGCTCTTGTGCAGGATCGACTTCTTTCTATACCTCTGGTCTACCCTTACTTGCTATCAGACAGAAACCTGAACCAGAAGATACCGGCAGGCAAGCGAAAGGCATCAGACACCGTTACGGGTAACTCAGGAATCGGAGCGACCTTGAATCAGAGCGCAAGCACCACCATCGTATCCCTTACCTTGCCACAAGAGAAAAAAAAAGAGACAAAGGCTGCCAAAAGATACTGCAATTGATCCAGCTCTCGACCTCCTTCCCCGGGAAGTGGCTGGGCAAGTAGAAAGTAGGAGTGGTCTTGCAGGTGCGAACGAATATCATAGAGATATATAAAATGGTAGCGAGTTATGGAGCACTGGAAGAAGAATGGAAAAGCAGAGGAGGGAACGTATGTAACTCTACAATGGCAATATATCGTGCTCAGAAAAGGAATTGAGAAGCGAAAGCTAGTGAATTTGGCACCTCCATCCAGCTTCAAGGTGTGTGAGATCCCTTTTCCATTCCATGGAAGTGCGATCCGTCCGGCTTGGAAAAAAAGGGGAGATTCAATTCCCTTTACCTCCGGTACGGTCTTCGCGCGTTTCTTCAGTGACGGCAGCCTATGAATTCATGGCAACAATGCCAACTCTTATGCGGAATCCAACTGTGAAGTATAGCACGAGGAAAAGGATCACAACATTTCACGTTCTTGGAAACCAACCAACCGAGCCTACCAAACCGAACATCTATCTTACCCTAAAAACCTATATGAGAATATTGAGATATCCTATGATACTTCGGATATATCGAAACCAGGAAAGAAGGCATTCCTTTTTTCAACTTATGTTCCTCGTTTGTTAGCAGCGCTTGTATTTGGGCGCCATATGTAAAAATAATAATTGTTTTGAAAAGCTAGAACAACTTGCACCAAACCTTAACCTCAGTTACAAGTTCTGGTACCTCTATTTTCATTTTACAGATCTATCTTGCAATAAGATAATAGCCAACTCAGGCTATTAATATTAACAATAGAATCTAAGGACAAGCAAGACAGATAAGAGTCGAGGAAGGTATTTGACAATAGAAATCTCATATTTAAAAAATAAAAAACTTAAGAGAAACTCTATCAACTGGAACCTATAATTACTGAGAGTTTTCAATTGCAGGAGGGCTTAAAGTATAATGAATATATTTTATATAAGAATTGAGTAGAGTTTTTACGCTTTCAGAACTACATTATTTCTATAGTTTAATCCACCTTTATAACTCAAAATTATATTTAAGTTACAACTTAAGTTAAATATATCTTTATAATAATGACATTGTAACTATTTATGATATTTAAAGTCTATAGCACAAGTACTAGTCAGCTACCTCTAAAAATATAGAAAAATTTCATCTGCTTCTTTACAGGATCTAAAGAATAAATTTTACAATTTAAAAATACTACCTTCTTAATATTAATCAGGAACCATACTTTTTTCAGCCAAGCTTATATGTTGTATTATTCTACTCAGTGATATATCCATTAACTACAATATTATTTGCCCTTAATATCTTTAATTTTCAAGTCAAAATATTTTTTTTTACTTATAAACCTACAGGAGTTTTATAAATATATACGTGATAAACTCACATTCAAATTTCAATGAAGTTACGTTCAAGGAAAAAATGTGAAATCATATTAAGCTGCAATGTGGCGTTGAGCCATAAAGTGCTCGTACTATTGAGCCATCAAGTTTACTCATCATCAATTCCTTAGCGAACTATCATACGGGGAAGAATTCTTCTCCGGGCTCTCCATTTCAAAGCATTATTACGTTGTTGGTTATCATACCTCCTAAAACCTGCGGGTTGTGGCACTCAAGCCACAACCTTAGCGCGAGTACAGTACAGTACAGTACTCCTGCTACTCTTATCATACCTCTCAGCTTATTGCCCCAATCACAATATATCACTCGCACTATATTTCCAGGGCTGGTTACAATACATGATCCGCACACCTTGGCCACGAACGAAACCGGAAGGTCCGGAACAAGCATGTCACACCACCCCCAGTGATAACCAATCCTTGGAAAACGTCCCCCATCCAGCCAGCACCCAGCTACCGGTATGATACATGGGGGGGAGGTACGGTAACCTGCACTGTAGCAGTGGCCAATCGGAGCACCGCGATGCCGATGACCCACAGCGAAGATCCTGTAACCCCATTCTGGCTCGCACACCTCCCTTACTGGCCATCATACACGTACTTGCACTCGTATCATACAGTGCTTTTAGTGTCCGTGTCCGGAATGTGCGGATAACAGAAAGGGAAGGAACAAAAATGAAATAAAATACCGCCATTTGTGCTCTAGTACGAGTACCGTACTTGTGCTATGAACGGTAAATTGTGAAGTGATTGTATGTATTTTTCCACCGTTTGTTCAGTACCGTACGCTCAGAGGGAGCGGGACTTACACAGGTTTTTGTACGACACGACACGACACGACAGGCTCACCATGATACGGTAGCTTAGGACTTCGAATAAGGTCGAGGATTTAACGAGAAGAGTATATAGAGAAAAGATATCATACGCATGCACGTTGGTCTTGGCTACATAATTTTGGCGAGTTTTATATACGGGCACCCGTGGCGCAGCAACAAATAATGAGTCCGTAGGGTAGTACGGGTACTGCACTCTGCAGAACTCCAGGATCTCCACATTTATTTTTGGAGCCGTAACTTATCCGCGATGGTTCCCGCGATCGACCGTTTGGAAGGCCGTGGTTGGTTGGTTGGTTGGTGGGTGGGAGGGATCATTGGGGGAAGGAAGCAATGCCCATTTGGTAACAATAGCTGTCGATCGCGCCATCTCTTAGGATTAATTGACGCACAATATCATTGTAGCGTGCTCGTACTGTATAGTGTCTCCCCCTCCCCTTCTACGAGCACTTGGGGTCTAAATGCTATATCATGCCTGGGCGATGGGGCGGCTCGAGTTATTGGGTTTGGATAGGAGGGGCAAACACCACCCCATCGTCGGCGGAGTATCGCCGGATTACATGCTACTGTACAGTACGGTGGTTCTTATGGGACATTTGTATTACATCATGCTTGCCCGTTTAACGCTAAACTATGTGGCCATATGTCCATCCCTACTCATTCCGCACCTAACCATGATATCCGTGTGCCCAAGTCCCACGTGAATCCTTTCTCCGTCCAATCGATAGTCTAGAAGCAATACCTATACTTTTGATAAGCACCCCGCATATACCGTCAGGGCCTAGATCGAGTTCCACTCCACCAGTGAGTCAATTGCACCGAAAAAACGTCAAGGCGTCAAAGGATATCCCGCACCTTACTCCTCTGCCGAACGCAGTAATGGATAGCCTGGACCCTAGGACCGGGCACCATCTTCGCGATTTGGTTCAGATCTGAAGTTCTGGGCAAGTAGAGAGCAAAGTTGGGCGAAATCTTTTGTGCCTGCTCGACCAAATGCGCCCTGTCCCTCAACCCCATCAGCGCATCCCCAGAAAAGGAACGAAGGAGGCGGGACATACCCCGAATAAGGCTCCAGGGCATCCAAATCGAACACGCCAAAATTCCGATAGCTCGGACCCCCCCAGGGCGGCGACATGAACACTGCATCCGCCGCAAGTCTCGGATCCCGCTCCTCGATCAACCGGAAAACATCGTCGACGATAAACTCAATCTTATCCAGCACGCCGTATATCCTCGCATTGTGCCTCGCGCAGTCTATCGCCGTCTGATCCTTATCCACTGCGATCACGCGTTTGCAGGAAGGAGAGAGGGCGAACTGAATCGCGTTACCGCCGATACCACAGAACACGTCGAGGACCGTCTCGACCGGGCTGTGAAGCACGTGGTCGGCTATCTTCCTGGGGTGGATGTTAGAGGGGAAGAAGCGGGGGTAGAGGAGAGAGATGGAAGAGGGAGGTGAAAGTCTGCGGCTTCTAGTTGAATTTACCTGGCAACCTTCTCAGGGGTCACTTCGAACCATCCGCTCCGCGTTATCCAGACGCCTTCGTCGTAGCGGGTGAATAGACTGTACCTCTGGCACCAGTAACTTGCGAAACACTCTGTTCAGCCAATAGCCGCGACGAGAGCCAGGATTCGCGTAAAGGAGCGAAACACAGACCGTGGGTGGAAAACTCACTTAAATATAGGTCCCGGAGGTGGATTGTCATCTGTATATATCTCGACACCCTCGGGAGGTGTTTCGGGGATCTGGTCTTCAGCGGAGGAAGCTTGCTCTTTATCGCGGGTCCAGGCTCGGGCCATGTTTGGGTGAGGAGGAATAGAGGTGCGGTTGAAGCGTGGCATGATAGGTTTGCCAAGACTGTGACTTATGCAAGGGCACCGGTATTTGATGCGAGGTTATTCTGGTTTTCCGGTATCCGTGGATAAAGTACAGATACAAGTACTCGTAAAGTAGGGGTGGCACACGGTGCGGGCATTATATCTGTATTTGCCAGCTTTGCTGCCGCTCGACGCGAGTCGGGAGATGTTGAATTCCATGGTTTGCGCCCTAAAGTACCGGTAGGCTTGAGGTCCCTGCCCCTGATGGTCGAGGGATACGGTACCGGTGTTCCCCTGTGTTGGCGTCATACAATTATATTTGATGATCATGCTCCATTCGACCATAATAATATCTGAGGGCAGAGGGCCTTGAAGGAAGGTGATTGTGCTCGGGTACTGGTATCATACATAGTATGATAGCAGTAGGCTATGGGATCTGTACAAATGCTAGTATGATATCATACTCGCAAATTCCGTATATATCCGGGCACTTGAGTATCAGGGCATGCCAAAAGGGCAGACCCCCGGCGTCAAAGGGTCCGGATATAACATAGGCGGGGGGGGTCAACGAACAGACCAAACAAAACCACCATTCGCCAAGACGATTTTAGTGTATTGTTCGCTGAACCCCCCCTGTTCGTTGAGCCCCCGTCCATTTTTACTGGTATATGGAGCTCGGGGGCACTGTGCCGTACTGTAGAGTTGTAGGCGTGGTGGGAGTATTTAATGAGCCTAGTACGGTAGAGCACAACCCCACAAGTGCTAATGGAAACGACCTAAACTTTCAACACAGCGCGCTTCTCCGCGCCTAACTAAACAGTACCACGGGAAGGCTACTCGTATACAAGTAGTCACGCACATTGAGCCCGGTGCACAATCTCGAGCTGTCACCAAAAAGCACTCGGGTATCCGAATTAGGTCACCGTTTCGAGCGATTGTTCCTTGTCACGTGGATCAATGCTGTGCCCTTGAGTGACCCGGGATTGCTCGCGATGCTACATGAAATGGTGGCTATCGACCTCGCCCTACCAGGAGTACAGTACTTGGCAGGACGGGTGCTACCGGTATACTCGAGTATCTAAGCGTGCAGGCTGGATTGGGTAAAAAAAATGGTTAGAGGGAGCCGTTTCTGGATTCTCTTTTATATAGCCCTTTGGGCCCTGAGCTAGCCCCGTACCGTTTCCCCAATACTCCTAAGACCTTCACCAACTGTATCCCCTGCTTGTCACGACTCTATCATCCCGACCCTTCTCACCTTGTAGTCATGGCTAGCGCCAGATAAATTTACTAATACTAGCTTATTTGAGCAATCGTGATAGGAAAAACATTGTGCTTCAGAAGCGATGTAGTGCTCAGAATACCGCAAAATCAGTACAGTTCAGCATTGCCATGATAGAAGCAAGAGTGGCCGCATAGATTTGCTCCCAGGTACGAGTACTGAAATAAGCTGATGTTCAACATTCTAAACGGGGTTGGCTAGGAGATAAACCGTCTCTCTGGTTGTGACAGGACGCCGGAAAAATACCCTATCCCTTACCTCGTAATCACGGCAGGCACTATTCTACGCTTACTGGAGATAGTTACCAATGGCTCGGCTGTACTCGAGTACAAGTACGAGTGCGGCCGATAGATATATTCGTCACGTGAGTCTGATAAGAAAGTTTTGGTGCACCTTTTGGCTGCGATTTGTCCTTAGATAAGGCACGTGACGAATATATTTATCGGCCGCATTCGTACTCTTTGTGTGGACCACCAGGCAGGTGTTCTGCCCTGTCCAGACTACTAGGTACTAGCCTACTGGGGCAAACGTGATTCAGTGTGCACAGAGGATGATACTTCGATCATGACCATGCTGAGTGTTACTCCGTTTGTGCATTCTCACCCCAACACCCCCCCAAAGTACCGATTAGCATGGCCATGACAGAAATGAGATTTTCTGAGAATACTCTTCAGGACAGCGGGCCGCCCACCGGAAAAATACCTACCCTTGTCGGCCAGTACCCACCAGCGCTACGCTGCCGTGAAATTCGGTAACAAGGTAAGGGATGACGGAGGGGTGGGTGCAAATACGCACGAAGGGATCAGCCGTGAACCGAACGCGCTACGCAGCTATGAATTTCGACCACAAGGTAAGGGATTGGGGTGTTGCTGGAAATCCCGGCGGGGACCAGAGCCAGATGGCCGTTAGAGCTCTGATGGGCTTAGAGTTGGAGGTCCGGTGGGGATTAGAACCAGGTGGGGACTATGGTTGGAGGCCCCGGCGGGGATTAGAGTCTAGTGGCGACTATGGCCCCGTTGGGATGTTGTTGGAAATCCCGGCGGGGATCAGAGCCGGATGGGGGTTAGAGCTGGAGATCCTAGTGGGGATTAGAGCAGGATAGCGATTGGAGCCCGGCGGGGATTGAGGCTGGCGAGCATTGATGGGGGGAGGGCCTTAGGAGTCCTTGTTTCGGCTACCATTTTTCATATCATATGCAGGGTGGGTCACTTGTTCCACTCTCACAAAAAGTTCCACTTTTCACCATTAATTTTATTCTCTAAAAAAAAAAACTAGGACCAGCACCCCCCCCTCAAACCCCCCTCCACTCAGCATACCTGTCGTATGCTATTTTGATGCCCCCTCCCACCAGCTTTGCCAAATGGTAGTAACCTATAGTAAATTGTGTGGCAGATCCAAACCATACCGGAAACAGCATCAACCGACCCAATGTCGTAACCGCTCCCCTGTGCTCCAGGGCCCCCAGGGTCTTATCGTAAGTTAGTAGCATTACCTAAGCTCAAGAATCACGAATTCAGAACATACCGTTTGGACCCCAATTAGTCTGACGTCCATTTTCTCTATCCCTTGGGCGGTGTGAAACAGTCAAATTCATTGCCAGGGGGCTGAGTGACTTGTCCACAGTTTTAACTGAGCTCTCATTGGTAGAGGTAAAAGCCCTGCTGGTGGCCGAGTGACTTGACCACAATGGCGAATCCCCTCATCCACCAACGGGTTTAACTGTTTCACACCGCCCAAGGGATACGGGTGTCAATTTTTTCAAGTTGAGTGTCGATCCCCGCAAACCGGATGTTGATATTGTCGAGCTGGAAGTCCAACCGGGAGTCGATTTTTTCGAGCCAGGAGTCGAGTTTTTCGAACCGGGAGCGAGCTTTTCGAATCGGGAATTCCACTTGGAGTCAAACTTATCAAGCTCCACATCCACTCTCGCCACCTTCTCGCTCCCCTTCTTCTTCAGCTCATCCCTAAGTTTGTCTACCCCCGCGTTCAACCTCTCCAGAAGCCCTTAGTAAAGCTGCCCGATGACCTATCCCTTGGGCGGTGTGAAACACTAAAATTCGGTTCCAGTACACTATTCCTAGTCTAGAAGCCCCTATCCTTTACATGGAAAGGATATTCTGGAGGATGACAACATCATATCTCGTTACCGATGAGTGTGAGAAAATAGATGTTTGTGATACAGCAAATCCATTGAAATGTCAGAAATCGAAGGGCATCAAAATCCTCTCGCTCCTCTCCCACTGAATTCTTCTCTGATATCAGACTCGAATAATGTTAACGGGATATGCAACCAAAGCAGATCCATATTCCGCAAGCCATATGTACCTCTAGGTCCCCGTATTGACCATGTCGCACAACCATTGCTACCTTGGAAGGACATGAACCAAAAAGATATAGGGTTGCGAGTATTTGAGCTCTTTTGGGATTCAGAGGTGGTTGATGTACTTGTCAAGGGCACAAATGCATATGCCAAAGAGAAGTGTGCTGGAACTCACTTTGAACGTTGGCCATGGCGGAAGGTAAGGGCAGAAGATATCAGGGTCTTTTTGGCTCTTTTAATATATATGGGTGTAAAGAGAGATTGTGAAAGCAGTAGGTTTTGGAAAGGGCAAGGAGAGAGGTGGATATTTTACACAATGAGTCTGGAACATTTCAGTCAAATCAAGCAGTATCTACATATTTCGGATCCCAAGTTACAGCTTACATGATCAGAATGGTTTGAAAAGCTTGAACTACTCAATACTATGGTTCAATTACGCTGTCAAAAGTTCTACCTACCTGCCTCCAATATAACAAATGGTAGATGAAATAATGATTAGATTTGGTGGCTGCAGTCACTATAGCTATTGCATGCCCAGCAAGCCAATCACAGAGAGTTATAAAGTTTTTGCTCTCTGTGATAAAGGTTACACTTATAGCTGGATCTTTGCTTCTTGGTCAGACTTATTTACAGGATTGGTTTTGCAAGAAAACCTTACTCCTAGGGTTCAACAGTCTTTCAACTTGCTTGTAGTCTACCCTACAAGTCTGAATTACATTATGATATCTATATAGATAACTACTTTCCCTCCTGGTCCCTCTTTATAAAGCTTAGGAGTCTTGGAATTGGGGCTTATGGTATGGCAAGAGTCAATAAATCAGCATTCCCTCCGGACCTAGCAGATCAAAGAAAAAATATTCCTTGGAATGAAATGTCTGATAGATCTGCTCAACCTGATGGACAAGTTCTGGCTGTCCAGTGGTAGGATAATAGTGCTGTCTATTTCCTAAGCACAATTCATATACTTGGCCAGGGAGACTGAATTATAATAGAACAAAAGAAACCAAGAAAATCAAGTACCAATGGCCCAGCAATTTGGCATATTTTTGGCCTTAATAAGCGAGCAAATGTCCCGATACCAGCCATTACTCATAACTATAATTATAAAGTTGGAGTAGATATTGCAGACCAGTACCGCAGTTATTATTTTACATAGCAAAAATGCTTACACAACTGGTCTCCAATCTTCTACTGGCTTTTAGATACAACAATTATTAATTCTTATTTAATATTGTGTTATCCACCTTCTCTTCCTACTCAAGACTGGCCAGGCTCATCCTGAATATTTTATGAAGTCCTTGCTAAATCTATTGTTAAAACTTATGGACAAAAATACCTTGGACCACAGAAGTCCTACTACCTCCGGAAGACAACCTCACCCCATTATAGCAGGCTATAATATCATACCTCACTTCCTCCTCCTCCTGGTAATCTGGATGATCATAAATTTATACATATGGGAGGATCCCAAGCAGAATGTGCTGAATACCGATTTACCTTGTGGGGAATGCACAAGAAAGAAGTATAGGCACTATGAAGCCACTTTGGATGTATGGGACCAGGATGTAAGCTGCTGCCTCTTTGTCAGAGTTGTTTTCATATTCATTATAAAAAATTAGTCAAACAAGCAATTCCAGATATTTGGGAGGACTGTGAAGAGCCTTTAGAGAGGCAGAGCATGGTGGGCATGTGTGATTCATCTAAGATAGTAAAGGTAGAGGATAATTCTCTTTAAATCAGACAGAAGGTTTTACCGGGCAAAACAGGGTTAGTAAAGTGAAAAGTAGGAGACCTTTGGGGATAACGGGAGGCTAACATGGATAGCAGGAAACTGCCGATGATTATTGGGAACTCTTATGGAGTAGTATTCCTTAGAGGGCAGGGCAGGATAGGTTTTTATTTGCTGGCCCCACTGCTACTCCAGTCCTGGAAAAATATTTCCCTTAGCATCCCTGCTCCTACACCATGTAGGGCCCGATCCTACTCATTTCCTAGACAAGAGACTGCTTTGTGCCTCCTACATTGGACAGGGACCTGTTCAGGCAGTGGGCTGAGTGGAGGTCTACATAGGAGGGAGGGGGGCAGAAGCGGAGAATGATAAAAAAAATGTGTAGTTCTGGGCCACTAAGTGAGGTGGAGTTGGGAAAGAGGCTAGGGATTTATGACTGTGGGGGCTACATGCGATATTGAAGCGCTTTTAAAATAGACTGCTATTCCATACAACCTAGATCCCAGTAAAAGGGTTGGGTTTTGGTGGTATGCAATAGCAGTCCATTTTAAAAACACTTCAATATCGCAAGTACTGGGAGTAGTTTAAAAATTCCTCTTCTGGAGAAGGAATGGAAAGCAATATAAACTTATCTTCCAAGGAGAATAGAGTACAGTGAAGTACCTGTAACCTCATTGTCAAAAGCAGTGCTACCATCCCAGTGGCACCCCATAGTCCGGTTATTCAATTTCGTACCGTATTCCATACCCGGAAAAGTCAATTGTCAAGATTAGGATTTAAAAATCCACACTCTTGGTACTGTTTGCCACCTATCGGGATTGGTTATAAGTATGATAGAGGCTCTATTTCTAGTTCCAGTTGGCTTTTATTGTCTTTGTAGCTATCAATCTATCAGAATGGCTAGGTATGGTATAAAACAATTTCATCGTTGTGTCTTCTTAGATTCTTTCTCGTTGTAACTATTATCATTTGATATTACTCCTAGATTTGATAAGCGCTAAGTGCACCTTTTTTGGCCTTGTGCAGCTGGAACCGAATTCTAGTGTTTCACACTGCTCAAGGGATAAAGAGCATGACAGGACAATGTCGCCGACATGATAATGTCACATGTGGCAAATCTGGTTGCAATCACCAAGAGTAAATCTAGTTTACTTACTAATACTCTTAGAGATGTGACATTATCCTATGGGCGACATTGTCCTGTCATGCTCTTTATCGTCTGCCATGATGGAATGGGGCTATACCTTTTCTTGGGCCGTGGAGTGCTCTAAAAGCTCCTTCCAATTGACATAACGTTTAGCAGGATTTGCAGGGAATTGCTGAGGGGGTTCTTTGTCAGCTGTTGCTTTCTGACCAAGCTAGTTAGAGAAGTAATTCAGTATTACCGACTGATTAGTATCTTACATGGCTACGATGGAAATCTCCGAAGGGATCCTATATGAAGTTTGTTTGTTATAGCTCTACAAACGGTATTCATGTTTGTCTCAGAGAGTGTTGAGAAAAAAACTGAAGGAGAGAAAGGACCCGTTACAGGAACAGGCAGAAAAAGAAAAAGTTATAGAAGAGAGATGTGTACTCAAGTCGCCAGTTTGAAGTCGTGTCTCCATATATAGAATAGGGGTTCTTGGCATGGAAAAAGTGGCATTTCATAATATGGGAAATTCGAAATACTGGACAAGCAGATCATGACAGTGGTGACCGGTTCAAAAAGATACAATTGAAAGAACTATAAAATATAATTTTACATTAACAGCTACCCATCATAATTGTTGTTTCCACTATGCAAAATACACCATTCAAGCTTTTCATGAAAACTAGCACATCTGCGGTCAATGCTTTCCTGAGGATATTCCTCCCAAGTCTGTACAAGTACTGCTTTCGCCTGCTCAATTGTTTCCTGACTGGCTCTGGTAAATTGGAACGTAGCAATTTGGTCTTTTTGGTCACACCAAACAGGTTCAATTTGGTTCAAATCGGGTGAGCAGGAAGGACAAGCAAAGGTAATGATACCTTTCTGTACCCGTGTCTCGGAATCAACTCGCTGGACTGTTTGGTGGGCAGGAGCATTATCTTCAACCAGATATGTTACTGGCATACCAGTTGATTGCTGTAGGTCGCTAATCCAAGGATACAGAAGCGGTTCTAGGATTCGAGTCCTGTATGAGATCCAGTTTATTCCTCCCTTACTTTGATAGATCAATTGCTGTTCACGGAACACTTGTGAAGGGCCATGGTGACGTCGTTTTCTTCGTCCTGTCTGATTTTCTTCGAAGTTTTGCTGTTCAATACTATTGTTAATTTCTAGCAATACATCTGCCTGCCATGTCCCTGGTATTGCTGCTTGCATCTGATTGACTTCCTGTTTTTGTCGACATAGAAGGTTCTCGTGTACAACAATATCTCGGTATTGTTGCTCGTTTTCTGCCATTTCTTTCTCTCAAATATGATAGGGACTACGCTGACCATGACAGGTAGCACCCCAAAACATAACACGAATTGTCTTGTGATCCTGCTTGTCATGGATAGCCCACTGATTTGGGTCCGCTCCACGAAGGCATGTAATGTTTCTCTGTTGCCTTACAGAATTAAACTTGACCCACATCTCGTTGGTGAAAACAATGTAGTTAACAGCAACGTATAACGCCATATGACAAAAGGCTAATCTCGACTCGATGTTCTGAGGTGATAAAAAGAGCTTATGAGTGGCCTTTCTTCGAAATAGACCATGCTGATCATGAAAGATGTGCTCCAGAGTCGATCGTGCCGCTTTGATTCCTAGCTCTTTTACTATATCCTCGAATGGCATTTGCCAGTGCACTTCATCTTTTTGTGATAAATCATGAAGCGCATCAGACTCTCTACTGCCTTCGGGAAACTTTACTGATCGTCCTCCTCCATGACTGTCTCCTAAGCAGGCCAACATATCCTGAAAGTCTTCTTTGTCAGCAGCCCGCATCTAAACAGAATTGTTAGGTATTTTCTCATTCAAAAGACTTCCAATTTCCATACCTTTGCCCTTCTAACTAAGTCACTTGCAGTTCTTTCTTTCACACCCGTCTTCTGCTCAATCTGAGCATAGGTAAAACCTGCATACCAATGGAGAGTTAAAACAACTGCTCGCATAAGTACTGGTACTCGTGGTGCTGATCCAGGACCCGCATGGCTTCGATGCATGATGACTCTGCTGATTGTTGAGTGGTGTCCGAGTCCCCACAGTTTTCTATGCTTTCATATATGATATGACTTCATGCTCATCCGTTACTTCAAGTTCTAGGTACTAAAAATACTCATTGGCCATGCCAAGAACCCCTATACCATGAATGGAAACGCGACTTCAAACCGGCCACTTGAGTAGAAGAGATGGAGAAAACGACCGAAGGGTGTTCTGCGGGTGTATTTATGTGGGGAAAGGATCCGTTAACCGATAATTTTGGCCACTTAACTTCAGATGGCAGTCCCATAACCTCCTTCCGCGTGGTACTCGTAATTTTCTATCTTTTACAAACACAGCTTCTATTGCGTATGGACAGAAAATAGGCTAGAGCCGCAGTATTTCGGTTGTATGCACTAGTAGTCGTGTCCACAAACCTGACAAAATTACGAGTATATCCCCAAGCCTATGCACCAATCCCATTGCAGGTTTGGATATCCAGCGTCCTCATCCTCCTCTATACACCCAACACTCTCAATAAGCATCAAACAATCATGTGGAAACCTATCGACGCTCCAGGAAATGGTGAGGTATCGTTGCTTTGGGCGAAGTAGATCAATGCTAACCTCCTGACCGGATTGGGCGAGACCCAAAACCTCTAACCCCCAAGAACCATACGACGGGCATGTTTTAAGGGTTCGAATGGCATGCTCCCGCTGATCAGCATCATTGGGACCGCCTAGCAGGCGCGGTGCCTAAGTTGAAGGAGATTGGTATCACTACCTTGTGGATCCCACCAGCCTGCAAATCGGGAAGTCCATGGAGTCACGGCTCTTATATTGTCCGTTCCCCCTCTTTCTAACACCTTTTATTCTAATCTCATAAAACCTGTACGATTTGCACGACCTTGGTGAATTCAACCATAAATGGTCAGGACCTACCAGATGGGCACAAAGAATCCCTTATCCGCCTACGGGACACAGCAAAACATCACAATATCGGGTTAGTTTTCAACACTGTTTTGAACCACAAAGCAAATGCAGAACACACTGAATGGTACCAGGTCGTTGAAGCCAGCCCCGAAGATCGCAAGGAGGTGATTTCAGAACCATATGAAATCGAAGCGTGGTTGTCCTTTGCTTTCGCCACAAGAGGAGATACGTACAGTCAGATGAAGTCCCATTGGTACCACTTGGGGATAGACTATAATCAGGAGGATCAGAAGAAAGCAATATATAAAATAACAGGCGATAATGAGGAGAAAGAATGGTGTCAATATGTGGATACATCTGGACTTGGCAACTACGACTACCTGATGTTTGCTAACATTGATTATTCTAACCCTAATTTTCGTAATGATATGGAGAACTGGGGAATTTGGGTTGCTCGGGGACTTGGACTTGGGGAATTTCGGTGGAACATTCCCCTCCATATTATCTCGGCTTCTGCTAACCACTTCTCTACCAGGTTCGATGCTGTACGACACTTGTCTTCAGAATTCCTTAAGGAATTCATTGACCATCTAGACAAAACCCTCGGTGAAGACTGGTTCTTTGTGGGTGAATACTAGAAAGGATACGCCAGGCCTCTAGAAAGATTCCTTGACGAAATGGATCATAGATTTACGCTCTTCGATTTCCCTCTGTTATAGAACATTTTCATGATCTCAAAATTTCCATACACGGATCTCAGGATAATCTTCGAGGGCGCATTAGTGGAAAGCCGATCACTTAATGTTGTGACGTTCGCCATGAGTCACGATACATAGCTAGGCTAGGATGTCAAAAAGATAATTCCAGACTTCTTCAAACCACTTGCCTATGCTCTGATCCTTTTGAGAGCTGAAGGGTACCCACGCATATTCTTCTGTGATATATAAGGCATCAGGGGGAAAGATCCGTCTCCGCCTCCCTGCTTAAGGCCCCCCCCAAGCCCCACACTGGCCAGGAACCGCATGCACACGGAGAGCAGAACAACTTCTTTGATGACCCTAATTGCATCGGGTGGGTACGGAGAGGTGCGCATAATAGAAATGATGGATGTGCAGTGCCCACGAGCAACCCCGGAGACAGAGAAAAAAGGATGTTCATTGGCAAAAACCATAGAGGCGAGAGTTGAACCTATCTTCGGCCACGGAGCGAAGGAGATGTCAAGGTTGGCGATGATAGTAGGGCAGAATTCTGGTGTTATGCTATCAGTGTTAGTGTTTGGGTCAACAAAGCCGCAGAAGGAAGGAACAGATTTGGAGATTTGTAAGTTGCACACCAAATTCCCGATTTCTGATATACCGGTATTGTTCAAAGCTAACCCAATCGACTTGCCCGCTCCAAAAATATCCGAAAATATTATGTCTTTTTCCTTTTTATTTATTTATAGGCTGTTTGGCACGCAAGATAAGTTACTATATTCCACGCCATAGCGAGCCCCCGGCAAAGCGAGCCATGACTCTTGGCCTCCAGGTTATCTGAACGATAAATGGCTGTCCGGATCGATCGGCAGCAAGCCAGATCTTGGCAGTTTTCTTTTTCCATAATTAAACCATAGTGAAGCATTGATAACGTAATGAGATGGAACACTTGTGATTTTGTAAACATAACTGGGAATCTCCCAGTTTACCTTCTTTTGATCAACAATACAGAGCAAAATGTCCTCAAAAGAACTTCCTCCAGAATCCTGAATGCTTTTTGCTGTTGCTTGGTACCATTGTGAATGAAATACAAGCATGCCACTGGCAGCCAGTATCCATTATATCACCAAGGCATGTGAGGTGCCTTCAAGTTACTCAATCTTAAAGGATAGGATTAATGGCTGGAAAACTATAAAGGGGGCTGCTGAATCAAGGCTAAAGCTTACAATTGGTGAGGAAGCAGCTATAGTGGCAAACTGCTGTATTCTGAGTTCATGGTTACAGCCATCCCATATGTTCTTGGTTTCTGAGATGGTTCTCTATCTTTTGCAAGAATGGAAATCAGGAACCACAACTGGGACATCATAAATAGGTGAGAACTAGGTGTATGAGTTTGTTCAAAGACCCTCAAAACTTAGTTCCAAGTTCAGCAAGCAGATCAAGCACTGCTGTATGCTTGAACTCTGTAGCTCTTTGGTACTATTAATATACTTTGATACAGTAAGTCCTATAGTATATACTTAACCTGTAACTATTAAGTATGTATTTTACTAATATGTATACTATTTAGTTAGCTAGCCTTATGTATGAGTATGTCATTGAAGTCAAGAACATCAATAATTTTAATGAAATTGGGTTGATGTTAGGTTGCTCATGCTCTGAGAAAGTAGTTGTTAATATTAAACTTTTATAAGAAAATAATTGACTCTGCTCATTTGGTATATCTTTAATTCTTTAGTAGTTTAATATTGTACACTATAGCAACTCAGAGCGCCCAGCATAGCAAGCCTCCTCCAAATCTGAGTAATATAGTTGGTTGAATGCTAGTTGAGATTGGAATAGAAGCAGGTGTTTAGATAGATGGCTTGCTATAACAGATACTTTCTATGGTATGAAATATGTCACCTTTGTAATGAAGATAACAAAATAAAAAAAGTAAATATAGAACTAATAATAAATGCTACTAGATGGAATACAAGAAATAGTTATAGTTTTGGAAGGAATTTGTACTGACAGGACAAGTCTTAGTCTAATGTTAATTTACAAGATACATTTAACTACTAAGATGGCTTGGATTGATAAGAATACTCTACTGGATATTATTATTAATTACTTTCCAACTGGGTGGACTAATAATGCAAAGGGGTTGGAGTATTTGAAAAATTATTTTAGGCCAGAAAGTTCTTCAGCAGTAAAGGTAGAAGGGAAATAGAGGATAATAATTTTCAATGGATATGAATCTCATGTTTCTTACCAACTTGAACTTTTACAATATTGGATTGAGTAGAAAATAATTGCGTTTTACCTTTTTCCTCATTCAACAAATACCAATGCCAAGGTTGCAGCTAGGGTGCTGCAATGCCTGAAAATTCGCTGGCTCAGTTTTCTGGGGCACTCATCCTGAGTGCCTGACAGCTCAATGCAACTTGACAGCTCAATGCAAATTTGTGGCTCAATGCAACTTTGTGGTTCAAACAACCAGTAAAGCCACCTCTAATTTTGTGACTTAGCCTAATTTTATAGCACCATCTTAGATTATGTATTTATACTATGATTTCTAACATAATCTTTTACAATATGGCAATTTTTCATACTCTTACTAATATCTTTAGAGTTGAAATCTAATAATTTTACATTTACAAATATGATTAAACAGAGTTGGAACATCTTAAAAATTTTAAAATATGTCAGTAAAATCTGAATATAGATCTTAATATACTATGTTTATATTTAATGAGATAGCAGTGTCATAGGATACTCAAAGATTAGATATAGTGACAAAATTATGCTGAGTTACAAAATTAAATGTGGCTTTACTAGTTGTTTGAGCCACAAAGTTGCATTGAGCTGTCAAGTTGCATTGAGCTGTCAGGCACTCAGGATGAGTGCCCCAGAAAACTGAGCCAGCGAATTTTCGGGGGTTGCAGCGCCCTAGCTACAACCTTGGCATGGGTATATTACAAGGTAACAGACAGGGTCTGAGGGTCGGGTAGCTCAAGGCATACCACAATCGAGACAGGCAGGAGTCTAGAGGTGAGGTCTAGGAATAGGCATATAATCTAATTGAGGGGCACAAGGCACAGGGTTCAGGGGTTCAGGGTCAGGGTTCACGGGTTCCAGAGGATGCGGAGTAGAAGAGAGATGTAATTTCTAGGTACAGGTGTCCAAAGGAGATTACCAAATTGCGTAAAGAACATAAAGTATAAGGGGGCCCACCCCCTTATATAGAAAGAAATCCTCCCTGATCACTAATACAAAAAGAAAACCCTTGGCGTTGTGCGCAGCCGTGATGTCTCCATCAAGTTCCACCAAGTTCCATTGCACGGCAAAGCATCCCAATCATCGTACAAAGGAAATCCCTCACGTGGCAACCAAGAAATCTACGGCTAATAACTGAGCTGAAGCTCCCCATGCATATTCTGTCTCCATGGCTGGGTGGCTGTGACATACAATCACTTGATGTAGCAGTTTTTAGTTCCTACAAAAACTACTACTATCAAATCCTAGAGTGAGAATTTTAGTAGGGGAGCTTTGAGGTTACAAAGAAGACATTCTGGCCATTTTTGGCTGAAGCTTGTATAAAAGCATTTACAGAATCTACAATCAAATTGTTAGAGAGTAGGTAACTCTAAAAACAAGTAGGTATATAGTAGACTCCCTCTTGCCATAGGAAAAAGTCAACCTCTAAAGCCCTTCTAATATAGAGCCAACCAAACCTCTTGCCTCAAAGAAAAGCAACCTAAGCCTAGCTATAGAGATGAGCAAAGAAATCCTAACTAAAAAGAAAGCAGAAAGGGGCAGGAAAACCTACTGAGAAATCCCCTTCCCCCTAAAAAAAGATTAAAAGCTAGCTATATAGGGACCCTGAGGGGCAGGTCTGCGAGTAATGCAAGTGGAAAGTAATTCTGTAAAGTGCACTAAGGTAGTAAATCCTCCTCAGACCTACTCCAAGAAGGCTGTGTAATACCATAGAGGAAAGAAGGAGACCAGTCCGCTGTAGGCAATAACCAGAGGAAGAGGAAAGGAGGCAGTAGGGTGCTAGCTGATCTGACCGTAAGAGAGAAGAGTGGAAGGGTAGACTCAAAGACTGTATATACTGACTATTAGTAATTGTTGAATTTTCTAATTTATTTCATATGTATATTCTCCTTGATAATATCATATATTTTTCTACTTAGTATTATTTCTAGACACGGACATTACTACAGCGGAGTATATATTATGTATATTTCATTTGATATTTCATGATACGATTAGGGGATTATGGTGCGCTTTTCTTATCTGGTGTTCGGGTTTATTTCTTACATTTTATGCATCATCATGTACGGTCATTGGTTATTTGATTTACAATTATGTTCTAATTATCCATTTATACTACCTCAGATTTACGCATGTTTTATGGGATTTCCTTGGCAGTTCTTTAGGGTCAAATGCGTTCGCACTCATGTTTTTCCTACTTATATTGTAGTCAAACATATCAACACTTATGTTTCCCCTTACATTTCCTCTTAGTTACGTGAAGGATACGTACCTGTATAAATAGAGGTTACCACCTATCTCGCTTAAGAAAATTAAGGATAAGAACTACTACCAATCTACCTTCATACAAAATTCCTCCTCACTTAGTGTGCCTACAGTATACTCTTTCTACGGTATTGTATTTTTATACAAAGTTATTAAAATGGTGCCGCACCTGCACATTTGAACAGTAATCACATTTAAATACAAGCAGACAGCCTCTTAGAGAAACAAGAGAATAGAGAGATTGACTGTAGCCTGTTGGCTGTTTTCTCCTACTACAAACTGTAGTTCCAGCTGTTTGTCGATAGTGGTTAAGAGGTTACTGACCATGAGAAGGCTAAGTAAGATAGATCCAGGAAGTAGAGAGAACTTCTCAGACCAAGTGGGAAGAAGTGGAGGGGGGAGCCAGGAGCGACATCAGCCTTCTAAGCAAAACAGGTATTTTACCATATCTTTTATATAGTTTTTTGTTCTATAAGAGATAGCATCACTTAGTGGAAGAGATCCTACTACATGTTAGCTGAAGAGAATCTCTGAAGGACCAACTTCAAGGAAAGAAGAGCCCTATGATAGTAGACTGAAGTCAATAACCCACGAGTGAGAGGAGAGAAAAGCCATACTCCCCTAGGTTGAGGTAAAAGATGGGAGGGAGTGGGAAAGTGGTAATGATTTAATGATGAAACTCATGGTATTGAGTTTTCCATTGCCAGAGGTGTAGTGGAAATGGAGAGTTTGTTTAAAGCTAGGGATTTCTTTTTTTGTTTATTTGACTCATTTGGATTTTTTGTTTAACAGTACAAAAAGGCATATAAAGTACTAGCTATAATACTAAAAAAATGCTTCACCCCAGCTCAGGCTGAACAAGAGAGCTAAAAGAACTCTCTAGAGTATAAAAAACTACTTCTACCCAAAATCCTTCCCATCAACTACAGAACTACTAATAACTCCTACTACTAAGCAATAAATGAAAGCTAACTACCTAACCGTGAATTAAAACCTTGCCCAATCCTGAGAATGAAAGACCTAAAAGCAGAAACACAAACTGAACCCAATCAAGGGCCAAAGCGCATGACACCACAGAATCCTAGACCAAGACAGAGACCTAGGAGAAGGAGGCCAAATTCCCAGCAGCTAAGGGTATAAGAGAAACTACTCTGAAGAGGGTAATCAAGGGAAGAGGAAAGAAGGTATATAGCAGGCGTACTAGCAACTGTGTGTCCTCTAAGACAAATGAAGAGTAAGGCAGTAAGATGTCAGCTTGAGAGGAGGTAGCAGTAGGGTACCAGCTGATCCAACTATACAGAAAAGAAGTAAACCGGTAGACCTACTCCTGTGCACAGCAACTATTGGTAATTGTGTTCGTGTCCAACTAGATAGCCTCTTAGAGAAATAAGAGAATAGAGAGATCAACTGTAGCCTGTAAGCTGTTCTTTTCTACTGCAAACTGTAGTCCTGGCCATCTGTTGCAGGTGGAAAAGAGGGGCTGCCGACTGTGCTAATGCCTAAGTGAGGTAGGGAAGGAAGGGGAGAAACATCATAAGGACAAAGAACTCCAACTAGGGAGAAAACCAAGAGAGTTAAAAAATAAATCAAGACTGCAAGGGAGAGGGGAAGTGAGCCCACCTCCTATAGCTGAGGCTAGATAGAGGAAGATGGGGAGGTATAATGGTGCTAAATAATAAAAGCCATAATAGTAACCATGGTGTTGGGTTTTCAATCATCGGAAGTGTAGCGGAGATAGAGGATGTATCTAAAGCTAGATAGGTACCTCAATATCTATATTCTATATCTGGGTAGTCATGGGCTGCATTTAATTTCTTACTAACTATGTATCTGCTATAATAAGAATTCAGTATTTAAGGAGCATCAGTAAAAGCTATTTGTATGTTAGAGGCATGGTCAGCATGTCCTGATACACAGAGAAAGGATTCTGCATCCTATGCATCCTGGATATCTAGTACTTAGGCCCCGCTTACCTAACAGTTCCGTTAGGGAAATTTGTATTGTAGGCTAGAACGGTACCGTCAGCTCAGGGTTGTGTTGCAACTGACGGTGCCAAACGTGTTTACCTAATTTTCAACCGTCAGGAATTTTGGGTGCTTAACGGTCAAAATGAAAAGGTGCTCCAGAGGTGCGGTAGCAACACCGTCAGCCTCAAAAATTGATGCATTGTCACTATGCCTCCGACCGGTTATGCCCACAATAGCCATACCACCACTGCCAATCCTCTGCTTTCTTTGCTCCGGTAGTTCTAGGATAAATATATTAGAATTGAAACCATTGCTGACTATCATTAAGGTCTTTGCTTAGCATGGTACCATGAGAGATTTGGGCTATGATGTCAAAATGACTAAAAAAGAGCTACAAGAATAGGTGGAAGGACTCTTGAAGAGTCATTGTGGGTGGTATGTGGGGGATATAGGCTGGGTCCAATATTTTACTTGGTCGGCAGTGCTTGAAAGGGAGGGGGAGTTGGGAATTGTGAGTTCAACAGCCCTCATATTGTATTTTGTAAATTTTTCGATTTACCCCCTAACAGTAAGGACCATGTTGCAGTATGGTAGACGGTGCATTAGGTAAACACAGAATGACAATTTAGTCCCTAATGCTACTGACCGTTAAGACCCCCTTGACGGTTGCCACCGTCAACATGATCTAAACGGCCATCTGTAGGTAAACGGGCCCTTAGTTACTAAGTCTGGTTACTTCCTTGTTAAGAATCCTACTGGGTGTGGGTATGTAACAGGTAATGATTCTTACTACTCAGTAAGGTAATAGTACTTAGGCTGTTGCCTATAGGAGGTGCATAGTTAAGTACTTTGACCTCTATCTGTTCGCACCTATTCCTTAATCTTATCAAGTCCTCGCTTAAGACTTAATCAGTCATTGTAGGATGAGGGATAGTTTTCTTGCTTCTTAAAGTAGAATAGAGAGTATGAAAAGGTTTTATTATAAAATAACAAGTGTAGGAAATAACTTAGAAGAATGTGTGAAAAGCTTATACTCAGGGTCCTAGTAACCCTTTATATAGTTGCTCTTCACCTAGCATGACTCATATCTCACATCATACGAACCTTGTAACTCATAACTATGAGTCATGCAAAATCCATTAGCTGATTCCTATGAGTCGCTGTACAACATACTTTAAACTAATCAAAACATAATAACCCAGTCAGGTGTGCAACTTGCGTCATCAGAGTAAAACCCATGACTTATAACTTGAGTCATGTGCAAAAATCATAATATTGTATGACTCACAACTGTGGGTCACTGTCACGGCCACCCAGATATGGAGATGGAATGTACATGGATTTTTGGTTGCATATATTGGTTGTGGTTTTCTTGGTTACATAGTTGGATTCCCTTTGTATAAGTGATTGGGATGCGTTGCCACACCACAGAAGATGACTGAACCTGACAGAAGGATCACGGCTGTGCGTGACACCAAGAACTTTTTTTTGTATTAGTGATTAGTATGGAGGATTTCCTTAATATATAAAGGGGTGTGCCCCTTTATATTTTACTTTCTTTATGCAATCTGGTAATCTTCTTCGAACACCTGTACCTAGGAATTACACGCTCTATTATCTGGCATTCTCCTGAACCCCTGAACCCTGACTTGAACTCCTGAATTCTGAACCTCGTACAACTCGCTTTGGTTGTACCCTCGCACATAGACCTCACCTCAAGAATCCTGCCTGTCCTGATCGT
>LN890999.1:89130-102638 GCA_900010015.1 Tuber aestivum | reverse complement strand
TTCTCCTGAACCCCTGAACCCTGACTTGAACTCCTGAATTCTGAACCTCGTACAACTCGCTTTGGTTGTACCCTCGCACATAGACCTCACCTCAAGAATCCTGCCTGTCCTGATCGTGGTGTGCCTTGGGCTACCCGACCCTCAGACCCTACCCGTGACACATGATTTCGTCTACCAGGACCCAACCCACACCCAACCATGGCCGCTTCATTCCTCTCAGAAGACATCAACGCCCAACTCCAGGCCCTTGGGGCTATTGGGAATGAAGGCATCCAAGGCCTGTCCCATGCCCAGATCCCAAGCCAGTTCACCCTCACCAGGGACCTGGCTCGCCAAATCATGAATGCCCCAGCCCTTCTTCCTCTACAAGCTACCCCCATCCCTCCCAAACAGACCCCCCAGTATCAACAATTGCAACAACATTGCAACCTCCTGACCCAAGAACAAGATGAAGCCTGTACCGAAGGCCAAGGTGTCGAGGCCTGACTCCTCATCGTCAAAGCCCGCCTCGCACAGGCCAACACCACCATCATGTCTCTGAATACCGCCCTTGCCCTCATGCCCGCCCCCGGTGCCGCAGCTCCTGCTGGTAGTAACAAACAAGTCTCGATACCCGACCCTGAACATTTCGATGGCACCACCGACAAGCTTCGCCCTTTCCTCACCCAATTTCAGATGAAACTCCAGGGTGACGCCCATCGATTCACCAGTGAACAACACCGTCTTGGCTACGCCATTGGTCTCTTCTGCGGACGCACCTTTGTCCAAATCCAATATCGAGTCTTGGGGGACCGCATCGATTTCGAGAACATGGAGGCATTCTATGCCAAACTTGAACAGGCCTTTGGTGACCCCAATAGTGTCCAAACAGCAGAATGGGCCCTGAGGAGCCTTCAGCAAAAGAACTGGCCCTTCATGGAATACCTTGCTGACTTCCAACGCCTGGCGGTCAACACACTCTGGAACGATGCCGCCAAACACACTTCTCTCTATCAGGGCCTCAGCACTGAGCTGAAGGATACCATGGTACATGTTTTCCTGGTCCTGGAATCTTTGAACGACTACCTCTCCCTCCTCAAGCAGCTAGACAACAATGTCCGTGCCTGAGCTGCTGAAAACAAAGGCTCCTCCTCAACCTCTTGGAGAACCTCCATTCCTGCCACGCCTCGTCCTCCCGCTCCTGCTCCACCCCCAACCTCCACAGCCACCGGCACTTCCTCCGGCCCCATGGACCTCTCTGCAGGTCGCAGAAAGCTCTCTACCGCCGAAAAGCTAGGAAGGATCAACCGTGGCCTCTGCCTCTACTGTAGAGGACATGGACACATGGCTCGTGCTTGCCCCAATAAGGGACCCTGCCCCATGCATGGGGCTGCCACCCACACTGTTCCTGCTCCTGAGGAGCCCCTCCCTGCCCAAGAAGAGTCGGAAAACTAGTGGTCCCATGTGTAGCCCCCGGCACTAACATGGGACATGTTAAGTCTTCTCCTTGTTTAGTTATTTCTAGTTTATCTCTGGATGAGATGGAAAATAAAATTGAGGATAACAATTTGGTAGTCGCATGTGACATCATAGACAACCAACATGTAATCTGAGCCCACGCCCTTATTGACTCTGGAGCAACTGGTTACGCTTTCATGGATATAGACTTCGCTAGCCGTCACCATCTTCCCCTATCCCAACTTAAAGAACCTCTCCACCTCTCTGTCATCGATGGGAGACCCATCAGCTCTGGGGCAATAACCCATATCACTCGCTGTGACCTCAAAATCAATGACCACCTGGAATCTGTCTCTGTCTTTTTCACCAAACTTGATGGTTACCCCCTCACTCTTGGTATCCCTTGGTTGAAACAACATGATGTCACCATCTGCTTCGCCTCCAACACTGTTACATTTGAGTCCGACTATTGCCTCAAACACTGTATGGCAGATGTGATGGGTATTCAGGAAATCGAGCACAAGATCCCCCACTTTCTCAAAGCCTATGCCCTCCAACGAGCTCTAGACTACACGGTACTTGAACAACAGCAAGTCAAAGAAATCGTCCCTCCCGCCTACCATGACTTCCTACCTGTATTGCTGGAAAAAGAACAAACCCAGCTACCACCCAGCCGACCAGGTATGGACCACAAAATACTCCTGAAACCTGGTTTCACCCCCCCCTTCGGCCCCCTCTACAACCTGTCTCCGCCAGAACTCACCGCCCTAAAGGCATGGATTGACGAAAAACCTAGACAAAGGGTTTATCAGCCCTTCTACTTCCTCAGCCGTATCCCCGGTACGATTCATCAAAAAAAAAAGGACGGTACCTTAAGGCTCTGCGTGGACTACCGGGGATTGAACGAAGGGACTATCAAAGATCGTGGACCCCTTCCCCTGTTAACCGAGACCTTCATGAACATTGCTGAGGCCAAGATCTACTCCAAGATGGATATCCGTGGGGCCTACAACCAGGTCCTAATGGACAAAAAGGACTGCTGGGAGGCAGCCTTCCGCACCCGCTATGGACTCTTCGATTCTAATGTCATGCCCTTCGGCCTCACCAATGCCCCCGCCACCTTCCAGGCCTTTATTAACAAGGTTCTACACCAGGGACTAGACCGGTTCTGCACTGCTTACCTTGATAACATCCTTGTTTACAGCAAAACAGAAGAGGAACACATAGAACATGTGCACTGGGCACTCAAAGCCTTGCAGGAAGCCAACCTCGAAGCCAAACCACAGAAGTGTGAATTTCATGTCACCCACGTGGAGTACCTTGGTTTCATTATTAGTGCTGAAGGTATTTGAATAGACAACGCCAAGGTCGAAAGTGTTACTACTTGGCCAGTGCCTGACTGCGTATGCGAGGTCCACGCCTTCCTTGGCTTCAGTAACTTTTACCGACGGTTTATCCGTGCCTTCTCACATCTGGCGCACCCTCTCACTGCCCTTACTAAGAAGAACAAGCCCTTTGTATGGACTCCTGAATGTCAACGTGCTTTCGAACCATTAAAGAAAGCCTTCACCACGGCCCCTGTCCTCGCCCACTTCGATTTCCACAAAGAAGTGATTATTGAAACCGATGCCTCCGACTTCGTCTCTGCTGGTGTTATGTCACAAAAGGACGCCAGTGGACGTCTCCTTCCTGTTGCCTTCTATTCTCGCAAGCACAGTCCTGCTGAATGCAACTATGACATTTACAACAAGGAACTCATGGCCGTAGTCAGAGCCTTTGAAGAATAGCGATGTTACCTCCTCGGAAGATGGGTGACCATCCTGACAGACCACCTCAACCTCAAGCACTTTACCACCAAGAGACAATTGAACAACCGACAGGCCCACTGGTCCAAGTTCCTATTGCAGTTCAACTACCAGATCGAGTACCAACCTGGAAGACTAAATGGCAAGGCTGACATGTTAACCTGGATGAAGAATGAGACACCAGAAGAGGTGGAGGAACGGAAAAGCCACCGGACCCAAGTGGTGTTAAAATCTCAGCCTTTGAGTTTGTTGGCGAACATTACGCTCCCCACTGGAGCGTCCCCTATTGAAGATCTTTGGAAGAAGGCCTATGAAGCTGACATGATTCCAATCCAGGTCCTCCGTGCCCTTCACAAAGGGGACCGACACTCCCACCTCCTATCGCTGAATAAGTGCAAACGTGAGGGAGATCGCCCACTCTACTGCGATCGGATTTATGTCCCCCAGCATGATGAATTGCGTCTCTGGCTGATTCAAGACTCTCATAACTGGCCCTTAGCAGGACACCCCGGACGCGCCAAGACCCATGAGCTTATCTCCTGACGTTACGTTTGGCCTGGTATGAGGCGAGATATTGGACACTTTGTGGCCAACTGCCATATCTGTCAAAGAAGTCGCACCTCTCAGCATGCCCCCTTTGGCATCCTGCGCCTGCTGCCGATACCTGACTGCCCCTGGGAATATATATCCATGGACTTTGTTACCGGCCTACCTTGGAGCCAAAGGAATGATGCTATCCTGGTAGTGGTAGATCAACTATCTAAAATGCGCCACCTGATCGCCTGTCATACCATTATCGATGCCCCTACCCTGACCGACCTGTACCTTCGCCATATCTGGAAACACCATGGCCTCCCGAAGACCATCACCTCCGACCAAGGTACTCAGTTTACAGCAGACTTCTGGAGAACTGGATGTGAAAGACTGCAGGTGGAACAAAAGATGTCCACAGCCTTTTACCCCCAAACAGATGGCCAAACGGAACGTGTCAATGCTATCATGGAACAGTACCTTTGGGCTTTCGTCAACTACCAACAGGATGACTGGTTCCTCTGGCTTCCTATGATGGAGTTCATAGCCAACAACCATGCCTCTGAATCTACCGGTTTGTCTCCATTCTTTGCCAACCACGACTATGACCCCCGTATGGATTTCCTAGATGCCCCCAACGAAGCCTCCAATGAACCCTGAGCAGGCACCTTTGTAGAGCGCATCAAGGATATCCACAACCACCTAAGAACCGAGATTGCCTTTGCCCAGGATCAGCAACAAGAATATGCCAACAAGGGGAGGCTCCCGGCCCCTCACTTCCAGATTAGGGACCGTGTATGGCTAAATACCAAGAACATCCGTACCAAATGACCCTCCCTGAAGCTGGACGACAAGCATTTTGGCCCTTATCCTGTCCTAGCCCAGATAGGGACCTATGCCTACCGATTAGACCTCCCGCCTCCCATGAAAATCCACAATGTGTTTCATGTCTCCCTCCTTGACCTCGCATCATATGACCCTCTTCCAGGCTAAGAAATACTACTACTACCACCCGTGGAGGTTGATGGCGAGCAGGAATGGCAAGTGGAGGAGGTCTTAGATGCTAAATTCGTCCGTAACTGTCTACATTACTTAATCTGTTGGAAAGAGTACACGGAGGCTACCTGGGAACCTGCCGACTCTGTCAATGGGCTCCAAGCCCTGGATCGGTTCCATGAACGCTACCCCCATAAACCTGATATAACGGGGGCTCCCTCAGGTAGATGGTTCCTAAGGATGTGACCGTACCAAACTTCAAATCTCTCGAACACAGCTCTTGCAAAAGTGTAAAGAATAAAAGTAAACGGTAAAACTTAATATTATCAAGCTCAGGCTTATCTCAATTAAAGTCTCTCGAGAGGATGTTGATTTTGTTGGGGTAGGAGAGTTCTCATATAATCTTTAAGTAGTCAGACTTATATCGAAAACTCTCCCATCAGGTTACCCCGACCAACATGAGTATGCCCTTCTCCGTAAGGGTTACCCTGACACCATTACTGTGTCCCTGAAGGGGCTAAGGTGTCAGCGCACTTCAGCAGAATTCTCCTATATACACATCAGTTCCTGCGAGGTGCCTATCAATACACCTGTTGGAGTGAAAATCTCTACGCATCGGTGTTTGGTCAGTGGCTAACTGTCGAGATGCCTTGGAAAACTAACTAAATGACTCTCTTCCCATGTGCTATGACCTATGCAAGCTCCCGTAGACATCAGCTGTGTCCCGGCTAAGTTCTATCTTTCTTGAGTGCGAACTTAGAGGGTCTACGGCGCTCCCACGTCAAGCTGTGTCAGTGGCGGGACCCGTGGGCACTACCCATGGTCCCTTACCCCCGGCACACCACTCAGCGTAATAAGTATCATGCTATTAGAGTCTTCTAACAACCCAGAAAGAGCCTATGGCAAAGGGGCACGTGTAGGCTTGATTGGTGTAAAACCTTCCCAGATGTCTCCGGCACTACCCGGGATTGCTCTGGGGACCCTTCTGGATCACTCACGCTAACTTCGTCAGTTTTGGTCCATTTTACTCCGTTCCTTTTGGAGAAGGTACCTGACCTTCTCACATTCATCCCCTTACAAATCCTGTAAACAGCTTCCGGTCGGATGGATGGCAGCGACGTATACAGTGTTATGGACATGTCTTCATAGATTCCATTTAACTAGTAAGACGGCAACTCCACCCATTTTGCCCCATGTTGCCCAGGGCGAACCCTGGGGCCGCAGGTACCTGTTAGGAATAATTCTACTAAGTTACAGCTTGTTCGGAGCACTATAGCTCCTCCCATAGCCTTCCGATCAAAGTGCAAACAAGTGCCCGTCGATCATCATTGCGTAACAAACAATCCTAACATTTCCCGGACTTCCTCCAAGAACATTTCCGACAGAAGGTAGGGTAATAGTGTCCCAAAGGTATGGTAAGTATATCCATGGTGACACGAAACCGGTCTCCATGGTAGGGTAAGGTGACTTCGTTAGACAGCGTAAACTCACCTGGCCTTCCGACCTATCCTTGGGCCGAAGCAGACATTGTCACCTTACTTCCACTACCTAGGTACACCAATTCCTTCAGTACCTTCTGTTCTTTGGGACACCCGGACCATAGGATATCCCAAGGACATGCACTCACATGCCTACCTAGTCTACTATGTGACCTCTTGGTCTTATGTATGGGCGTAGACTTAGGTTACCGTAGCTCTATAACATAGTGTCGTTATACCTGGACCATTACCGAAATAACTCATCTCAAGGGACTTCGGCCTTGGAGAGGCGGGCTAGTGTCATGGCCACCTGGATATGGAGACGGAACGTGCATGGATTTTTGGTTGCATATATTAGTTGTGGTTTTCTTGGTTGCATAGTTGAATTCCCTTTGTACAAGTGATTGGGATACATTGCCGCACCACGGAAGATGACTGAACCTGAGGAAGGATCATGGCTGCGCGTGACGCCAAGAACCTTTTTTGTATTAGTGATCGTGGAGGATTTCCTTAATATATAAAGGGGTGTGCCCTTTTATATTTTACTTTCTTTATGCAATCTGGTAATCTCCTTTGGACACCCTTTCTTTCTCGCCTGCGGGCCTGGTCACCTTCTATTGCTAAGAGCTTCTCACGGGAATATACTCTGGCTCCTCTGATGACTTCGGTTGTCTCCTCACAGTTGGACCTTCGTTATGATTAACGTGTACTGGTGGTGGCGTTCCTTGATGTTCTCGTTTCCTCGTGGGTTCTGCTTTCGTTACGATTAACGTGTACTGGTGGCGGCGTTCCTTGATGTTCTCATTTCCTTGTGGGTTCTGCTTTCGTTTCGTTGATATAGGGGGGTTGCGTCTCTGATTCTTATGGGTCTCAGGTTTGAGACTGGATAGCGTTGGGTTCTCTGGTGCTGACATCCTTTCTCCTCGGTTGGCTGAGGGCTTCGGCTCTTGGTTTTACTTCTAGGTTCGACATATTCGATCGCTTGTCCTCCTTACATCGTTCCTACGACTCCCTGTCTCCTACAACATAGTCCGATCGTGGACATTTACTGTGTCTTTTGGGTCTCCTCCTTGCCTGTTGCGTGGGGTGGGGATGGCTCTGACCCTGAGATTTCCCCCCCCCCCCTGATTACTTGGGGTGGTGTGGGGTGATTAGCTCTCAGCTCCCCTGGTGGGGGCTGATGTGTGCCGGCCCGGTTGGGAACCTAGCTGAACACTAGGGCTTGGCGGTCACACCCATCGCAAGTGTGGCATTCCTCCTCTGTGGCTGGGGACCTGGCTGGGTCATGTGGGTTGGTGTTGGTACCGCACCCGATGTTTCCTCCTGGTGGGTGGTCGGCTCTGTAGCGTGGGGATTTTCTACTGTGAAGGGTTTGTTTTGTTGGGTTTATGGGACAGTATTCAGACCGGATTTGTATTTTGGTTTATTTTTTTTATTTTGTAATGGTTGCGGGCTGTAACTACCTTCTGCTCGCTTGGTGGGACCAAGGACTTTGGTCGCTCTGTTCCCATCGGGTTAGTAGTCGGTTTGTCGGCTGGGGCGGGGGAGGCAAGGGTCAGTGATGGGTCTTGTGCTTAGCTTTCGTGTTGGCTCGCTTGTGGGAGTGTTTGACGGTTAGGACTTGGAGGCTTTTATGCTTTGTATAGTAGTTGTTATTTGGAGGAGCACACCGGTATATTGTGGAGACCCCGGCCCCAGGCTGTTGCTTTCGAGGACAGTTCCGGTCCGCTTGTAGTCCGCTGGAGGCCCACCTGCCCTTATAGTAGGTGTACGATAGGATGATCGCTTGACCATAAGCCATGTTTTGGCGCGGCGAGTATAAATAAAATTAGATATAATTTGGACACCTGTACCTAGGAACTACACTCTCTATTATCTGGCGTCCTCCTGAACCCCTGAACCCTGACCCTGAACTCTTGAATTCCGAACCTCGTACAACTCGCTTCGGTTGTACCCTTGCACCTAGACCTCACCTCCAGAATCCTGCCTGTCCTGATCGTGGTGTGCCTTGGGCTACCCGACCCTCAGACCCTGCCCGTTACAGTCACGAACAGATAAATATAATAACCTATGATGCACTAGTGTGCGTTATGTGAAATTCCAACATACCTATAACTCAGAATTCCAAGCTATGTAAAATCTGCCTTGCTTAGCTACAGTTTATAATATTCCTGTGTATCTGGTCCTTGGATCCCAAGTCTAGTTATGTCCTATTCCTCTTAAGTAAACAATTCTGAGTTGTTACCATCCTGAGATTCTAAGTAATGATAATCCTACCTGCCAGCTGCTCCTTCTTTACTATCTTCCTACTAGCTTCTACTCTACCACCTCTCTCCTGTCAGCTCCCCCCTACTAGCTCCTTCCTACCACGTCCTTCTTCACCATCCCCTTCACCTCTCCTATATTCTGGACTTTGTTATTTGTACTCACATTGCTAGTTAGTAAAATTCTAGTTAAGTACTGACTTTTTGGCATGAGATTTCTAGGATATCTCAAGGGTGCAGCGCAGATACTCAGTGTCCTAATTCTACTTGATGCCAGCTCTCCTCAGTGTATTAAACATCTACCTTGTACTAAAACTAGTAGGCCTAGAGCCAGTTGTGGAAGTGGTATTTACTTTGATGAAGTACTGACTTTGATGCCCAAGTCAGATTCCTCAGGTGGCCTAAAGGCGCAGCAGCTGATACTTGGTAGCCTGATTCTACTCGATGTCAGCTTTCTAATAGTGAGTAGAATGTCTTTGTGGAACTAATATTGATAGAGTTCGAGTCTGTTATAGAAGTAGTATTTACTTTAACAAAGTATTGACTTTGATGCCAGATTCCTCAGGTCTCTTAAAGGTGTAGCAGCTGATACACAGTGGCCTGATCCTACTTAACCAGTATTTCCAACCGTCCTAAGTACCTTACAGGGCCATGGCAGGCATGTAGTCCTGGACATCCTGAGTAGGGTGAGTAAGAATGGTAGGGCCTGAGGTTCGTCTTTGATAAAGACTACCATCCAAGGGGTTGATGCTTGGGTCCTGGAGTCTTAATACAAATAGTATCTTTCAGCTATCCTTACCAGGGCCTGGCCATCATCTATCAGGCCCTGCTGTTATCTGCATGGTACAGCCAATATCTATAGGGCCTAGCCATTATATATAGAGCCTGGCTAGTATCTGTAGGACCAGGCCATTAACTCTAGGGCCCAGCTGTCATCTGTAAGACCTACCCCTCATCTATAGGACCTGGTCAACCATCTAGGGTACAGGTTAGGATGGACTACAGGATAGATATTCACCTTAAGCAGAGTTCCAGAAACCAGTATTGGTCCTGTCGAAAACTATGAATTGATAGACTGGATACTTAAAAACACTGACTCATTGTGTTATGGGAGTAGGTAACTCTAAAAACAAGTAAGTATATACTAGGCCTGATTTTCTTCTGTCTCAGCGATAGTCAAGGAGGCTTATAAAGATAGAAGTAAAGTAGAATGAATATATTAATAAGATTCCTTCTCCAGTTGCTAATCATAACTTAAAGCTAGGAATTGTTTTTTTTTTTGTTTAACTCATTTAAATCTTTGTTTATGGAACAAAAAGGTATATGAAGTACTAGCTATGATACCTGAAAAACTACCCCCCCTAGACCAGGCCGAACAACAAAGCTAAAAGAACCCTCTGGGGTAGAAAAAACTACTCCCGCCCATATCCTTCCTATAAACTGCTCCACCCAATAACCTCTACGGCCAAGCGATAAAAGAAAGCTAACTACCCAACATTGAACTAAGAATGCATCCCAATCCTAAGAACAAAACATCTGAAGGCAGAAACCCAAACTGAACCCTTAAGGGCCAACGACCACAACTCAAATCCCATGAAAGGAACTCCTAGGTTATATGATGAGGGCCAGCAGGAGGGGGTTAAAGGCCCAGATGTGAAGGGTATAAGGAAAACTACCCTGAAGGCAGTGACTGAGAAGCGAGAAAAGAAGGTATGTAGGAGACATGCCAATGACTGTATGTCCTCGGGAACAATCGACAATTGAGGCAGTAAGGTACCAGCTTGACAGGTGGCAGTAGGGTACTAGCTAATCTGACTGTACAGAAAAGCCCTAAGTGAAGTAGGTGTTTTACTACATCTCTCATGTAGTCCCTTATTCTGAGAGAGATAGTGTCACTGTAGTGGAAGGGATCCTACCACCTACTAGCCAAAAAGGCCCTAAAGAGAAACGGAGGGGTAGACACAAGACTGTGATGAACAGCTATTAGTTATTGGATTTCTGTCCAAGTCTAACTAGGCAGCATCTTAGAGGAATAAGAGAATAGAGAGATCGACCAGAGCCTGATGGCTGTTCTCTACTACTACAAACAATAGTCCCGGCCATCTGCTGCGAGTTGTAAAGGGGTTGTCGACTGTGCCAATGCCTAAGCGAGGCGGGGTAGGAAGAGGAGAAACATCGTAAAGATCAAGGACCACAACCAGGGATGGTACCAAGAGAGTCAAGAAATAAATCATGATCTCAAGGGTGAGGGGAAGCAAGCCCACCTCCTGTAGCTGAGTCCAGATGGAGGGAAATGGGAGGGAGTGGTGGTACTAGATGATGAAAGCCATAATAGTAACCATGGTGTTGAGTTTTCAATGACTAGAGGTGTAGCAGAGACAGAGGATTAAACTTAAAGCTAGGGATTTTTTTTTTTTTTGTTTGACACATTTAAATTTTTATTTATAGGACAAAAAGGCATATGGAGCGCTAGCTATGACGCCTAAAAAACTGCCCCCCCCTGGACCAGGCCGAGCGACAGAGCTAAAAGAATCCTCTGGGGTAGAAAAAACTACTCCCGCCCATAATCCTTCCCATAAACTGCTCCACCCAATAACCTCCACCGCCAAGCAACAAAAGAAAGCTAACTACCCGACAGTGAACCAAGAACCCACCAAAACTCCAAGAACGAAACACCTAAAGGCAGAAACCCAAACCGAACCACTAAGGGCCAACGATCACAACTCAAATCCAATATAGAAACCCCTAGGCCATATGACGAGGGCCAGGAGGAGGGAGCCGAAGCCCCGGACGCGAAGGGTATAAGAGAAACCACCCCGAAGGCAGCGACCGAGAAGTGAGGAGAGGAGGTGTGTGGCAGGCATGCTAGCGACCGTGTACCCTCCAGGACAATCGACGATTGTAGCAGTAAGGTGTCAGCTTGAGAGGAGGTGGTAGTAGGGTGCCAGCCAATCCGACCGTAGAGAAGGGGAGAGGAGGGGTAGACCCAAATCCATGAATAACAACTATTGGTAATCGCGTTCGTGTCTGACTAGGCAGCCTCTTATGGAAGCAAGAGAATGGAGAGATCGACAGTAGCCTGTAAGCTGTTCTCTCCTACTGCAACTGTAGTCCCGGCCGTCTGTTGATGGGGGAAAAGGAGGTTGCCAACCGTGACAACGCCTAAGCACGGCGGGGTAGGAAGAAGAGAAACATCGCGAAGACGAAAGACCCCAACCAAGGATAGATCGAAGATAGCCAATAAATAAATAAAGACCTCAAGGGAGAGGGGAAGCGAGCCCACCTCCTGTAGCCAAGGCTAGATGAGGGGAGATGGGGGGGAGGGTGGTGGTGCTAGACGATGAAAGCCATGATAGTAACCATGGTATTGAGTTTCCAATCGCCGGAGGTGTAGCGGAGACGGAGGATGAAAACTTGAAGCTAGGGAGGCTTATCAATATTTATATTCTATATCTGGCTAGTCATAGGCTGCATACAATCCTCTACTGACTATGTATTATACATCGAAGCGTAATTCATATGGCATGTGACTAAATACATAAGGTCACGTATTCAACTCCAGGCCCCGCAGTAGTTATTATAATGATATCATATTATTGTATAGAATGATATAGCATCTATGCAGCCTGCTCCGCAGAGATACAAAGCATATGATGAAAGGGGTTTTTGCTAAATAACGTAGCAGAAGCTACGCTCTATATGATAAGACTTAGTTGGTTCAAATTGGTTTGTTAGTTATGGAGCTATGACCTCTGCAAGTCTATTCTCTATTATGAGAAGTAATATGCATGCCCTCTTTAGCTCACATCAACTAGAGTCATCCAGAAGACTAGTTCACGATTGGTTAATAACCACTCACTAGTTGAGTTAGTTATTTTCATAATGTACCTTAAGCTAGCCACATAGAAGGGTTATTGATAAGTCCTTTGACGGAGCTGATCACTCCACTCAGGCAGAGAGTGGGAAAGTTAATTTTCAGAGTCAAATAGAGTTCATATTCCAAATGCACAAAATCGTTAGTATGGCAGGTACATAGTCAGTAAAGTATTCGTTGTAGGCTGCGACCACCCAGATGCAGAATATAAATATCGCATTACCTCCCTAGCTTTAAAGCACATCCTCCATCTCCGCTATACCTCTGGCAATTGAAAACTCAACACCACGGTTTTTATCATGAGTTTTTTGTTTCATTGCCAAACATTCTCCACCCTCCCACCCACTCCTGCCTTTGGCTTCGGCCTAGGGGAGTCTGGCTCCTCCCTCCTCTCATGCCTGGGGTATTGACTTCGGTCTACCGTCATAGGGCTTTTTCTCACCTTGGGGGTTGGTCCTTCGGAGGCCCTCCTTGGCTGGCTGGCTGGTGGTGGGATCCCTTCTACTACAGTGACACTATCTCTCTCAGAACAAGGGACTACATGAGAGACACAGTAAAATACCTGCTTTGCTTTACCTAGGTGGCTGTTGATGATCTTCCTTTCTCCCCCTTTCTCCTCCCTCCACGCATGGTAGGGAGTCCTCTCCTGCGCTTGAGTTGGTCTCGCTTAGCCTTCTCATAGTCGGCAACCCCTTAACCACTATTGTCAGATGGCCGGGACTACATTTGCAGTAGGGGAGAACAGCCAACAGGCTACGGTCGATCTCCCCATTCTCTTATTCCCCTAAGAGGCTGCCTAGTCAGATACGAACGTGATACCGATAGATGATGTTTAAGGTCTTTGAGTCTACCCCTCCGCTCTCCTCTCCCTACAGCCAGATTGGCTGACACCCTACTGCTACACCTTCCCCTCCCCCCTGTTATCACCCATGGCCAGCTGGTCTCCTCCTTCCCTCCATGGTATTGTACTGCCTCCTTGAAGTGGGTCTGGGGGGGGGGGCCCTATCTTAGCGCACTTCATGTGTCACTTCCCGCTTGAATGAGTGGACTTGCTCTTCGGGGCCTATGTGGCTTGCTACTAACCTTTCTTTTGTCTTTTTGGGATTTCTCAGCGGGTTTTCCT
>LN890999.1:63603-89110 GCA_900010015.1 Tuber aestivum | reverse complement strand
TTATCACCCATGGCCAGCTGGTCTCCTCCTTCCCTCCATGGTATTGTACTGCCTCCTTGAAGTGGGTCTGGGGGGGGGGGCCCTATCTTAGCGCACTTCATGTGTCACTTCCCGCTTGAATGAGTGGACTTGCTCTTCGGGGCCTATGTGGCTTGCTACTAACCTTTCTTTTGTCTTTTTGGGATTTCTCAGCGGGTTTTCCTGCCCCTTCCTGCTTTCTTCTTAGTTAGGATTTTCTTGTTCATCTCTTTAGCCAGGCTTGGGGTTCTTTTTTTGAGGCGAGATGTGCGGTTGGCTTCATACCAGAGGTGCTTGGGGGGTTGGCTTTTTCGTGTGGCGAGAGGAGGGATATGGGTATTTTGTTGTCATAGCTAGTGGTCCATACATTTTTTGTACCCTAAATAAATAATCAATGAGTTAAACAAAAAAAGAAAAAAAGATCCCCAGCTTTAAAGCATCCTCCGTCTCCGCTACACCTTCGGCAATTGAAAACTCAACACCATAAGTTTCATCGCAAAACCATCACCACTTGCCTGTGCACTCCTGCCTTTGGCTTCAGCCTAGGGGAGTCTGGCTCTTCTCTCCTCTCACACCCAGGGTATTGACTTCAGTCTACTATTGCAGAGCCCTTTCTCTCCTTGGAGGTTGGTCATTCGGAGGCTCTCCTTGGGGGTTGGTCATTCGGAGGCCCTCCTTGGCTGGCTGGCAGGTGGTGGGATCCCTTCCACTACAGTGACACTATCTCTCCCAGAACAAGGGACTACATGAGAGACACAGTAAAACACCTGCTTTGCTTTGCCTAGGCGGCTGTTGATGATCTTCCTTACTCCCCCTATCTCCTCCCTCCACATGTGGTGGGGAGTCCTCTCCTCCTCTTAAGTTGGCCTTGCTTAGCCTTCTCACAGTTGGCAACCCCTTAACCACCACCGTCAGACGGCCGGGACTACAACTGCAGTAGGGGAGAACAGCCAACAGGCTACAGTCGATCTCCCCATTCTCTTGTTCCCTTAAGAGGCTGCCTAGTCAGATACGAACGCGATACTGATAGAGGATGTTTAAGGTCTTTGGGTCTACCCCTCCGCTCTCCTCTCCCTACAGTCAGATCAGCTAGCACCCTACTGCTACACCTTCCCCTCCCCCCGGTTATCGCCCACAGCTGGCTGGCCTCCTCCTTCTCTCCATGGTATTGCACTGCCACCTTGGAGTAGGTTTGGGGGGAGCCCCCTATCTTAGCATGCTTCATGTGTCGCTTCCCGCTTGAATGAGTGGACTCGCCCTTCGGGGCCTATGTAGCTTGCTACTAACCCTTCTTTTGTCTTTTTGGGATTTCTCTTTGGGTTTTCCTGGCCCTTCCCACTTTCTTCTTAGTTAGGATTTCCTTGTTTGTCCCTCTAGCCGGGCTTAGGTTTCGTTTCTTTGAGGCCAGATGTGCAGTGGGCTCCATACCAGAGGGGTTTGGGGGGTTGGCTTTTTCCTGTGGCGAGAGGAGAGATATGGGTTTTTTGTCATGATAGCTAGCACTCTATATATTTTTTGTACCCTAAACAAATAATCAATGAGTCAAACAAAAAACAAAGTCCCTAGCTTTAAAGCATCTTCCATCTCTGCTACACCTTCACTGGCAGCGATTGAAAACTCAACACCATAGTTACTATCGTGGCTTTCATCATCCAGCACCACCACCCTCCCCCCCATCTCCCCCCATCTAGCCTTGGCTACAGGAGGTGGGCTCACTTCCCCTCTCCCTTGAGGCCTTTATTTATTTATTGGCTCTCTTGGTTCTAACCTTGGTTGGGGTCTTTCGTCTTTGTGATGTTTCTCCTCTTCCTACCCCACCTCGCTTAGGTGTTGGCAGGGTCGGCAACCCGCTTTTCCACCTTCAACAGATGGCCAGGACTACAGTTGCAGTAGGAGAGAACAGCTTACAGGCTACGGTCAATCTCTCCATTCTCTTGCTCCCATAAGAGGCTGCCTAGTTGGACACAAACGTAACTACCCATAGTTGTTGTTCACCGATTTGGGTCTACCCCTCCTCTCCCCTTCTCTACAGTCAGATCAGCTGGCACCCTACTTCTATCTCCTCTCAAGCTGGCATCTTACTGCCACAATCATCCATTGTCCCAGAGGGCACACGGTCGCTGGCACGCCTACTACACACCTCCTCTCCTCACTTCTCGGTCACCACCTTCGGGGTGGTTTCCCTTATACCCATCGCGTTCAGGACTTCGGCTCCCTCCTCCTGGCCCTCCTCATATGGCCTAAGAGTTCCTATATTGGATTTGAGTTGTGATTGTTGGCCCTCAGGTGTTCGGTTTTGGTTTCTGCCTTTAGGTGTTTTGTTCTGGGAGTTTTGGTGGGTTCTTGGTTCACTGTCAGGTAGTTAGCTTTCTTTTGTTGCTTGGCAGTGGGGGTTATTGGGTGCAGCAGTTTATGGGAAGGATTATGGACGGGAGTAGTTTTTTCTACCCCAGAGGGTTCTTTTAGCTCCGTCATTTGGCCTGGTCCAGGGCGAGGCGGTTTTTTAGGTGTCATAGCTAGCACTCCATATACCTTTTTATCCCATAAACAAAAATTTAAATAAGTCAAACAAAAAAAAAAGAAAATCCCTAGCTTTAAAGTCATCCTCCGTCTCCGCTACACCTCCGGTGATTGAAAACTCAACACCATGAGTTTCATCGCGAAACCATCACCACTTTCCCGCCTACTCCTGCCTTTGGCTTCGGCCTAGTGGAGTCTGGCTCTTCGCTCCTCTCATGCCCTGGGTATTGACTTCGGTCTACCATCGCAGGGCCCTTTCTCTTCTTGGAGATTGGTTCTTTGAAGGCCCTCCTTGGCTGGCTGGCAGGTGGTAGGATCCCTTCCACAACAGTGACGCTATCTCACCCAGAACAAGGGACTACATGAGAGACGCGGTAAAACACTTGCTTTGCTTTACCTAGGCAGCTGTTGATGGTCTTCCTTACTCCCCCTTTTGTCCTCCCTCCACCCGGGGTGGGGAGTCCTCTCCTCCTCTTGAGTTGGCCTCGCTTAGCCTTCTCACAGTCAGTAACCCCTTAACTACTATTGTCAGATGGCCGGGACTACAGTTACTGTAGTGGAGAACACCCAATAGGCTATGGTCAATCTCCCCATTCTCTTGTTCCCCTAAGAGGCTACCTAGTCAGACACGAATACGACACCGATAGACGATGTTTAAGATCTTCGGGTCTACCCCTCCACTCTTCTCTCCCTATGGTCGGATCGGCTGGCACCCTACTGCTACACCTTCCCCTTACCCCAGTTATTGCCTACAGCCAGCTGGTCTCCTCCTTCCCTCCATGGTATTGCACTGCCTCCTTGCAGTAGGTCTGGAGGGGGCCCCCTATCTTAGCGCGCTTCGTGCGTTGCTTCTTACTTGAATGAGTGGACTCGCCCTTCGGGGCCCACGTGGCTTGCTACTAACCTTTCTTTTGTCTTTTTGGGATTTCTCAGCAGGTTTTCCTGGCCCTTCCTGCTTTCTTCTTAGTTAGGAATTCCTTGTTCGTCCCTCCAGCCCGGCTTGGGTTTCTTTTCTTTGAGGTGAGATGTGTAGTTGGCTCCATACCAGCACGGCTTGGCAGGTTGGCTTTTTCCTTTGGCGAGAGGAGGGATATGGGTTTTTTGTTGTCATAGCTAGCACTCCATGCGTTTTTTGTACCCTAAACAAATAATCAATGAGTCAAAAAAAAAAAAAAATCCCCAGCTTTAAAGTCATCCTCTGTCTTTGCTATACCTCCGGTGATTGCAAACTCAACACCATGGTTACTATCGTGGCTTTCATCGTCTAGCACCACTACCCCCCCCTATCTCCCTCCATCTAGCCTCAGCTACTGGAGGTGGGCTCGCTTCCCCTCTCCCTTGATGTCTTGATTTATTTCTTAATTCTTTCAGTTCCATCCCTGGTTGGATGTTCATCTTCGTGATGTTTCTCCTCTTCCTACCCTGCCTCACCTAGGCGTTGGCATGGTTGGGAACTCCCTTTTCCACCTTCAACAGACAGCTGGGACTCCAGTTGCAGTAGGAGAGAACAACTTACAGGCTATGGTCAATCTCTCCATTCTCTTGCTCCCGTAAGAGGATGCCTAGTCAGACACGAACATGGTTACCGATAGTTGTAGTTCACAGCATTGGGTCTACCCCTCCTCTACTCTTTGGGGCCTCTTTGACTCACAGGTGGTAGGATTCCTTCCACTACAGTGACGTTATCTCTCCCAGAACACGGGACTACATGAGAAATATGGTGAAACACCTGCTTCACTTAGGGCTCCTCTCCATGGTCGGATCAGCTGGCATCCTACTGCCTCCTCCTCTCAAGCTGGCACCTTACTGCCACAATCGTCGAATGTCCAGGAGGACACATGTTTGCTGGCGTGCCTGCTACACACCTCCCTTCCTCCCTTCTCGGTCGCCGTCTTCGGGATAGTTTCCCTTACCCCCTTCACGTCCAGGGCTTCGGCTCCCTCCTCCTAGCCCTCGTCATATGGCCTAGGAGTTCCTACATTGGATTTGAGTTGTGATTGTTGGCCCTTAGGGGTTCGGTTTGGGTTTCTGTCTTTAGTTGTTTCGTTCTTAGGGTTTTGGCAAGTTCTTACTTCACTGTTAGGTAGTTAGCTTTCTTTTGTTGCTAGGGGGTAGGGGTTATCGGGTGGAGCAGTTTACGGGAAGGATTACGGGCGGGAGTAGTTTTTTCTACCCCTGAGGGTTTTTTTAGCTCCATCATTCGGCCTGGTCCGTGGGGGGGCAGTTTTTTAGGCCTCATAGCTAGCACTCCATTTGCCTTTTGATCCCATAAATAAAAATTTAAATAAGTCAAACAAAAAACAAATCCCCAGCTTTAAAGTCTATCATTAGCGACCAGAGAAGAGATCTTATCAATATATTCATTCTACTTTACTTCTATCTTTACAAGCCTGCTTGACTATCTCCAAGTTAGAAGATTATAGGGCCTAGTATATACTTGCTTAACTTTAGAGTTACCTACCCTCTAACACTTAGACCCTCTTGTAGGTGGGAACCATTTGTTTAGTTGACCGTTTTTAGAATCTCTTCCTTGTATTGGGCCTGTATTGGCAAGTCATTTATATTCTTTGATCCTGTGTCCTGATATTCTCCATTTTAAGCCCAGGTTGTTTTTCCATCTTCACAGGTATTCTTCCTTTGACAGGTTGAGTCATGGTCTCTTTCTGGTAGCATCTAGGTCTATTGCATCGCCTCCTTGTATGGTAGTCCTAAAAGTTCCATTCTTATCCCTTGGTGACACTTGGTTTCTTGTGTTAAGGATCCAAGTTGTCGTTGACTGATTCCTTTGTACTCAATCCAATTGTCCGAACTGTATTTCCTTTCTAATGGTCCAGTAGGCCGTTACTTCGGTAGTCACAAATCTTTCTTTACTGAATCTCTATGCATCTTGATAGGTTTTTTTCAAGCCTTTCATGAACCACCGCATTGCTGAGGCTTCATCACATTCCACATCATATTGGAGTAGTCGGAACTTGTACCAGTAGTTGGTAACATTTCTTCTTCCTTGTTCAATGCTTTCCAATTTGTTTTGTGCTGATTGACTAAGTTCTATATCTGTGAATTGAGCCTCAAATATATTTTTGAAGCTGTTCCTATCGGTCCAGGGTACCAGAGTTTGGCTAACCACTATGGGAGTTACCTAGTGTAGGGCAGATCCTTCTAGTAGGGTTAGAGTGTATTATATTTTGCTATTGTTATTTCCTTGTATCCATTCTACTACATTAAAGTAGGTGAGGTGTTGGACCATGAACCCTTGTAATCTGCTTGTTTCTCTATCGTATCTGGGAGGTGTCTTTATCTTTAGTTTTTGTCCTCCTCCTTTTAGCGTCTCCTTTATTATTTGTTCCACTTTTTCTCACGGAATCATATCTGTTAGTACTAAATCCGCTAGTAGCAAGTTTGCTGGTAGGGCTAGTCCTGACATTCTTTCAGGTCTTGGTGTCTTTGGTATTTCTTCTTCATTCGGAGGGGTAATCCATTCAAGTGTAACTAGACTTGCGGTTCCAGCTGATTGTTGACTTGCTTGGCTTAGTGCCTCTTCTAATTCTTCTAGGCCTAAACCGTCATCTTGGAGGTCGATGTCTCTTTCGTAATCTCTGTTGAACGAAGCTGTAGTATATTCATCAAGTGTCGTATTGTAGACATGTTCTAATGTTAAGGATCCTACCAGGGTGAAGATGTGATAGATAACGATTCTTACTTGGTTAAGATAATAGTTCTTAGGTTATTGCCTACGCAGAAAGTCAAGTCCTTTAACTTCTATCTCGTTGCACCTATTCCCTTAAACTTATTAAGTCCTTGCTTAGGACTTAACCTTCGTCGTCGTGGAAGGAATGACAATTCTTGGGTTTCTTAAGATAAATCTTAAAGAGCATAAAGATAGGTTTTATTGATAAAATATACATGTAGGAAATAAACGAGAAGAACATGTAAAGAGCTCATACTTGGAGTCCTAGTGACCTTTTATATAGTCACTCTTCACCTGGCATGACTCATTTCTCGTATCATGTGAATCCTGTGACTTATAACTATGAGTCATATAAAATCCATCAGCTAACTCCTATGAGTCATTATGCAACATACCTAAAACCAGTCAAAACATAATAACCAAGTCAAGTGCACAACTCGCGTCACCTGAGCGAAACCCATGACTCATAACTTGAGTCATGTCTGAAAATCATAACCTTATGGTTCAACAAGGGAAGACTGTCAACCATGTGGCACAGTCAAATGCAACAGTGGCTGTACAACAGAAGTGCCAACCCTATGGCTGGTAGGATGTGGAACAGAGTATAGGATTAACAATGAAAGAGTATCAACCATGTAAGACAGAGAAATATAACAGTGGTTGTGGAATATGAATATAAAGACTATTAGTGATAAACTATAATAGAGTATGAATGATGTATTTGTTGTATTATATTGTAGAGAGTTCTGCCTTATAGCTTCTCTTTTCCTTTCATGATTAATATAGTGGTAAATACTGATTAGTCAGCACCTTCTTGTTGCATCACACTGCCAAGACCTATAGTTTTACACCAAAATCTTAGATTTAAAAGCTGTATTCTGATTCTCCCATTGTCTTTTACAATTTAAAAAAACTGTACTTATATTCTCCTTTACTTCTCTATTTCTACAGTTTTTCTATGTAATTTGAGCCAGTTTTGGGTTGGGAATACAGCCTTGAAAACCTCCCTCAATGAGGTTGACAGTTATCCATTTTTGCACTATATGTGACTCACAATTGTGAGTCACAAACAGGTAAACATAATAACCTATGGCGCACTAGTGTGTGTCATGTGAAATCTCAACATTCCTATAGTTTGTAATTTCGAACTATGTGAAATCTGCCTTTCTTAGTTACAGTTTGTGACATAACTAACCGATTCTAACCAATTAAGTCTTATCCAATAAAGCAGAGCTCCTACTATATTACCTAGTAAAATCCCCTTGGTCTTATAACTCACATCTCTGCAGAATGGGCTACATAATTGCCTTATCATTCTATGTGATAATATGATATTATTATAATAACTATGGCAGGACCTAGAGTCAAATATGTAACCTTATATATTTAGTAAAGTGTTATACTGATTGTGCTTCTATAGGTAACAGGGTTCTTTACATATTTTTCTAAGTTATTTCCTATATATATACTCTTATAATAACACATAATTATACTTCCTACTATAAACTTAAGACTTGAGAAATGTTTCTCCTCTCCTGGTACAAGATCTTGTCTCAGAACAGAGACTCAGACTAAGAGTATCAGTCTGAAAAGATAGAAACCTTAAACTTGACTATTCTATCACATAGGTAATAGCCTAAGAACTAGACTCTTATCCAGGATTTTTAATAATAGATTAGTTTATTTATTATAGATAGAATTTTACCCCCCTCTTTTATCTTCTGATAGCTTATGCTAAACTTTAGTTTCTTAGTCAGAAAAAAATATTGTAGAATAATACTATGGCACATATTTACTATCATTATGATGTCCTACAGGAGAGGCTTAGTTTTAAAAAACTAATATGGTCTATAAACTCTTCTAACCTAAATCCAATGAAAACTATTTAATACAAGCTTAAGAATAAGCTTCATGAGTATATAGATCATTAAATAACTACAAGGAAAATCTGTATTGTCTTTGAGGTAGTCTGTTCTGCCTTTTTTTATTGTTTCTATTTTTATCTAAACTAAATCTACTATTTGTTATAGGAGTAGAAAAACTTTCCTCCTTCTTTAGTTAATTAATAAATATACTCTATGCCAGTGTCTGCATGTATTGAAGCATGTATCACTAATAATGGAGGAAATAATTTAAATTTTTTGTTGATCCATTGGTTATTTGAGTTATTATTATTGTTATTATGTTTTTTTATTTTATCTTATTTCTTTCAAGTCTCTAGTTCTGGTAAAGTGAGTCGATAATGTTTCAGGGTTTTCTGTGCTTATGTACACTTCAGTTATTCCATGAGCATGTGCCCATTTATATAACTTTCATTATTTTGACTAATACAAATTCCTTCAATGCATGCCTATGCATGCTAATGCAAGCCTGGTCATGTTCACAAACGTCACGACATTACCTGTAGTTGGGCGCTAGGCAGCAGGGAGCGAGCCATCCGAGCGCTAGATTCCCGGAAACTGGTGTTGGCCCCTGTTCACACACGGTGGGCGATAGCGTCTAGGAGAAAGAGACGAAAGATGAAGGGGTACTCTTTTCGGGCCTAAAAATGAGCCAGAAAGGGTGAAAGTTTGCCCTTTTTGGACGTATCTTGGAAGGGCCCGCACACCCAGTACTCAGGTATCGGTGTCATGCAGGAAGGGATCATGCTTCTAGATTTTACGCAACCCCGAAATAGACCGTTCGAGAGCTGCACTACCAATCGAATGTAAGAAAGGAATCCGACGAGAGTTCCATAAAGTCTCTGAATACAGGTAACTTACTCGAGTACTAGCCCTCCGAATTTTCGGATTCCAGAGCATCTACTTTAGGCTGTGGATGCTGGCTGGTGCCGGTATTTATAGCTTGTATCGAAACCCGTTGAAACTCAAGGACAAAGTGGACCACTCAGTTGACGCCATTTTGCCGCCACCTCCCCGGATCTTCCCACCAGGCACTCGCCAAGCCCGGCAGGGATCGGCTTTGATCATCTCGGCAATGCGCTCCGACCGCAACAAGAGTCCTAGATGGGAGGGAGTCCATCTGTCACAAATAGAGTGTCAACCGCCGCCAAGATTGGTGAGCTCTGTTGACCCGTGAAATCCCCCCCGTGTCCTCTCGCTCCTTGATTTCCTTGCGCATGTTTGAATTCGCTGTTCAATTTCCCTGGCACTTTGCTCAATCACCCGCGCCATAGTCCCTCCACCCTCACCTCACCTCCTTCTCTCCTCCTTCCCTTTCTCGGGGACAGCGCTCCTTTTCCCGATTCCAAAGAGCCGGTTTCCTTCCCCTTCTATTTTCTTTGCTCCCGGTCGCTCATTAGCTGGCAATCCTCGGATCCTATCCCCTAGTATTCTCCTCACACTTCATTCCTGCCTCACTTCACACCCGGAGTGTGCTAGTTTATTGTAAATTCTTTGTTTGTTCATCTTTCCATCTACCCAGTCATTCATTTCGAGCGGCCCTTGGAGATTGCATACCGAACCCGCGTTACACAGCATCAACCCTCTTTGACAAATCCTCCACCCCGGGCCCCGGATACCGTCACTTCCAGAGGTAGGAAAGCTGGTATCCTACCCTTCGAGGGAGTCTACAGCTCGTACGGTTATGGCCGTCATCCGGCGTGATATCGCTAGCGGTTGGCGGGAATTCAGTGCTTCGTTAAGCTCCTTTGACAAATGTGAGTTTTGTTTTGTTCCCCTGGCTGTCGTGGGAACCTTCTGGACCATGCATTGGACCATCCCCGTGTGTTTAAACCGTTCTAATAAAGGGAACCAGGTATGGAGAAGAGATATTGCAAGTGGGTTTCACGTCTTCACTCGGGCTTGGGCCTCATCAGCCACCATCACCTCCACAAGGCTAACCAGTCTCAGGATCCCCTTCATAGTAATCTGCATTATCGGCGGAATAATCGCCCTTTCCATTCTATGGTGCTTCCTGCGTTGTTGCCTCTGCGGGTATCGATGTTGCGCATGTTGCTGCGGAGGGTGTGGTGGCCGACGGGAGAAGAAGTCGAAAGTCGACATTTCACCCCCAGCATCCGCACTCGTAACACGTGAACCACCGGCCCCAGAGCCACTTAAATATGCATACTTTGATGCCCACAATGACGATGCCCTGCCCATTATGCCAACGCTGGAAGACACAAAGCATGTCGCTGTAGAGGTCAAGGTCGAGGAACACGAGTTGACGCCAATGAAGGGGGCGGGTGCTGAGAGGAGCTTGACGCCGGCAGCTCAGGGACTCGAGCGCGAAGTCCGAGTTCCGAGTCCCCTGCAGGCCCTACGACAGGCGGATAAGCGGGCCCGGACGCCCGCAGGTGGTTATGGGCGGGATGCATACGGTGACCGATCGGCCGCGTTTGGAGCACCAAGTCCTACATCCGCGTACTCCTCCCCGGCTCCGCCCCCTGTGGGAGCCGGATACCCGGAGGGCGGGGTGCATCAGCAGGGACGCCGACGCGAGCAGTACGCAGGACACAACACCGGTCACAACGATCATCACCTCCAGCAACCACAACCACAGTGGGGGGACGGTGCGTACCGGAACACGGTGCAGAATGCATACGGCGCTTATGAAGCGAACCCGTATCAAGCCCCTCGACGGCCACGACAGCAGCAGCACCAGCAGCTGCAGCCGGCGCAAGATACTTATTACGATCAGCGGAAGCAACCACAGGAGTGGACCTTGGTTTGACCCGATTACCCTGCTTTCTCCGGTAGAATATTTACCCTTCTATCGTCTGGTTTTTTGCCTTTTTTTTTTCTTTCTCTCTTCTGTTTCCAGTTTTAGGTTTCATCTTGCTAGCCATGGGTTTCCTTCTTCGCATAAATTTGCTTCTTCACTTCTCTGAACATCCGGCCTGTGTAATCCTATAGAAGGTGTTTTAATTGTTTTAACTCCCGAAACCCCTCTTTTCTTTCACTTTTCCTTCTCCCCCTCTCTCTTGGAGTTGTATGATAAGACACGGTGTATGTATTGATCAGGGTATGGGTATGAGGGCCGCTACTCGAGGTGTACATGTACATTTAGCCTGTAAGAAAGGAGGAAGGAAAGATTCCGTCCCCAATTGACAAACTCCATCCTAAAGCTCCTCGAGGAGGACGGCTCCCCCTACTACCTTGCCAGGGCACCGTAACGTGCCAATAGTCTGCCACCCACAGTGCTGGTGCTGTTGCGGAACCTGGATGATAGCTAGCAGGTATCGTGCACCGACCAACCCAACTTACGTCCGGCATTCCAACTCTGCCAGAACTCCAAGTATGACACAAACAAGTTACCCTACTCAAGGCCTAACGGGAAACCCACGAGTACCGTAACGTATGTAGCGCGCTAGTAACGTCCCGCGCTAGAAGAAACCTCACAAGGCTGACCCGCCATCAAACGCCCCCTCTTCCCCCGAGCACGAAGAAACCCGCAGGGAATTCGAAGCCGGATAGGGATTTCCCAGGATCAACCTGATTTTGCTGAGGTTTTGACAGAAGGCCTGGTTGTCTGTGCTCGTAGAGTTTTGATGCCTGGGGTGGGGGGATGGTTTGGCGTTGGGCACTTACAGTGGGTAGTAATGCTTGTAGCCGTATGTCATCCGGTTGGAACAAGTCTGGTTCTCGGGTGGATGGACAGGGCGCGGATTTGCAGATTGACGTGTGAGTGAGTGAGATGGGATTGGATGCGTGTGGGTAAATTCAGCCCCTCTAACTTAGTTGCTACCTTACCGTACTCGAGCACCGGTACCGTACCAGACTACTATACTTGTACCGCCCGTGCGCACAAGGCCGCATGATCCATGATGCAGCGAATCGCCAACAGACAGCTACAGCCCCGCATAGACCTAACAACGCCCAGCCAAGTCACGTACCTTACTCGAGCATGCAGTCAGGGTGCCCACTGCCGTATACGGTACGGTGCAGTACGGTACTGTACTAAGTATGGTGACTAGAATGCCCAAACAAATGATCCCTGTCCCGTAAGGAGAATTCCACAGTATGAGTGAGTGTTTCTAGCACCGCATCATAATTCTCAGAAGGGTTCGAGTTTCCCGTTGTGGGTGAGTTGGTCATCGAGGTTTTGGTCATTTGTGGGGGGAATGTTGGTCTGTAGGTTCGAATTAATTTACTTTCAGGGTATGATACTCGAGTAGGTAGATTTCCCGCAAAAGGTGGTATGATACCATATTAAAATATCGCTTAGTCATTAGACCTGGCGTGCGCAGAGGGTTGATTTTCCATGATTCGGAGTCATATATATTCCGGTAGTATCATACCGTACTGTACCATACCGTACATTATATCTGTAAGGTGATGGGATACCAGTATTGGTATCACAATTTCACTGCTATGCCAAAGTAACATGCAAACGCTGCAGAGTGGCATTTCCAGGGCGAGGGGATTCTGAGATCTTTCCCATAGTCTACCTTCGCTTAAACTAATCATCAATGAGGCTCCCGATGATGATGATGATACCATCGGTACCGTATCATACCAAGGATTGAGGAAAAGCCATGGCGCACTTTTGGAATCGAAAAAAGTAGGGGACAAAGGAAAAAAGTGCCAGCCAGAAAGAAAAAGAAAAAAGCCCAGAGTCGGGGGAGTAAGCTGTGGAGTCGTGAGGGTCGTACAAGTACAAATACGCCCAGCGATAAGAGCGAGCAGGACGAGGCGGAAGAACTTATGACGTAGTTGCCCTTCCATGATTTCGCCTCTATCTCACAAAACCAGGCGTATGATGATGATAGTAGCCTAGCAACGACGGACGGACCGACGGACTGACGGGCAGGGCAGTCTCGTTGGGTGAGTTATGACATCTTGTCTGTTTTTTCCCCTCATCTTTCCCTTCCTTTGCTCCTTCGGCGTGCAGGAAGACTGTTATAAAACTCTCCCCTTCCCCTCCCCTCCATCATCGTCACTACCACCACGCTGCATTAAGCTCTATCACCCGATATCGAGATCCAGAAATTCATCCTCCCTCCTATAGCCATCCAAACCAAACCAAAGCAAAAAAAAACAAAAAAAACAATCCCCTCAGAAGAAAATGTGCCTAATATCCTCCCGCGACGACGACTATCCGCCCGCGCGCCAGGTTCACATTTACCGAGATGGGACGGTCACGCGCCAATACGCTACGAGTCCTCGGTGGAGTTACCTTTCCTCGTCGAGTATCGGTGGTGGGAGATGCAGCACCAGCCGCGTGCGACATGTCTACCCTTCACAGTCGCTGGGGAGCCGGGCCAGCTTTGCGGGGCCTCCTGGAATGATGGTGATGAGCGGGAGGAGGGGGTATTATTAGGTTGGCGAGGGGAGGTGAGGACGGTTGAGAGGATGGGATGATTGGGGGAGCGAAATGGCGTACCTTGCTTGTTGAATGGGGACTTGTTTTATATTTTATTTTGGTTTATTCTCTCAATGTATGGCTTGTTAACTTGATGTTTTCCTTTATCTACTCCCTTTTCCCAGACTTCCTCCCGGGTTGATACCTATCACACACCCCGGGGGATCATTGCGGGGTTTTCGTTCTTGAGCCTGTTTTTCTTTTTTTCAATTCAATTCAATTCAATTCAATTCTTGGCATTGTTCATGATGAGAAGGTTGCTTTTTCTCCTTGGCCAAGACAAAGCCTTTGCAAAATTTTACGATCCCTCACGATCTTCTGCAGTTCTTGCCGTGCCACTGCTGCTGGTAGTGGCACTCGAGTGGCACTCGAGTGGGGGTATACTATCAGCACCAGTATAGTGCCGCACTGTGCTGTACGGTACCTGCTGATTGAACTTTCCGGTACGCTCTTGGATTGGACCACTGTACCTCAGTTGTACTCGAGTACTGTACCGTCCCGAGCGCAGCACTGGACCACCCGCATGAGATGGTGTATGCGGGCGGAGTTGATGCCGATCCGACCATTCGTTCATAAATTACCGATACTAGCACGGTACTGTACTGTATTCAATTCGATACCTGATACTGTAGGATTGGGAAGCCGCGCCGGGCACAAATTAATAGGTATGGTACAAGTTACTACTGTAGTACAGTACATCACCGAGGCTGTCTAACAAAAACCGACCACGGCAGAGGCAACATCGCGGAAGAGTGCGAACGCACGAAGATCACGGGTTCTCATCCGGGTTCTGGTAAATCGGTAAAAATAAAATAATAAAAATCTTGAAGGTGAGAGTTTGTCCCGGTACAATTTCAAAAGCGTGAATCTAGCTCTTGATCGGTTCTCTGCGTGAATTGCTCGAGTAGTCTACTAATACCGGTACCGTAGTATCGTAGCTCGTACTCTATTTGATGGGAGGACTTCCTTTAGGGGACTCGCGCTAATGGGTAAGACGAAACCGGAACTGTGGTGCCGTTTTGGCTATTCGCCGGTGCCAGTAGGGTATGTAGCGTACCGGTACTTGTTGTAAATACAATACTGTACGAGTACAAAATTACCGTCGCGCCCTGCTATCCCGGATACCGCAGAATCTTCGGCTCCTGCAATTGGAAACGGAAATGGGGAGTTTCGGATTTGTGCTATGAGATTTTTGGGAAAATCAGATTCTCTGATCCTATAAATGCTATAACTGCTATAACTGCTGGCGGAAAAGCTAGTGGAGTGGAAGGGTGGTAAAGAGTTTCCGAAGATAGGGAATTAGGAAGGGCGGGGAAGGACATATAGTGAGAACACCAGGTTCACAGTTCTTGAAAACCCTCCCAACAGGTGATAATTCACCCGTCCTTCAAACCCAAAACCTGTTATTATACCAGCCCAGTCAATCAAAGAGGAAAAGAAAAAAAAGGATTGAGCCAAGATAGAGGCAGGGTATATTCCTGGTAGTGACCCAGAGGAGGCGGAGGAAGACGGAACATCTGTGCCTACCGGTTGGGTAAGTGTTGATGCTGTCTCTGACAATCTGTTGAGAGTAAGCTTCTTTCTTATCACAATAGAAATACACATTCTCTGCAAATTAGTGATTACTCTCTGTCTCTCTCTCTCCCCCATTGTTCCGGATACCCCGTCGTTCCGGACGGAATCTGTAAAATCTGTCCATCCGAGATAGGGTGCGGGGGGTTGTAATTGGCTCAATACCTGCACTAAGGCCACCGGAGGTACTCGAGTACCGTATATCCGCGGTGCGCAAAAGTTGAGTTCGGAGACTACCGTACTGTACTCGTACAAGTACCATATACCGGTAGTCTACTATCGGAAGCCATACCGTAGCATCAAACCCGGCCCTCAGAACCGGATCCGGCAAAGCTAAATTAGCCCACCCGCAAACAATCCTCTTTTCCCCGTCCGCAATTTTGGCGGTTTCGGTTCAGCCTGAAAGCGACAAGACAAGTACAGTACTCGAGTACCGGTATCTCACTGTAAAGGCGACCCCCTGAGCAGCGCAGCAACTTAATCTCCTCTAACAGCCTCGACGGCAAGGTTTAGCGGCTGAGAAGGTAGACCATGGGAAAGTGCAATGCTCGCAGGCGGGGTATGTAGAGGGAAAGCAGCTGAGAGGACTTTTTGTTTTTTTGGCTTCTTGTTTTGGCGAGTACTGTACTGTACGGAGGTACAGCTGTTAAGTTTTGTATGTTCCACAAGCAAGGGTGTTTGGCTGGCGGTGGATACTTAACGCGAATTGGGAAAGCTTGAGCACAGATTAGGAAATTTTCCCTGGAAATTGCCCAATTCGCCGCCAATACCCACGCTAGCCCAGCACCCCCTGCTTGTAGAACATACAAAACTTAGGTGCTCCGTATAGTACAGCATGCCATCTTTGCAAACGCTGTGATACAGTGCGCCTGCACGAATCCGGTTCCCTACATGAACACGAATTATCATTTACAATATCGGTGTATTGCCTTCTGATAACGCTATTCGGTAATCATGCCGCACCGGTTACGTTCCGTGTCACGGCCAGCCTTCTGTTCCATAGCCCGAGGATCGGTGTCCTACATATCATACAGTACAATACTGTACTTGTCGAAATACCGGTAATGTAGCCGCGCAAACCCAATACCTGGCGTTTGCTGGCACTTTGTGTGGGGAATTTGTGCTACGGCGCTATAACTCAAGTGCCGGGGCAAAATGCATAAAATGCAAGAACAGGAGAAAAAGAACGGTGAAGGGGGAGGGGAACTGTTTTGCGGGATGAATTTGGATACCGTATTGGAGGGCCCTGAACAGAAATCTTTTTGTAAAGTTATCATTATCATCTCCATGAGGGGTAGTCTAAATGGTACAGTACGGTATGTAGAAGCCACCAGAGTGCTCCCATTCTTGAAAATTGGATTGCGCCATCGGTTGATCACACCAATGCTCTGGCTGGCATCTACTTTGATCGTGCGCTGCAAGGCGCAATGGCACGCCACGGGGCACTTGGAATGCCGGCAACCCCACCAATACCGTACCGGAAATTTCAGGTCACCTCATAATTCGGTGTGATACTGAGACAGTAGGACCGCAGTAACCATGTAAGGATCTGTGAATCGGAGCTCGCAATTTGTGGGGTTCTTCTGCTGGGATTCCACAACAGATATAACTTGGGTTTCTACTCGTATTGCTGTGCGCTACGTCTACCATAACATTCCACACGTGACTTGCCGCTCGGTGCACCACTGCGCTAGCGCGACGCAAGCTTGTAGCTCTCTCGCTCGCTGCTCACGGCACACTCCTGACCCCCCCTAAAATCATCAAGCGAGAGAGGAGAGGTGGGGGGAAGGGGAGGGCCACCGGGCAAGACAGTCTGCAGTTAAGTTACAGAAAAAAGCGAGATAAAAAAGCGAGATAATAATCAGGAGAAAAATTTGACATGCTCGAGCGTCGTAACCTGACCCACCCCGTCACAAAGAAATCTCTCGAATTCTCCCTCTTGAAATGCGGGCCTCTTAATGCGAGCGCTTCTCTGACTTTGGGATATTCGTCACTGGGGGACTCGACAGCTTACGGTTGCTTACCCACCCTTCCGTAGCGACATCGGACGAACAGCCGATTTTGGGGGTGATGACTGAGTATAATACAATAATCCCTCCCCCAACCGGACCGGTGATCGGGTGCTAATACTGTGGAAAAGGCACATTATCAGACCGCAGCGCAGTACCGATGGCGGGTTCGGCGGGAGCAAGAATGTTAATGACATTATCCTCACGAGGGGTGGTGTAGCTGATCAGAGTGGGCCTTGCTCCCCTGCGTCCCCCCCTTCCACTGTCGCTGAGGGGAGTGGGAGTAGGAATGTCGGACCTCATTGGATGGTCGCATATGGTCGAAATGAGTACTTTACCGGCCGGCAGGAGAGTATTTCGCGGATACAGGAGCTGTCGGAGGGAAATTCCCATAATCGGATTTCGTTGTATGGGTCGGGGGGAGCTGGGTATGTATGAGGTTTTTTCCTTTGGTTTTTTTTAATGGTATCGAGGATTACTAACTGAGTGTGTTTTAGCAAGTCACAATTGGCGATAGAATACGTATACCGGAATGAAGGCCTCCGGAATATCTTCTGGGTTCACGGGAGCAGCTTCCTGAGTTTCAGCCAGGGTTTTGGCTCTATCTCGCAGTATATCGACACGCCCGATAGCAGTGCCGGTGCCACCGAACATGGGCTACTCTCGAACGTTAAGAGGTGGCTCGAGAGCCCAGCCAGTGGACACTGGATCCTCGTGATCGATAATGCAGACAACGAGGACGACTTTGCTGGCAATGACAGTGCTATATGGAAATTTATCCCTCAGGGCTCCAAGGGGACTATCATCATCACGACAAGATCTAGACTGATCGCCAGCCGGCAAGGTTGTAAAGTCGTCGAGGTTGGAAAAATGGCGGACCCGGAGGCCCGGATGCTGTTTTTCACGCGCTTGGGGAGCTCGGGAACTATCGGACATGATGACGACCAGGCGTTGGGAAAGATACTCGACTCTTTGGATCGCTTACCGTTAGTGATCGTCGGTGCAGCGGCTTACATGGCTGAGACTAACACGTCACCGTCCGAGTATCTGGAGCTCTTTAGGAAAAAGGATGAAGCGAGGCAGCTTCTTGTATCGCGATTCCGAGATATCCATAAGGAGGTGGACATGACGGAGGGTATTCTCAGTACATATTTCATCATCTTCGACAAGATTAGAGAGCAGACGCCGTTGGCAGGGGACCTTCTTCGATTAATAGCCTTCTTTGGCCGCCAGGAAATACCGGAAGAGTTGTTTCTTCGGTGTGGTCTGGAAGATGTGAGGGATGGCGATCTTTTCCTTGTGGCCACCGAAGAGCTCTTGGGATTCTCTTTAGTTACACAAGCGAGAGATCAACCTATGTATGAACTCCATCGATTGGTGCATCGTTCCATTCAAGTCTATATTTCCATGGAAGAATTGTCTGGGTGGAGGAAGAGGGCTTTGCAGGTCATTTTACGCTTGTTTCCTGAGTATACCCACGAGCAACGAAATATTTGCGCCACTTATTTTCCGCATGCCCTCGCTGCCATGGAGGATGCGACGGGGCCGGCGGCTCGGCAGGTTGGATATCGTGTAGGGCTCTACCTTAGGGGGACGGGGCACTACGATGATGCGTTGGTGCAAGTTCAAAGGTGCCTCGCGTGGCATTTCCCGAGCGAAAGCCTTCCGGATATGCAGCCTCCCAAGAGGTGGTATACCAGAATAAGCCTCCTTGGATACCTTGGGAAGAGGCTAAAGTTCCGGAAATCGATCACGAACCTGGTGGCGACTATTCCGCCTAGCTCTAGATCTCGGCTTTCGTTTTTGAGATGGCCGAGGGTTCTACTGCCGCAACTTGACCCCTCAGCGCTTAGTAGTGCTAAACAATTCGAGCTTGAACGATTGCGGATGACCAGTCTCCTAGCATCTACACTACGGGGCCTAAGAAGGTACGACGAGGCCGAAAGTGCCTTTCGAGACGTGCAAGAAGCTAGAAGCAGAATTCTTGGTGCGAGCCACTCAATCGCCCTCACTAGTCTCGGAGATTTAGCCCTAGTGCTCCATGACCTGCACAGGTACGATGAAGCAGAAGCCATGTTCCGCCGAGTATTAGGGTGCTACGAAGAGGCTCTAGGCCGCACCCACCCGGAGACCCTAAAGGTCACAAACAACATAGCCCTGGTCCTCCATGACCAGGAAAGATACGCCGACGCAAGATCCATGTTTGAGCGTGCAATGGAAGACACGGGCGAAGCACTAGGCCCCACGCACCCGCAAACCCTAACAGCAACCCACAACCTAGCTTTTGCCCTTCGCGCCGAATCCAACTACTCCCAAGCAGAAACCATGTTCCGCCGTGCCCTCGAGGGCCGCGAAAAAGCTCTCGGCATAAACCACCCGCATACCCTGGCAAGCATTGTAGGCCTGGCCCTATCCCTAAAGGACCAGGAAAAGCACAGCGAGGAAGAAGCAATGTTCCGACGAGCACTAGAGATCCAAGAGAGGACCCAAGGTCCCGAACACATCAACACACTGGAATGCGCGAACAGCCTAGCCCTAGCGCTAGAAGGCCAGGGTAAACTGGAAGACGCGGAGAAGGTGTTCCGCCGCGTGATGGATAGAAGGGAGAGGGTTCTGGGATGGGGACACCCTTCCACAGTCAGGAGCGTTAATCACCTTGCGTCGATCTTGCAGGATCAGGGGAAGTTTGACCAAGTCCAGGAATTGTTTTTGCGTGGGGTCGGGGATATGGGCAATGGGGGCGGCAATGGAAGCTGGCCGGAAGATAGCAGTGGGAAGATTTGAAGAAGTTTTTTCTTTTTCTTTTCCGGTATTGGTTGGATTCGGTGGGAGGGGAGGGATAGAGGCGGTTGGGTTTACCGGGGCGTTTGAACGTGTGTTTGTATGGGTTGTGGGTTGCCATATCTCTGGAACTAGAGAAAGGTGTTCCATGATGGAGCACCTTTCAGCCTACCCGTTCCCAGCCCCTTATACTCTCTCTTTTCTTCCACGTCACTTTTCTCATTTTCAGCCACTTACCACGCAGTACATTATTTCTTCTTTTTTCATGTAATCACTATCTTTTTCCCCTTTCTCCAGCATGCAAGGACAAGCCAAATTTGGTGTAATCCACTTCTAAGCAGCACTCCCATGCATGCAAGCGAAGTTTGATATCACACCATATTATCTAGACCGGGCACGTCCCCACCCCGACACCCTCGGTGAACCACACACCCCACCGAGTGACACCCCATGACTGCCGTCAAGAAAGCACACATACCGCTGGAAAACTATAATTCCAAAACACCCCCACTTCTCCGAACACATGGAAACCAGTGGGCGTAGGTGGCCCCCTCCTATTACAGCACTTATCATTTCCACCGCCTTCCCTCCCTCTCTCAAATTTGAATCGCTCATTAGCACTCTGCTAAGGCTTCTGCTCGTTGCATTAAATATCGATGCAATCTTGGGGGAGACCAAGTCAGAAAGGAGGGGAGGAAATGTTGCAAAAGGTGGCGATGACTGGCGTGGACCTAGACGGTGTGTACGACCAAGCCCTGCAATGAATAAAGGAAAGAAGGGTGGCCGATCAAGGCTTCGTATGTAGGTGCCCACGCGGCTGCCCCATTCACCCCGAGCGTTGCGGATCAGTGAACCCCACCCTGCTCTAGAAGTAGAAACGGTGGTCGACAGATCTTGACCCAGAGAATATTCCTCCGGAAGGTACAGTCCTCGGGTGATGCTTAGAGCTTTCTGTGGTTGACAGCGAGATATCGACGGTCCGGCCAGCCCACTACACTCTTCGAGAATACCTTTTCCGCCCCTAGTATCCTACCTAATACCCACAAAGCACTTGTGCAAACGTACCCGGCCCATCCGAATCCCGAGCAGAGTCACTTTCGTGAAATTGGCTAACTGTATATAAATAGAAACCTCGTCAGAGTCCAGAATCTTTTGTTCAAAGGAAGGCTTTATAAAAAATTACGGGCTATCATGGAGAAATAAACGGCAATCTTGGGACTGTCAAGCGACAGACTAGGATTCTCCTCGTGGCAGTAGTAGGCGGGCGAGGCGGGGGGGGTGGTGAGTAGTTCAAAAAGATCTTCTTGATCATTTAGGCACTAGCAGGAGTTTACAACTCCTTACCTGGCTCATCAGGCGAGAGTTATCCAAAGACACAAAACCGATGACAAGCTGGAAAAAGTTGGAGAAACCATTGCGGGAAAATTTGAGCCAGGCACAAAAGGAGTCCAGGGGGGAGGGTCTCTAGAAGGCAGGAAGCTGTGACTTACTTATTTTCTGTATCATATGTCACCACCCTTTTTTTTCCAATCCATTCCCGTAGGATTCCATCTCCCCCCCTTTCCCACCCCTAACTGGGGCTAACGCCAATGGGTAAACATGGGAGAGATATGATAGCAGTATCATGTGAAAAGAAAAGAAAAAAAAATCCAATACCAAGGGTTTCATATTCAGACTAGCCTCTCAAACAGAGCCAAAACTTGTCTGGTGTGTCTGCTTCTCTCACAGAAAGCTTATATAGTGAGTTTAGATCCTTTTACTTTCGTTTTTGTTCCTATCCGTCTCCTCCTTCTCCTTCAATGCCCGTACGGTGGTATAAAATGGCAGGCCATGGTCGTAAATGGCAAGGTACCAGTTTCGTATGATATGCGAAGAATACGCTGTGACCAATCTTGTCTATTTTAGATGCGGATAGTTCCGGATAGACGGGTGGGTAGGAAGTTGGAAGCGTCGGAGAGCACATCGCCCTTCTCCTGGCGCATTCACACTGCTTTCATTACACTCGAGATAAATCACTAGATGGGCAGTAGTGCTCCAGTCGGGGGGAGTTTTTCTTTCCAGAAAAAAAAAAAAAGAAAGAAATGGAAGGGGCAAATGAAGAATCCAGATGCTTCCCCTACCAGTGTCAGTTTCGTCGGCTCTTTAACGACACCCGGTTGCCCGAGACCTGCGGGTTCGGCTTGGTGCTTTTCAACTGACCTTTTTTTTTTCTTCTTCGTTTTCTTCCCCCAGTTTTTAAAAATCCAATCCAATGCTGTTCGAATAATACAGAAAATTGCCATAATATCATCGAACAACCATTACCGTACAAAGACTTGCGGTGAAACGTACCTAAAACTGGGTCCACACAACCATATATATACTCGGGGAGGTGTGAAATAATCCGGAAGTCTTTCAGTTGCAAAACGGGAAATTGGGGGATGATCGGTCCTGCAACAAACCGGTGAAAAGCAATCAGGTCGCTGTCGGGTAATCTTGAACTAACTGTTAGAGTCGGATTGTTGCAACGAGTGACTGGATATGATTATGACCTGGGCCTTGCAACTCTCCTATTCGTATGATACAGAGAATGTTAGTCATGATAGAAACCAACGTGGAGCATGTGGCCGAGGAAAGTGAGAACCTGTAATGCCACATCATAGAAGACCATGGTCAAGTCGAAAGCTAAAAAGCTAAAAAGAAAATATATCATAGGTTAATGCAGTTGAGGTTGTAATTTAATGATAACAGAACCCAAATAAAGGACTTTGCGATGAAGCGGTGAAAATGCAACCACAAAAAGCTTAAGCTACAAATACTGCTACTATAGAGTACAGAGGGATGGAAATCTCGATAATCAATCAATCAGTCATGTTATCATACACAAGTTGCCCTCTCTACATCCCTCTCCCTCTCCCTCTCTCTCTCTCTCTCTTCCTTCTTTCCCCCTTCACACATAACCGCACAACACGCTAATCGCTCACAGGAACCACACACCCAGGGTTACAGTAAAAAAGTATCACAGATACCCTCTCCCACACAAAATAATAGCCTAACGCTCAAAAATGTTTCGTAGGGTCTTCCCACCCATCACAGAACATACCCAGCCTTGTTCCAGTTGCACGATCCACTCCTAAGATTACTTCCCTGTGTTTGCGGCCATAATCCAGCGGGCCCCCGTCCGGCTGTTATTGCAGAAACTCCACCACGTCATCGGATAGCCTTTGGCTATGTCCCAAAATTTTGGTAGTTGACCATCACAATATGTTGTGCCATGCATCCTTGTGATAGGCCCTTGGCCGCCTATCTCCCTCCTATTTCACCCCCAATCTAATCTCATGCCCAGCGATAGCTTCACCAGAATGTTGTGAAGGTGATTAAGGGAAAGGAAGGAATCTTAGCAGACCTTCAGAGAACCCAGAAAAATGTCCAGAAATTGGCACACGGAATCTTGTAGGCTGCGAGACGGGTAGGGCATATCAGCAATTTTGTTCGCAAAATAGTAAACTCGAATTATGTTGGCGATTGGTAACTCCCAATCCCCAGATCAAAACTCTGGACTTGCAGAATCAGGCCTGACGGGCGAAACCAGAGATGAAGGAGGTTTGTTGCGTTTCTGGTTTCCAAGTTAAAAAACGAAAGAAACGAGAGCAAGGAGACAAACCCCTCAGGTCTGGGGCCGGGCGAAGTCTAGGTTCCTCTCATCTCGAATTTCTAAAGCTCTTCCAAGTTCACCCCGGATTATCATTGACCCCGACGTTGAAGGTGAGGACGAGTATGATGACTGCAACCCCTTTTGACTCTACCCGCGATGTTAGTCGTAATCTTTCTTCCTCTTCTTCTTCCCTCCCAGCTTCGCCTTTCTCTATTCTCAATAGAACCAGGAAACAGAAACTTTCTAATCCACGACGTGCCAACAGCACGCCAACGAAATCTGTTATTTTACCCTGTGCGAAGATGTCGGCTGTCTATCTTGCCTGCGATTGAGTGAAGCTTTGCTGATCATCTTTCCTTTCCCGACCTGGTTTCTACCATTACAGACCACTAGCAACATTATAGGGCAGAATTGTACCCGCACCAGTATCAATCTCCACTCTTCATGGGCTTAGGTTGGAGAATAGGTCCAGTATTGGAGTGCCAGCGTAGGCTCATTGTAGTCTCGATTTTCTCCTCTTGTAGCTAGTCAGAGATCTCTAGCGCAATATAACACCCCATCCTTGCAGCGTAGAGATCCTGTAGGAAGCTTTCCTCAAATCTTAGGCCAAGTCAATGACATCCACTGCTCCCCCCCCCCCCGATTTAATGGTTCCTTTCTCTACCTCGCCCATTCCACCCTACTTGCTTTTGATACTTTGTTGTTTCCGGGTAGTCGGGGCTTGAGCAGAGGGAAGGATCTGATCTGATGACATGAGCCACCCGACAAGTACTACAGCACACGAGCAAGGCGCACCTCACGATCTCAGGGGCAAGCGCCTACTCGCTTTGGGGAACCCGCACGTTTAGGGTTTTTTTGGGAGCGGGGTTCCTTCCCCCGCCCTCAATTCCTCCAATGATACCCCTCCAAGATAGCCGCATTTTTAGCCAGCGATAGGTCCCGCCCCAAGCAAGTAGGACCCCGCCAACGAAAATTCGCCAACGAGCAAGGGAAGCCAGTCAAAAGTAGGATATCTCAAACAGCTACCTCAGATCTCTGCTCTTAGGCATGAAAACACCACAAGTCCCCCAACATAAAACCCCATGACTTTTGTCCTGCGCTAGACAGACACAGCCATAAAGAACCGGGAATTCCGAGGTTACAAAAACCAGTAATAGAAGAATCTCTTCCAGGAGCCATGAACTCCTCTCCCCTGGTTAATCAAAGCACACTACATTCCCCACCACCCCCCCCCCCCCAAAAAAAAGGGTACACAGGCCAGTCCAGTGAGCAAATATTCCCCATCAAGTTAGATACCGTGGAAATCACAGGTAGAGAAACCGGCGGGGAGTAACCCACCGCACCCTTAGCCAATTCCCAGAACCAAGCCTTTACCATGACGAGCTATCGTTTCGGCGTATGGCTGTCCAGAAATCCCAAAGACGGTAGCCGGCAAGCCCAGCGGTGCGACCCCCAGCCTCCTAATTATCTTTTTTTTTTTCCCTCCCCATCTCTTCCGGAACCCGTCTATACATTTGAAGGATGCCAGAAAAAAAAAACCCCCCTCAGGCAAGACACACGCACCATCCCACGGCCTTCCAGACAAGCTCAATCCAGTGTATCATGAACCACATCGTCACCGTTCATCACTCGATATAAAGAACACCGGGCCCGTTCGGTTGTTAAGTTTATCCCGCAGAAGAATCATACCCATCGTGTGCAGAGTACATCATAAATACATAACCAAAAAAAAAAAATCCCCTCCTCCAAGACCATTTTTCCCCAGTGCGTCCAAGTCCGTACCCAAGATCTCCCACAAAAACAATTGGACATCCGACACTCCCCAGCGATACTCAACAAGCACCCACCCGTGGTTGTACGAGGGGGTAGGGGAAAGTCTGGCGAACGTGGCGGTGCGTGTGGCGGTGCACCAAGCTTAACTGAGTTCTAATAATATACTCCACAGAAAACTCTGAATTTCCTCTTCGATAGCTACAAGGG
>LN890999.1:42884-63583 GCA_900010015.1 Tuber aestivum | reverse complement strand
TCTAATATACCCACACAATGAGAATACTATTTCCAGGGTGTCTATACTAGTACTCAAGTATCGCTATTATCGCCAGAAATAGTTTGATGATGTTTTTTTACATGTTTTTTCCGTTGTCATGCAACCTGACTCGCACCGCCACGTTCGCCAGACTTTCCCCTACCCCCTCGTACAGTACCCGGTCGGCACGTGACAACATGACGGGCGCTTATCAACCTAAATGCGCCCGGTCCGAAAGTGCCGAAGAGTGGCTGTTCCTCAAAATGTATCGTAGAGCGCCGACACCGTTGAGTGAAGGTTATCCCTCCATTCATTCACCCATTCGTGAACCCCCCAAAAAAAACTCCCGCAACCATTGTCTCGCTTGGTCAGTAAGTAGTACCGTACGAGTACAACCGTCGGCAACTACCACATGATAGTCAGAAATTCGTAGATGTGCACACTTCAATTTAGGACGCCCATAACTGCAAGTACGGTACTGCTATCGGTAGTAAATTTATGCAGTATGATACACGAAGGACAAACGAGAAACTCTGGCAACCCAAAGCAAGCACGCGCTATCTTACACTAAACGATGTGCAATACATGATTTTCAAAATTTAAGCAGGCCAATCATCTCAGCTACACGGGCAACTTATCAGAGCACCACATCCAGCACTCGCTCACTAAAATCGCAACGGTAAAAGTGAGGGGAATTCGGGAACAAAACGAAGGAGATACCGGTATCATATCGTGGAAAACGGAAACTGTCGTTGCCGAGATATCGATTAGTAATTCGAGTATTGTTAAGGCCTTGGCACCTTTATACTATGGTAGTACTAGTGCTAGGGCTCGTACGATATGCCTGTACTGTACTGTACTCACCTGCCATAGCGTGATACGGTATCCAGGAAAAGCCGTCTTTACTCCTTCCCAACCAACACCCGCGCAAGTAGTCAGACCAAACGGAGCCCACAACCACACACAATCAAGAAGAGGAGAGTCGATCTCAAGCGGTCCCAATGTATATTTTCCAAAAATAGTCCTGCCGCCACAAGGGTACCCGAGTAATGATACGGCACGGTATGATACGTTAATGGCTCTGGTCTTGGTCTTGGCTATGATACATGGCGTCGATTTCGGAATTCCTCACTTGAGCACCGCACCGGGAACAGGGCGGCATCCCACATCTTGGCACACGCACACATCACACTTTTCCCCCCTCCGGCCCACACGAATGCCCGGCCATGGTTCGCGAGGGGAATTCAAGATTAACTTACGGTACTGGTACAGTGCTAGTACGCGCTGCTCGTGATCAAAGTTAGACTACTGTGGATCCCTTCCATCAATGACAGGTATCATAATTGGGGGAAGAAGAAGAAAAAAAAAATGTAAACTTGGCAATTGGACAAGCTCTGCTCCGGGTTTAGTCTACCGTACCCATTCATCTTCACCACATCTCCCCTCCCGTCCCGCACAAGCAAACGCGGTCCCGACCTCGCCAAACTCAATCTGCTCGAGTATGACATGCTAGATATGCTATTATGCTACGATAAACTCCCTCGATCCATGCAAACTGGCTAATTATGATGACACCAAATTGAACCTGTCCGCGGCTCAGAAAAATAATAATAATTCAAATATCATACCCCACATATAACCCAGCAGATTCCCTTCTATACCGCGCCAAAAAGGTTCCTCTCAAACTCCCTCTTGACCTCCCACCTTTGATCTCCTCCAGGTCTACCAAACTCACTGGACGCAGGACTCAGCACCAATTCCTGCCCTTCGATGCCAGTGTACACCGGGGCCTCAAGCAATGAAACTACGCCTGCGCTCGAGAGGGCGGACAAAACCCTTTCGACCGCATCGCCCACGCCCCTCCCGATGACGGCAACGTTGGACACGAAAAGCCCCTTCACAGAGGCGCCCCGGCGCCCGATGAACGGGAGCAGGTCCCCTTCCAGGAACTTGAACCCCTGAACGAACAATACAGAAAGCGAAGCATGGACACGCGAGATGGGGAAGAGCGGGATGTACGCATCGTTGCAGTAGACTGTATCACAATCCTCCATCCAGAATCGGAGGTTCGTGATGTTCTTCATCCTAGAGATCACGTCCGCCAGCAGTACGTCCTCACTCTCCATCCTTCTGGGGAAGCGTGCGTATACCGCTCTCTTCTGTGATGCAATGTGAATGTTTACCGTCGTGAGCATCTCGACCAGCCCCTTGTTACCAACGCCGCAGCCAAAGCCCAACAATTCATCAAACGGCATCTGCGGGATCCTCGTGGCCTCAAACTTTTCCAACGGCAAAACATCCTCCCCACCCCCGATCTCCGCCCTCTTTGCCAGAGCCTCGGTGAGGGCTTTATGCGCGCGTTTCCCACCGAGCGGGATGTCCCTGAGTGTGTAGGACCAGCTCTCGTCGTAATATGCGTGGTCAAACTTCCCATACCGGAGCGCCGCGCAGCGCAGGTGCGGGAATGCGCACACTGCCCGGCGGAGCACCCGCGGCTCCAGAGGGAGGAGGGAGTTGTGTTCCGTGAATTGCTCCTCGTAGTGTGTGTAGAAGGTCTTCATGTGCTCCCCGTGGTAGGCACGGCCTGGCGGGGCCAGCATGGTCTTGAAATGCGTGAAGGACATGGCTAGTTTTCGCCCATTGTCAACCCGATTAATTTTGGGAAGGTAAGACGGGTGAAGCGGGGGGGTGGGGACGAACAAGTACTGTAAACACCTACAAACACATACTCGAAATTCCGAACATGCCTCGCCAACCGTGGCGTCGAGGCGATGCTCTCCAATCTCTCCAAACTCTCCTTGCAAAAGTAAGTCGTGACATGGCGAAACACGGAGGCGGTGGCTAGTTCGCAGAGCCGTCGGTTGACCAGACGAACCGATAACTGACTCCTCTTCGGCAGTAAGGAGATGATCTGGTCGGTAAGTTCAATAGGTAACGAATTCATCCCCCCCCCTTTGTTTTTTTTTTCCCTTCCCTTCCCTGCCGAAAAGCGAGCCGAATCGAATCAAATCAAATCAGAGATAGAGATAGAAATAGAAATAGAGACTCGAAATCACCTCAGCCAGCGAGCAAGCACAGTAAGGTGACGAACGAGGACGACGGCGACGATTAAAAGCAGATAAAAAAGCGAAAAAAGTGCAATTTATTTTTCCTCCATCACATTAAATGCCGCTACACTACGGTGCCCCATACACGAAGAAGGGGTGCTCGCAAATTTCACAGCACAGTACAAGTGTCCGGATAACCTTAACGCCAAGGCCCACCACCAAAAAGCGTGGATCTCTGACCCCAAGGTGACTAGATATCTCCGAAATTCGCGAGTCCTCGAGTCCTCGAGTACGCTGGTCCCGACGAGAGCACGCTGTCTCAGACCGACGTGCTATGTGTTGTCTATGATACCGTGTCTATCCATCCTTCGAATTCGCCCCGGACCCTTCTTTACTCGTATCATACCGGTATTTCACTGCCCCCCCCCTCCCTCTCCAAACGTTACTTCCCGAGCCGCAACCTCCCGACCCGTCCGCCGCCCTTTTTAATCCTGCGATATGACACATACCGTTCCCACCCGATCCCACGGGAACCGTACCGACCGCCAAGAGAATCATATTTCGAGTGATAGTATATGATCGATCAACGGAGAGGGGAAAAATAGGTAAACAAACAACTTTGGTTGCGAATGTATTGTAAACAAACAAGACGAAACAGTGATCCCCGTTTTGTGCCGTGCTCTCCCTGCAGCGTGCGTACGGGACTGACAGAATGAGGATGGAGAACACGCATGGGATCGCTGCACGGCGTTTAAATTGAGAGATTGCTTGAATTCTCGGGGACAGCACGGACTGTGCTCGCGGTGCGTGGTGGTGGTGCGGTGCTGTACGAGAAAGGGGGAGGGTCCACCAGTGCCGGCGCCCTACCCCGACAATTGAGGAGGGGCAAAGGTGGGAAGGCGAACGAGGGAATAAAGTTACGGTATGTGAGATCGATTAATCATACCAGTGTCGTGCTGAAGCAAGGAAGGAGGAGGGCCAGGCAGGCGGTATCGTGGGTGTGATATTACAAGTATATCCAGCGCAATCAGACTTCAGCTGAACTCTACGGCACCCCACTATTAACCCCAGACATCCCAGATGCATCCCCGATACCGGTACCGTACCGTACTGTATCATATCTCTCTGTCTTGTCTTGTCTCTCTTGCATTTTATTTCGCCTCACTTTACTTGTACTCCTCAGCGCCCTCGGCTCTGCGGATACAGGTAACCTAGCGTGATCCGGTACAAACCTTCCATCTCCACACAAATGAAACCCCTAACCAGTCAAATCCGCAGATCTCAAAACTCGGAAAAAAGAAAAAGCATTTCTTCTCCCCCCCTCCCACCAAATTAACTTACATTACGGTGCGCTTCGTGCCAGAGAAATGTCACTCAAGCGTATGCAACGTACTGTGATGTGATGTGATGTGACCTCCCCCCCCCTCCCTTCAACCCTAGAAAACCAAACGAGAAGAGGGAACAGAACCTGCATGCGAGTGAGCCCGCAGCAAGAATAAAATTGGCTCGTTTTTTTCTCTATACTGCAGTGCTTGCAGAGTACCTCGGGATCGTCGTACACTTTTATTCACTTTTGGATAGGTATCTTTTGCTTTACATACAGTACATACATACTGGTACAATACATACATACATACCGCACTGCACATTCAGAGTAGAAGTTTGAGCCGTGGATACGATATTGTGTTGTGATGCTGTGGTATGATACTGTGCCCGTGGTTTTTGCAATGTCTACCGTACTCGCTCGCTAATCGAACTGGGACGCGATGTACTGTACAGTACGGTACTGGACTGCGCGAATACTCGTACAGTACTAGTACAGCGCGCGATGCGCCCCATCCATCTGTACTCGCGTCAACGGACCGTACTGCCCTATCGCAGGCCGATTCCCTCCCTCCGCTATGCACTCGACGAGTACTTTACCGTATCTCCCCAAACCACCCAAGCACCTTCAACCCATCCGCCCCAACAACCCACGATTGGATTGGCAGAAACCACCGTAACTTACTGGACTCGAGTACAGTATATATCCTCACCGCATCCTCCAATGCCTAGGACTCGCTCCCCGAACCCGACCACAAACTCTAATCTACACATTATCATTTCTTCCCACCAATCCACTTTCCATCCAATCCCATCGTCACTCAGCATCCTACTTGTAATAACTAAACTAGACTAGTCCGGTAGAAGCAAGCAAGCAAAGAAGCAGCCCTCCCAATCCGGGCATCGTATGGCTAACTTTGGTTCGCTACCGCTGTTGGGCCGCTGAGAAGAGGGTGCCTTTCTTTTTCTTCTTTTCTTCTTCATCGCCTTTGCCCATTTTTGGAGGTTTGTTGTGTTATTGTGCTCTATTCTATTTATTCTACCGACTCTATGGATTGTAGCCTATGCCCCTGGGTGATGCATGTATTAGTGTACTACCGGTAGTGCAGTATGTATGTGTTCTGGGGACGTGTTATGCTGTGTGCGCGAGCAAAGAGAGGCAGAGTGGAAAGTGGCATTTGTTTTGATTTTGGGGTGGGCACTGAGAGGGAGAGGGACATCAGCGCGATCGCTTAGGAAGGAGAGGAGAAGAAAATCAAAACATCCTTTTTTTCTTTTCGCTTTCCCACCCTTGCACTGCCTGGGCCTGGGGGTTACCCTTCACTCACTCACTCATTCTTCCTTACCCACAATTAACGTAAACCCGACGATCCTGCTTCGTTCACTCGGTCGCTCACTGCTCGCCCACCTTTTTCGTGTTGTGTATATCCCTATCCCATCCCGTTGGCCGTTTTTTTTTTCTTTTTCTTTTACCTTTCCTCCTCCACTTCAACCTTTCCCTTTTCCCTTTTCCCTTTTCCCTTTTCCCTTTCCTTTTCCCTTCTTCCTTTTTCCCTTTTTCCCTTCTTCCCTTCTTCCCTCTTCCCTTCTCCCCTTCCCTGCCTCTGACCTACCTAAACCTACCTGACCTGCCTGACTCCCATCCCCCCTTCCCTCCCATCCCGTCCCAGAAGAAAGAGGTCGTGAAGAACGTTTCTGTAGTCATTGCCTGTATCGGCATTCCTTCTTCAGACTTCTTTTTTCTCATCCCCACCTCTCTTCCCCTCATCCATCCCCACCTCCAATCGACATCACAACGACGCGCTCAAGGGCCGAGTCAGCTTTCCTTCATTTCGGGCTTCCCCTTCTCCTTGTTGTTCAGCCCGTCAGCTGCCTCGATAGAATCATCCGAATAACCTAACTTGGCGGCCCTTCCTTCCTCAGAGCGCTCCCGCTCGTCACTTATACATTCGTTAAGCCATCGCTCCGCTCGCTGTCATTCTCTCGTACTATATATACCAACGCCCGCCAAATCCTTTAACGAATTCTTTATCACGAAATTTAAACGACCTTTCAATTTTTTCTGCAATTTTTTCTTCCTTTTCGCTGCCTCTTCCTTCACGCTCTCGTGAGGGTTGTTTATTTGGCCGAGGAGACTTTCGACTGTTAATTTGTTGACTTGGGTTGAAGGCTTCAACCGCATAGCATTTCTGTAATAGTCTCGCAATTGGCAGACAACAACGATTAACGACAACTTCAGCTGCTCCCAGTTGAGGTACGACCTATAATATCAACGGCCCTTTGACGAGCAGATCCGACCGAAACTTGTACCGACGAGACGGTCTTGCTACCATCTTGCGAACCTGATACACGGTACATACCTGCCTACCACTTGGCCCTCTCATCGTCCGTCGTGTTAATGTCTTCCTAGATACCAATACTTCACACCTGTCAGCATAAACATAATACGATATTTCAGCGAAACCTCAGTAAACATGATGCAGACTGGAACAGAACGTGATAGTATGCCACCCTTGGCGACTGAGTCTTCGCAGTCGGCGTTGCTTCAAGCGCCGGAACAAGGCTCTCTTGCTCCGTGGCTTGAAGGCGCCTCTGATAGTATTCCCTGCACACCCCCCCCTCAGTTGCTGTCGCCTCAACCTCTCACCCCAAAGCCCACGAGATTTGTTTCACCCCCTCGTACTCCGCTGCCCAAACTTTTCACTAGCCTCACCCCACGGGCCATTCGCCAATGGGAGGCAGCTGAGGGAGCGGGGAATACCGCTGCCACTATCAGCCGTCCAGAATCCGCTTGCTCCAACTATTCCTCGTCTTCGGACTCATCGCTAGATAGTTTGACGACCTTTACCACAGCGGGAGGAAGTTGTACTAGTCCTGAAACCGAGGCTTCCTTCTTCGCCGATGAGCCGGAAAAAGAGACCGTCCACCTCAAGCCTACCGATGCCCCGAGATGGAGTAGTAAGGTACAAGATGGAACCGGTGAGAAAGATGGTGCAAGCCAGATCCGTGTTCGGAGAACCAAGTGGAGTGAGGAGATGGACAACCATTTGTGGAGGACATACATAATATATCAACAGGACCCTAAGATAACGCCATTTTATGTCTTGCCAGGGCAAGTCCCACCCTTGGGAGTATGTTGTAAAGTTGCTAGGGAGACAAAGAGGAGCTGGAAGGTGGCCAAGATGGGTGATGGATGGAAAGGTGTACCGAGCACCCCGAGACCCAAGAGAAAGTCAAGGGTTTCGGGTTATAAGACGGCGAGTGATACTGCGGCCACGGGGAACAGGGGGGACATTTTGCGAAAGACTTCGCCGTATTCGTGGCCCGCGTCCGAGGCCTCGACTCGTCGTCGTTTAAGAGAATTGTGTAGAGACAGCTATGGTCCTTCGATAAATCCTCATCGAGAGTATCGGCAACAGCGTCGGACAACGTCCACCCCCAGACTTCTCCCACCTCGGTCATCAACGGCATCACCTTCCCCACTCAATTCAGCCACATCAGATAGACTTGGGTCTCGGGATTCCTTTTTGTTCTCGACAAGGAGTATAGCACTTTCTTTGACAACCAGCACGGCATCCACCATGAATCCGAATGGTCTTTTGGCCGCAATTGCCTCCGGTTATGACGTTGAGCCTGGGATGGCTGCAGGTTTCGGGAGTGGCAGTTTTAATTTCGGCGGAGTTCCAGAAAGTGTTTCTGGCGTAAATAGATGTAATAACAGTGTTTCCGGACGGAGTGAGGGTTCCCAATTGCAACAGACCGGGAACGAAATGGAGCAGGGCAGCCCGGTCAGACATGAGACCGATAATGGTCCTTCTGGTTCGTCAGATGGCGGGCCCTCGGGATTAGGGGGCTTGTTACCGCCGTTGGAGCTGAATTCGTCTTCCTCTTCATATGGCACCTGGCCAAGACGCCTCAAGCGTCAGGAGATACTCCCCGACTTTAGTGAGGATGCGGTTGTTTTCCCTCCGCCCCGCAGAGCTCGCAGGGGAACAATAGGTGACCTCTTCGGTAATCCCATCCCCTCTTCCCCAACCACTACCCCGGCAACAACAAATGCAAGTGCAATGTCCACGGCAACAAACACAACGGTTCGCAGCGCACGTAGTCGTGGGTTCACTATCGGAGCTAGTTTCGGTAGTAGTCTGACCAGCCGAAGAAGATATCGACCATCGGCACCTCTGCTGACGGTCACTGGCCCAGTGTCTTATGACTCGCCAAACGACTCTGAGATGTTGAGCCCTCTTGCAGCCCGGCACTCATCGTTGGACACCATTAAGAGTGACGATCCGTTCGAGCTTCCGAGGCGTCTTGGCTCCCCATTCCTCGAACGTAAGGATTGGAAGGGGGGAGAGGCAGAGGACTTGGAGGAGAAGTCTGGGCCTGATAGTCCTCTCGATGGAGAATTTGGTGATTTTCTTGGACTCCGGAGTGATGTTGGGATAACAACGGGAAGGAGTACTCCCACAAGACCTATCAAAAGGGCACGCGAGTAAACCCTCGGGGTTTGATCCATTCCTCTCGGGTTGATAGTTTGTCCCTATGCATTCTGACCCCGTTTTGATGCACGCATGAGTTGGTGGACCTCTTCTGGCTGCCGGCTAGCCTACAACTCGACCACTTGGTTCGAGGCAATCCTTATTAGCACATTCCGTTCCGTTTTCACATTATAATATCTTTCTCCTTTGATCTCTTTATCTACCTTTCGATCTTTCTTATTATATAGTTTCCTGCCGTTTCCACTCCTTATCTCTTTCCTTGCTTGTTTCTCCGTACCCGTAACGATTATGCCGATATGTTTGATGTTTTTCGGGAACCCATTCGTTTCCTTCACGCGCATCCCATCATGATTCTCAAAAATATTTCCTCTAATTGCTCGAGTTAGTTTCTTGTGCCGTACCATAGGAAATTTATGAACATACCGTACCTGTGACTCCTTTTTCTCGTAGGCTGAGGCATGTGCAAAGTGAGGTAGAGAGAGAGGGCGGGGGAAGGGCCGGGACATAGTTTTTTCTTCGTTACCTGCACCCCCCCTCCCTTCACTGCGTAAGCAGAGAAAAAACACTTTACGCGGTTGGCGGGACAACCTAACAAAGAAAACTTTTTCTCTCCTGCTTGCGGTACGGTATGGCACGGCATTGGTGCAGCCAACATTCTACACTGTCGACGGCCGGTGTTTGTTTAACGTGCGTTAATTTAGAAAGAAGGAAAGGAATGACAAGAAGTTAGATTACTGGGATGCTTTTCTCGTGCTATATTGGTGGGCCTCCTCCTCCCGCTTTGCAGATATTTTACAGGGGTAGACTTGCTGGAATCATTGCATAGCACCGACTGGTGCCAGTATTCCAATGCATTGCACGGGTATATGTAGAATATCATTGGCTCCTTACTCGGGTCTAACGTGATGTCAGGAAGGAGCGTACAGTAGAGAGACATGTTTGGTTTACGGCCTATGATATCCATTGGGCGAGTGAGGGCGAATCCAAATACCGCGGTGGTATACACCGTACCGTACGTATCATATGGGTTCAATCTAGGTTGACAATGGCCAAGTTGCCGTATTATTATAACTTAGTCTATGTGCAACACGGTCCGCGAAAAACCATGTACTTGTAAGGTGTGTATGTGGTACAGTACAGAAACACTTTTGGCTCCCCGGCACAGCGACGAGGCTGACATCGGTAATTTTCTTTTCCTTTCCTTTCCTTCTTTCCTCTTCGCTGCCGTGCGATGGTGAATGGACTGGGGTGAGTTTCTCTCGACGAATACGGGAATTGCTCCATTATAACATTAAAATCGTCCGAGCGGTTTTTTCTCTCGGTTTCCTTCTGGCACGGTACTTCTGTTTTGCGGTAAGGGGCGGTGCGGTAAGGGAGCTTTCTGATCAGTCCTTGGCGAGGAGCGACGGAAGGCTCGGAAAGCTGGGGTTTGGTTGGCGGGTTCGTCTGATTGCACCGTTCTCTGGTATCGTGTCCGGTACCGTAGGTACGGGAACTGCGGGTGTTGGCTAAGACCGACTCGTATGGACGTACTATATTCGTAGGGGGAAACCGGTGGGGGAAGATGGCAATGGTTCGGGCATCGTCATCAGTGGCTCTCTCTGGGATCGTCGGCCAATGGTATCGTGCTCGGACTTGTTGAGGCGGTTATTGGCAGCACGATGCATAATGGTTTTCATTGCTGTACGAGTAGTGTTTGCTTCAAGGTCGGGTGGGACAGCGTCATGGCAGAGCACTCGCTATCCGCTTTTCTTGGCTGTTGTCAGGAATGTGCTACGCGTGGTACGTAGCTGGTGGATTGCATTCCTTGTTCAGGAATAAGTGGCTTTTGAATGAGGGCTGGTATGGAATGATGGCTGCGCTGAACTTGGATGTTTGTATCATACTTATGATGCACTAGTGACCGTATAAGGGATGGCGACAGGAATGAAGTACCGGTATAGCGTTTGGCATGTTTTTATCTGAACTCCTACTGGCTCACCTCTTGGGAATCTAGCTTCAGAGATTCCGAGTAGAGTGGGGAGGGGGGGGCTAGGTTAATTCACTTTATAGCTCCGGGGATTCTGGTATTTCCCCTCCTTTTCCTTCATGCGATGGCTGGTTTGAAAAGGCGGATGTCTGGTCAGCCGAGGCTTTGTATCATACTGGGATGTTCGTTCGTGTATGCCTTTTTTTGGGGCGGGGTAAAGGAGGGTATAGAAGACGATAGTGTAACGTATTGGGGGGCTGTCAGACCAATAGCAAAGCCGTGGCGGTCTCGGTTAAATTTAGTGCCGCGGTTGCTTGTTAGGTGCTTGCATTGTGTTGCTTTTGTGGCTAGAGTGCCCCTCTCTGGTAGTCATGCCGATAGTTTATGATACGAAAAGATGTCTGATGGTCGTTCCTCCGTTCGGGTATGGTGCTAGAATTGTACGTACTGAGCTTTCCTATCACCACGACGGATAGTTTGAGGGTGCTTTGGAGTGTTTATGGTGGGCTTTCGTGCAATACTCTGGATCACCCTGTTATACGATATGTGGGCCCATGTTCCGCAATTGGATGATTCCACTAGTCCCGTTTTGTGGCGTATACCCAGTCACCAATTACCCCAGGTGGAGTTGGCGAATGATAGAGCGAGCGCAAGAAACGAAAGACTGATGCATTTTTATTGGATAGTTAGTCTAGTATGGTATTTGAATACAGGTATCCTGGGTCGCAGTGAACAGGTAACAGCATACTGTGAGGGTATGATTGTGTGGTCGACGGCAGAAATCTCCTCACGATACATTGAAGGAGTGTAGGTTCCTATCATCATGGTCCTTAAATAGCTAGGGTATATCATAAATGGTTCCTTGTTCATACTTACTGGGCTGAATATATAAGTGATAGGTTAATTTAAGTAAGGAAGGGGGCAGGCTACTTTTGCGTTTGATTTGCAGTGTACATAGTAAAAGCGTTCGGCTGGGTAGGCTATAATTTGCAGCCATGACCCCTACTCGTAGATACTAGGGAGGGAACGCTGAAAGGTGCTTTGTGGTGTTTTTCGACATCGGGTAAGTTCACTGTAGGGGTTTTAGGTGCTGGGTTATATTTTTTTTTATGCACCGTTTAGCAGTTTATATCTGCGGTGTCATCGGGCTCGTTCAGCCACAGAAGTTCCCGGGGTGGCGGTGCAGTATTTGTGCAACGGGCTAGCCCAAAGCGATGTGTGGTATCTCAGAACTATACGATAGTATGATAGTGACAAGGGCTGCCTCGGTGTCACAGCCTTTGGGTGCAAATGTTGGGCTGGTCTTGGGTAGCAATGGAGGATCTGGAAGGGGTTTAGAAGCGGTCTTGGCATATTTTCACCCTAGGATCTAGAAATTCTACCTCTACGAGTAGATTCTCGATTCTCTAAAATCTGAGCTACCCTCACCCCCCCTCAGTTCAGATGGAAGGCTCAGAAATCTAGAAACTTGTATATGGTTCGGCAAACCAACCTCAAGGCTGTAATTCTCAACACCTTGGGCCATATTTCTCAATACACAAAATGGATGACTGATGACTGACAAACTACTTCGAAATGAGGTTTCATGAGGGTACGTTATCTATTTGGATTTCTCGAGTTTCACATTTGCAGTTTTGTGTTGCTGCAATCATCATAACCTGGGAATTTGTAGATTGGCTTTTTCTATGGTGCGAGAATAGCCAGCGATCCAGTTTTCTGTTCCAACCTCCGGATTTTTTTAAATCCCTCCGGGAAGTCCTCTATTGACTGGTGAGTTTATGTTAAATTACCGTACTATACGATATTGTATCGTATGGTACATTATGTGAACTTGCCCTTCAAACCCGAGTCAGGTATCAGTATGGGGCTATGATGTTTTCCCCCTCAAAAACCCGAACGAAGTCCCCTTTGTGTTGTAATCTGCTCCCCTCCTGTCTCTCTTCACTCATAGTTGGTATGATAAAATCAAGTGATGCAACCTTTTTTATAGAGCGATAATGTGTGAGTATACCTAGTAGTACAATAGAGGGAAATGCTGATTATCTGTACAACATAGGGGAGAAAAAAATACATGAATTGGGGGGTTTTTTTTTAAATTTTTTTATCATAACCATATTCATTGTTTCTACATAAAGTAGCAGTACAATAAAACCCCTTTGCAGCAAGGGCTATGAGGAGCAAAACTGCCCCACCCCTGGCCAAGCCTAAGATTATCAGAGAGAGGTTCTCTTGTTCGCGGGTCTTTGGGTGTGGAAGAGACTCCTGGTCAAGCAACTTCCTGGTATACAACAAATCAAAAAAGCTCCAGATATGGTATCAGGAATATTGGTAGCAGTGAGTGGTCATGGAAGACTGCTAGAGCCGAATGGGAACTAAATTAACTTGGGTTGGGGCTGGAGGGCTGTGGAAATCTGGTCTAGGCTTCCCGTTGTTTCTCGATGGGGACGGGGGGTTTGTTCCCTGTTTTTTTTCAGACTAGTATTTATTGGATTTGCTTCACTCTTCTAAGATATCCGCGACGGGGTTTCTCGTGTTTTGGGGAATAGAGACCTTCCGAACGGTTGAATATTTCTCTGAGAAGTATTCCGACATCCAGTAGTTTCATTGTTTTCTTCGCGATTGAGTGGGGTCTGTTTCGCGAGTGGTTTTAATAAATATATATTCATCGAACGGGTAACCAATTGGCCAATTAGGCTACTTTCATACTGGAATGCTATCCGAACTCGAATGGAGAGTGGAGGACGGATGCGCTAGGACTTGCGATTCCTTCTCCTAGCGAGGCGCCATGTGTATTTAGTGGTTTTGTGCCAGTTGGGGGCTTGGTTTCTCTGCTGTTGAGAGATGAGGTTGCGGGGTCCTCGCAAGTGTAAGTTAGCTTCTATTCGATTTCTTATTGTATCGCACTACTGAATGAAATTTATACTTGGCCCAGTTGCCAGTAAATGGCCCAGTGTCTTGGATACCCCAGTCGTGAGAGAAGGCGTGTGAGTGAGAAGGTATGAACGAGAGGATATAAAGTGAGGGGAAGACCTTTTCAGTGTAGTACTGTATAGTGCCCTACCGTCTCGTCGAATATTGGAAGAGATGCGGACAAGTGGTGGGGTCAGAATGAAATTTATATACAGTATCATACTGGACGGTACCTATTCCGTTAGAGCAATTCCGTCCGAGCAAGGGGCGGTAGTTATGGAGAGACGCGGAAGTGGATAGTTTAGATGGGAGTGGAAGGGCTTGGTATACTGAATATCTCGGGATCCTTGAATGGCCCAAATAACCCTTTCCCCGCTGCCTCTGTTGCTAGAAAACCTGCTCAGCTCCCAGACTGTTTTGCCCCCCCCCCTTCCGGGCACTTTCGACTATGAGTGATGAAATGCGAATGCAGCTGAAGCCCACCCATATCTTGCGCAACCGCCCCAGCGCTCCCGGTGTCTGATAGTAGAATAGTATGAGGGTGGTGCGGAACTTCAAGGGCTTAGGCCCTGAGAACCACATGAGCGCGTAGTATATAATAGCACGGTTAGGGTATCAGTTTCTCTAGCTATAATGTATTGCCCTGAAAAATACTAGTTTGTTTAAGTTATAACGAACTCACGTGCACACCATTGCCAAGGTTGCACATCCTTTGGTTCGGGGGCGGATTCCACACCCCTTCTGCCTTTTTTTTTTTAACTCTTTAGCATATCATAATGTACTGGTAGAGCATTGTATGGTAGACCTATTGGGGGCTGGGATGGTGCTAAAGTTGCAGCGTTTGCCTTACCGGTAGTTGGGAGCTTGTGCTCGGTAGGCTTTCGAGGTTTCGGTCCGTGACACTGTGGGGTCGTTCTGTTGAGTTTTGTTGGAGATTATGAGTGTGCAGGATTGTGCGGCGTGGGGTGGGGTTTGAAGTTATGCGGGTGGCCTACTTCAGGTCAGACTAGCCTGCCAAATGCTGTCGAGTATTGCTCTTGTGGTCCGTTGTGGGTGGCAGGTGGGATGAGCAGCTTGTACTAATTTGCATGTAGTTTGGTAGAGTGCTAGGAACGTCTGGTGTACGCTTCCCGTGCAGCTATTCTTGATAACATAAAAAAGAAGAATCGCTTTTAGGGTTACTCCGGCATGCTACTATCTATCCCTACTGCTGCCATCTACTCCCCCGAGCGACATATCTCCCTGGCCATATACTATTTTCTACGCGACTCCACTTCCTATTCTCACCCTCTATCAGCATTCGTCAGTCCACGCACCGGGATCATCTTAGACCCGAGAACCAAAAGATTTCTATAACCAAATGATCACCTAGCTTCACCTACTATCACTCGTTGTAGAAGCCTGGCAAAAACAGCTAAACCAATAAGAAGGATAGACAAAGCGAGTGCCGATTCACGGATGCTAGCGCTCTTGACTAGGGTCTGGTCATGAGGATAGACTGGCACATTTCCGGGAATTGGATGAGAGAGGAAAAAAGGCTCGAGTATCGTAGACTACGCTGAGATATATATATATATTTTCCGAAAAGAAATACATTGAGTCACGTGAATACGTCTAAAAAAAATGATAGGATCACAATATTCGCCCCCCTCTGTTATCACAATAGTCCATGTTTGGAAGGGTGAGGCTAGTTGGTGCGTATCCCGTGGGTGTCATACAAAGGTGGGTAGAGTAGTAGATCTTGGGGGGTTAAAGTTATGGTTTGCATGGGAAGTACAGTAAGTCTAGCACGAGAGACTTCTGTATTGACTTGTTTTTCGTCCTGACCTCTGGTCAGCGATTATGAACTGGGATTGGGTTCCGCTAATGCTGTGCATAGGAGGACATGGTTCTCGCGAAATATCGGAGGAAACAGGATGAGATTATCCAAGAAAGAAGGTTTATATATACGGAAAGAGAACCTGCTATGGAGGGGTAATATGCGAAGAAATGACCCCGGGAATCATAAGATGATAGCACCCCCCCCCCTCTGCCCCAATAGCATAAGCACGAAAGAGTTGAGAAGGTCAAACATCTATATAGTACAAAAGAAAGTGATTGCCTGAGATAAGCGCACGTCCGAGAGAATTACAAGGATTGGGGCGTACTAATACAGGGAGATGTGAATGCCATTTCGTCATTCTGTTAGAGACCTCTTGTGCATACTGTCCAATTTCATATTGGTGAAGCTAGATTTTGGTTAACTCTCGCTTCCCCGCTGGCACTCTAGTACTCGCGTGCAAGTAGCAAAAGACACGAAAGATGGTGCATGTTCGCCCATTTGGCAATGGCTCTCGCTCGTGTCTTTAGCGGGTCTTGTGTGTTTCCAACTTGGAAAAAAAAAAAAATTAAGAACGGTGCCAATACCGGTGTGTGCCAGTGTGATAGCAGTAGGGTGCTAGCCTGTGAAGAAAAGCATTAGGATGCTAACCAGCAGCAGTGTGATGACAACCGGTGACGGTAGAGTGCCGGCCGGGAATGCATCTCGGGCTGTGCCACTCAAGTGCACGATAGTGGTCATGGTATCCGTTTGATTTATTTTGGCAGTCTTGTACTTTTCCAAAACGCCCAGCGCGGGATTATCCCAGCGTGTTTGTATAGTACGGTAGTGGGGTGCTTGCTATGGGATTTTATTCTATGGGGAGGGCCCTCACAGCGTACCTCTGAAGCTCCAAGTTCAGTGTGCTGGCTAAGATCGAGAGATTTTTGTGTATTTTGTAGCGTTGAACCCCTTTCAGTCCTTACCGTACTAAATGGGAGGACGAAAAGTGGGCGCCAGAAACTTGCAGGAAAGGAGTTTGACATGTCTGTTGAGATCTGAAGTGTTTCCTTCTGTTCTGACTGGGGTTACGGCACCCCGTTGGTTTACGGTTAGCTGCTGCACTATGTCGTATGGTAATGTATCCTACTCTGGCACAGTACATAAAATGCTGTTGCTGGTGAAAAACTCTCTCGGGACGCTGGGAAAGGTATCTTGGCTCCTGTGGGGGAGGAGCAGGTCTGTAGTGCTGTAGTGCCTTGGTAAGGTTTATATACATGGGGAAGGTACTGCGCAAGTAATGCAGATAAAGGAGGTTTTCTTGAGTCTGTTACTTCTAACAGCACCTGTGCGGATACTCCCAAAAACGGAAATGATGCCGGTATTACATTCCACGGTTGCGGCAACCGTTCTTGCCTACCCCACCCCCCCGGAGGACCAATCTCCCCTTATCGTACACCCCTCTTCCCGAGTTCACTCCGTAGTGTCTACCGATATTAGGACTTGTCAATCCACAAACCCGGGTCATCTTATATCCAGGAGCGAACACTTCAATTTCAATCGCTCAAAGTACACGCCAGGGGGAGTGAAAGGGAAAAAAACAAACAGATGAGAAGCTTAAACAGGAAAATTACCAGTAGAGTACCGTAAAAGCTGTTGAAACCCACTATCCCCGTCATCCCAGAGTAGGTTTGGTTCGGCGAGTTAGCAGAACCACATGTAAGCTGCAAACGCCGGTTAATGAGATCTAGCGCCTCATGAGAGCAGATATCTCTCTATAGCAGAACAACACTAATTGTTCTCGCCAGCTTTTTTTTTTTGGTCTCTAAAAGTAGAGAATGGGACTGCCTGAGATCGTGGGTTTCAACATATTCTATGACGCAAGTATACTGGTTCCAACCTATGCTTTATCATCGGCACATTGGAGGAGATAGGGTGGGAGGGAAATAGGGGTGCTATGGATCCGGTTCGGTCGTGAGATTTTATTTTTCGCGTTTTAGTGTGTAAATAGGACCAGATCCACCTCTCTCCCCCGGGGCCTAACCAGTGCAAATTAGAGCATCATAAGATGGTGTGAATTTTGTAGATTACGATACCTGTAAGTGGTTTAGTGTGCTAATTTCTTCTCTGGTATGGTACAGTCGCTAAACCCTCCCTTCACAAGAAAGTTATCATATCATACCCAACTTGATGCGTAGGATCATATTGAAAGACGTGAACCGGCGCAGTCGGCCAAGCCCAGTATCATACCCTTCCCGTGGCGCGGGTTTATGGGTATGCTATAATAGACTGTCCGGGTAACGTCCTGACATGCATAACCTGGCTCGGATATCAACACCGGGGGTCCAACTCAACCCATCCCAAGTTTTACCCCCCACCGACCCTCGGAGCCCAAGCCCCCCTGAGAATCTTGTCGCTGGCCAAGGCGACAAGAACCCTGTTTTCCACAAGATTACTATACTCACCGCCTTGAAACCGAACATAAAACCTGAGAACTCTCTCCAAAAGCGGTCTAGCTACTCTTGTAAAGAGAGAGCCAATTAGTGATAGCTCCTCTGTAAAATTTTATGCATGTAGAAAGCAATGTAGATGAGAAAGGGTCCTTGGATTTGTCTTTTAGATTCCTGGGTATGATGTTGTGTCATACAATAGCACTCGTATTTAATCACTCGTAATGCCATAGAGAGAACCCCCCCCCCCCCCCCACCACCACCACCACCACCACACCACACCACACAGCACCCACCCCAATTCCAAAACATTTCCAAACGGACCTGCAACCCCTCAGCCCACCCCCAGACCAACCCCTCCAACAATCGTGAAAACCCCAGGAACGTACAACTATCACCCCCTTTATCAGACTAGCATTCGCCCCGCTAACCACCCTACAACCATCCCGCTGCACAAGCAGCAGCTAATGCTGGGAACGCATCGCGATGGGATGCGGATTTTTGGTTGTGAATGGGCACCGTGAGTCATTGGGAGGGGAGCACCATATCATACTAGCAGGTGGGGCGGCGACGCCGGTGGTTGGGGAAAGAAGGAGGGAAAATAAATAAATAGAATTGGGTTGGAAGTGTGCAAGGAATAATAGAAGGGGTTGTAGATTGTACAGGTGGAGAGTTGCGGGGTGTCGAGCGCTGTGCGCCGGTGTAATAAGTGTAGAACAGTTTCGCTATAGAATAAAGAATGTGTCCGGCTTTCAAGTCAAGCTTCACTAGCACATGTAAATAGAGTCCCTGGAGGAAATTTCAGGCGAGTGATCGTTTATGACGATAGTACAACAGTTCCACACTAATATAACCCATCCAACAGATAAAGCCTAATGCGGAACAAAGGTCAAAGTACCGTATATCATGCATATTTCTCAACAAAAGCAACTGACCAGCCAACACACCGTAACCAACAATGAAAACAAAGCTAAAACCGTAAACCCAAACAATCTCACCCGCACTGACTCACGCTTTACGATAATTATTCATCCTCCCCCCGTGCTACTCACTTTCCTCACCTAACTTTCAGGTTCTCAGGCGGTAGTATTGGGGTCAGTCTTGCTCTCGGCGGAACTAGTTGGCTCATTGGCGGCGACCCCCCCGAGGTTCTTCTGAGCGACGAGGCTGACTTCGCCGTTTTCGCCACGAAGGTCGGCTTCGACCAGTCTGTTGATTCGTTTCTCTTGAATGGTGAGGTCTTTCATTACGTTTCCCTTCCAGCCATCGACAATGGACAGGTCACGTTCGACTTCTTCGGTTAAGCGGCCGACTTTCGCGTCTATGCTTTCTACCGGTTCGGCGTCTCCCTCCGCTTCCGCATCCTTATCGGTCCCGCCCCCAACCGACCCCCAAACTTCCTCCAACTCTTCAGCCCACCCCAACTCCTTAGCCAACTTTCTCACCCCCTCATCACACCCGCCCAGAAAAATCACGTCGTCCGCCCGCCCACCAATCTCCCCCGCCCTCTCATTATTGATTAAAAGCCTTACAGCCCCCTCCCTGGCCCGTACAGGAAGCGCCGCAAAGGGATAAACACTCAACGAACTCCCCATAACAACCACCAAGTCCGCCTCCCCAACCATTCCAATCCCTGTGCGGAACTCCCCCGGCAAGTTCTCCCCAAAAAACACGATATTCGGTTTCACCAACCCGGCGCAAGCCTCGCACTTGGGAACACTTCCGGCGAGAAGGTGCTCCTTCATCTTGTCGGCCGGGTACGCGACGTGACAATCGATGCATGACTGCCCCGCAAACGAGCCGTGCGCTTCAACGAGCTTCTCTGGCGGAACCCCGGCGGCGCGTTCCAGCGTGTCGATGTTCTGGGTGAAGCACTTGTGTAGCAAGTTCTTCTTTGCCGTTAATGATATGAAGGCGTGTGTGACTGTCGGGGTGAATTGGCCAGGGTGCAGGGATTTCGCAAGGGTGTAGAATGGCTGTGGGTTGGTGCGGAAGAAACTTATGTCGAAGACGGCCTCTGGGTGCGGGAGGTTTAGAGTTTGGAGGTTGGAGTAGAGGCCTGTACCCGGAGTGCGGAAGTCCGGGATACCGGCGGAGGTGGAGATACCGGCACCGCACTTGGAGATACCGGTATGTTAGCTTGTGGTGGTGGTAGCGGCGGTGGGGCTTTGGGAAGGGGGAGTACCAGAAAGACTATCTTTTCACACTTCCCGCTCAGGATGAATTCCGCTACCGCAGGCAGGTCTCGGCGGGAGAGTGTTTGCGGGGGGGTGTTAGCATGGACTTGGGTGGATAGTTCGCCGCCCATTGTTTCTCTGTTGAAAGTCCTCCGTCTTTTTCTTGGGTTGGGTATTGAGAGAGTGAGGTTGATTGAAGGGAGGTTTCCAACCTCTATAGTGGGGGCGGGGCGGGACCACGTTAGTCTTGGCGCAAAGAGCCTCATATTTTAAAGTTGGTTGCCATGAAGTGAAGCCAAGCATGATAGGCGTAATGACGTCATTCATCAATACCGTATCTGTAGGGTGCTAGAAATGACAAGGGGAGAGTAAATTATGTCCTGGTGTTTTGCGCTGAAACCCCCGTTGCAGAGCGGCTTGCGAATACCAGTATCACCTTTGGTTCACTCGTACGAGGTGTGCAGCACAGTGGTTCTAAATCTCAAGATTCCTCTAGACTGGGTGAGCCCTCAGCGAGGCGACACCC
>LN890999.1:0-32808 GCA_900010015.1 Tuber aestivum | reverse complement strand
CCTCATGCCCATCGTCGGAAGCCACCCAGAGCGGTGTTCGGCCATCGTTATCTGGGGTGTCGGGATCGACATCGTGTCGTCTGAGCAGCAGTCTCACAACCCCCTCATGCCCCATCTTAGCAGCCCGCCAGAGTGGGGTTCGGCCATCATTGCCCGGCATATCGGCATTGACATTGTCCTGTGCGAGCAGTAGTTTCACCACTCCCTCATGACCACGCAGAGAAGCTATCAAGAGTGGGGTTCGACCACTAATGTCCGGCGTGTCGGGATTGACATCGTACCGTAGGAGCAGTAGTCTCACCACTCCCTCATGCCCATTACACGAAGCCCACCAAAGTGGGGTTCGATCATAATTGGCCGGTAAGCCGGGATTGACCTCGTACCGTGCGAGTAGTGCCTCCACCACCCCTACATTCCCCTGCCGGGCAGCCCATGTGAGCGGCGTAAACCCCGCACAATCTATTTGATTGATATCACAGCCGTTCATCTCCATCAGGGCGGCCACGATTTCAACAATTCCAAAGTAGGATGCGCAGTGCAAACCGGGGAATGAGTGATAGACAAACAAACAATTATGGCGGCTCTTTATTTGGTTGAAGAGTACGGTAGCGGATACGTGGCTGCTGTACTGGTTTAACAGCTCCATCGTAAGCGATTTTACGCGATCCGAGAGTTCCATTTTTGCGTGGCATCCCCAATAGATGGAAGAATATTCGAGAAGGGGAAAGTCTCCAAGGTTCGGAACTTTGTTGGCCGGAAGCCCCTTGACCTGCTCATAATTCAAGTAGGCCAAGCATGTGCATGCAAGTGTTTCGTGGGCATCAGGGAGGATACCAGGGCAGGACAGGTATTCTTGAAGTGTGTTGTGAATTGGCTGGACTATCGATGTCTCCTCGTTAATTACAGCGAGCCCTAGGCATGATCCTATGACTGTGTCTTGCGGGGGGATATTCTCAGGGTCTAGATCCGTCGACCCCATTTCTACCGCCAGAGCGCAACGGAGCTCGTCGATCCGTAATGGCCGCTCCGAGTGGGATATCCACATCAACACCTCCATCCCAAGTCTGGATCGGTCGCCCTTCTGTTCCCTTACTCGCTGCAGCGTTTGAGCGTATACACTGCCCAGGTCTACACCTGTCGTCGCCACCTTTTGCAGCACTTTTTTCCTCCTCGCTAAGGTGGTCTCGCTCAAGATTGCGTCGATATTTACCGCGACGAAGAGAAACCTTTGCAGAATATCAATGGGTGATCTAAGTTTATACTAGAGTCGCTCTTACTTACATCCCCGAAGCCTTTTTCGAGATTGTTTCGATGATATCGTTCTTCAGATCGTCTGTCATCAAGTCTGGATCTTGGTCATCGTCATCGTCCATCCTTTTTCTTATGTATCTAGCGATATCTCCTCGGTCAGCTGCAATGTGTATTATGTAGACCCCCTTCGTGAGACGTTTGTCAAGTGCCCCGCGAATGTACGGCCTCGCAGTAATAAATAGCCGCGTGTTTGGCGCATCTTGGAGAATCTGCCGTAGTGCCCGAAGAAACTCCGATCTCTCCTGTGGCGATAGCTCGTCCACTGCATCGACACAGATGTATACCCGCTCGATGGAACTGATCGTTTTGACGAACAATCTCAGCATGTCGGGCAATCGAAGACCTTTGCCACCCCTCTGCTTCGACTCGTCAAAAACGCTTTGGAGCTCGGCTGGAATCCCTGTTGCTCCGAAAGCAACCTGCCTGAGTAGACTCCCTATCAAGTTTACCGCCGATTGGTTCTTCTGCGCCTGGTAATCGCAATAGATAGATAAAATGGCGATGCTCTGTCCACGAGCCTGCTCGCACAGGGTGTCTATTACCAGTGAACTGATTTATTACTTGTTAGCATCGTCTATGATTTCCTGAGAATTCTCTTTCACCTTAGATAGGTTTTGCCAACGCCTTGGCCCCCATAGCACAGCAAAGTAGGGTCCAGCGTGCCGTCTCGGCTGTTGCACCATGACCTGTACTCATTCCTTTGCAGAACCCAATCGCCAACACCATCGAGCCGGCGGTTACTCACGCCCTGATGCTTTTTATTGGGTTCGAGTGGCGACAGCCATGCCTGGAGCCGCAAAAGCTCTTCATTCCCTGCCGCATTGGTGGTATTATTGTAGAGATTCGGTGCATTCTCGACGTTCGCATTCGAGTCAGCGTGTATACTGTTGGTAACGTTACTATCGGTACGGGTGATACCCGATATGGCGTTTTGGCGAGAATCACCGCTGGAACATGATCCTCCGGATCCCCTCGGTAGTGTATTCATAGCGGGTAAAGTTCGGTTGAAGGTGGGGTAGCAGTATGGCAGTACTGGTAAGGTGGTTTATCGTAGGGGTTGGATGAGATCTCGCCCCTTCTAGCCAAGAAAAGCGGAGGTGGCTTACTTATCATCTCCCTATGTCGGGTTGTTTCACAAGGGAGCCTAAGCTACTTTAATCATTTCCATGCCAAGGGAATGGGTTACCCCATCTTTTATTCCTGCCGTCAGACTATCTTCGGAAACAGTTTTTATAGGCTTGCTGTATTCTGACCACGTACGATATTCGTATCACGGGAACGTTCTTTAATGGAATAGCCTGCACAAGGTCTTTTTTTAAGTTTTGCTTGTACGTGTACAAAGTACTCGTACGAGTACTGAGTCCGGCGCTGGGGAAACTAGCCTTTTGGGATCGTTGGCCAGTACTTGTAAAGTACCTCCGCAAAAGTGTTGGTGAAATGACCTTTTTACACCAAAAATTGGCAGGTTTGATCAACCCCCAGACCTGGAATTGCTTCAAATAATCCTCACAACCTATATAATTATTTTCACCTTCACTGCAGCTTTTACCCGACACCATTTATTTTGTCAATTTATTCTATGGGGCTAAGCTACTAGTCTCCAAAGTTGACAATACCTGTTGCTATGCCATTTTTGTATGTAAAATGAAGCTTTTCAGTGAAGTCAAAACTTTAGGACTGCATAACTTCTCCAATTCTTCCCCAAAGTTATTAATAGTTGGGTAGGAGTGGGGTGGGATTATTGTAACTACATACCAGAAGTCAGGTTGTAAAATCTTTTGTGGTTCCTGAACTACCAGTGGCGAAAAATCAATGTTTTTGGTGTAAAAAGCCCATTTCACCAACACTTTTGCGGAGGTACTTTATGAATGCTGTATGCCCGGTGCAGCCTGGGCCGCCGTGTTACCGTAGCTTTATCGAGAAAGTCGTGAGTATCGGTCGTTGGTCAATTATAATGAGAGACCTTGTCACCTTTTCAAGTCGGTAGTCATCTCTACGGAAGGTAGGATGCGCGGGATCGCTGGAGAGTTATATCCGGCCAACAATGGATTTTGAAATATTCGCTTCAACTCGACCGAGATTGGCGGGAAAGGACATTTCTGGACGCCCCCTACTCGCTGATAATAGAGCTCCTTCATGGCCGTGGTGTGCTAGTAACAAGGGAAATGAATTTGTCTTTTGCCTCCTAGACCCGAGGTACTTTCATTCAGGTTGAAGATAGAGTAATCGGGAGGCCTGTAGCACTGCGCGGCCCCACCCTCTGGTGAACCTGAGGGGAGGGGAGCACGATGAGGCTTTCTGTCCTTGTAACCTATGTAGACCGGCATAGGGTGGTTGGTTTTGTGATTTCTCCTTTATATCAGCGTATATTTCCTCCTATTCTATTCTCTCTTCCATGTCTACACACGCGGGCCAGTCTATGTTGGTGGGTATGAGTGGCCAGAATTCTATCCTAGGAGGCGAGAGGGAATATGGAAAGTGTTTCGAGAGAGGTGCACGTATGATTGTGTATAAAGAGGGAGTGTAGGAAAATCTCTCCCCAACACTAACACACACTGGATATATAATCATATATTGCGGCAGTCCGAGGCTGGGGCAGCGCCACAACCCGCCTACGCTGTTACATGGAAGCGATCGGGAGTGGTGCTTTGCTAGCGCTATCTTGCTTGTCGGAATTGACATCTCCCGTGCGAGTAGCAGGCTCGTCGCCCTCTCATGGCCACTCCGAGAAGTGCAAAAGAGTCGGGCACGACCATCGCTGTCTGGTGCATCAGGATTGGCATCGGTTCGTGTAAGTAGTATCGTACAGTCACATCCCGCTGCCCCGGGCGGCCAAATTTTGCCGATCTCACCCGAGACAACGGAGTATCCGGAACAACAGGGAGAGAGAGCCTCGTGTCATCTGACGGGGGATAACGAAGATAAATTATGCCCATTCTTCTGGGAGGCCTTGCCTTGATTATAATTATTCAGGGAGGGAACTATCACAATTGGCAGTCAACATGGTAGTTACCACGTGGCATGTTCTTTACCGACTCTACCACTATGATACAAGTAGCAGCGACGTGGTCTGCCTCCGTGCCCTAGTTTAACCATGAGCCTGCAATATTCTTTTCCCTTCTCCGCCTCGTTTTTTCCTTTCCACAGTTTTCACTTTTGACACGCCTTTCCCTTCTCTTTTCGCTTGGCTTTTCTAACAGTAGCCATAGCATCCGGCTCAGCAGGTTAATTTTCTGGGGGAGCAGGGGGTAGGATTTCCCAAATCTCATACGCATCCGAAAATCCTCCCTTCCGGCTCAACCGGGCGGTCCCTGTGAGCAGTTGGAGGAGCGAAAGGCTCTGTCTGGTTCAGCGGGGTATCGGGTTAAGTGGGATCCGGGATGCGGGGTGTAGTCACTGTTCAAAATGTAGGATAGTGCAAATCGAATCAAACCGGGACCTCAAAACTAGGCAAACGCGATGTGGAATTAGTTAACGGCAACACCAAATTTGAAGGAAAAAAAACCACAGGGAGATAGACAATGCTGGGTAGAAGAAGCTGGTGGTTTTGATTTTTGAATTAAAAAATTCTATGAGATGTAATTCCAGCTCAAAGTGCTGAATTTTTGGTGAGAGTGAAACAAGTGATAGAATCTACCTACTGACAGACTGGAAAATACTGTAGAGTATAAATGACTGAGATATAGAAATAATCAGTGATTAGTATGATAGGCATAAAAAATTCTAATTCTGGTTAATCCTCTATCCTACATTTCCCTTAACATGTTATTTCATCTTACTCATCATGTCTTGGCAATTATTGACCCAAACCCGATCGGTTACAACGGAATTGCCGTTTCACCGGAGGACCCGCCTTTAGGCACTTTGCACCATACAACACAATCTTAATAACTCTGTACAAGAGTGTGGCACAGTACAAAGAGTGTACTGCAGGTATACTAAGCAAGGAGGAGTGTAGTATGAAGGTAGATTGATAGGTATTCTGATCCTTAATTCTCCTAAGTGAGGTAGGCAGTGACTGCTGTATATACAGGTATACAACCATTGTCTAATAAGAGAAACGAAAGGGAAAAATATAAGTGCAAACGGGTCTAACCCTGAAAGCCTACCAAGGAAATCCTAATAAATATAAAGAAATCTAATATGGTATGAGGGAATAACTATGGAATAATTATGAATCAAATGACCGATAACAGTGCATAAGAAATGCATAACAATAAGGAAATATTCCAAGTACCAGATGAGAAATCCACAAGTAAAATCCCTAATCATTCTCATGGAATATTAATGGAATATACATAATATGTGCCCTCACTGTAGTAATGTCTGTGTTTAAGGAATAACACCAGGTAGGGGAATATCAGATATTATCACAGAAAATATACATATGAAACAAATCAGAAAATTTCAACAGTCACAGTATCATCGCCCCGTCATGCCTATTCCAGGAAGCCCAAAGGAGTGGTGTCCGGCCATCATTGTCTTGCTTGTCGGGATTGACATCGTTTCGTTTAAGTAGTAGCCCGACCACCCCCTTATGTTCATTCCAAGAAGCACAGAGGAGTGGTGTTTGACCGTAGTTGTCTGGCTTGTCGGGATTGACGTCTTTTCGTGCGAGTAGTCGTCTCACTACCCCATCATGTCCATTCCAAGAAGCGCGCCAGAGTGGTGTTTGACCGCCGTTGTCTGGTGTATCGGGATTGACATCACCCCGCGCTAGCAGTAGCATCACCACCCCTTCATTCCCATACCGTGAAGCGCACCAGATTGGAGTTCGACCACTGTTGTCTGGTTTGTCGGGACTGACATCACCCCGCGCGAGCAGTAATCGCACCACCCCCTCGTGCCCATTCTCAGAGGCGCAAAAGAGTGGTGTTTGGCCATAGTTGTCTTGCGTGTCGGGATTAACGTTGCCCTGTGCAAGCAGTAGTCCCACCACCCCCTCATGTCCATCCTCTGAGGCGCAAAAGATTGGCGTTTGACCATCATTGTCTTGTTTGTTGGGATTGAGGTCGCCCCGGGTGAGAAGTAGCTCCACCGCTCCCTCATGTCCATTCTGGGAGGCGCAATGGAGTGGTGTTTGGCCATCACTGTCTTGCTTGTTGGGATTAACATCGTTCCGTACGAGCAGCAGCCTAACTACCTCCTCGTCCCCAAAGTATGAAGCACACCAGAGAGGGGTTCGACCATCGTTGTCTGGTTTGTCGGGATCGATATCACGCCGTGCGAGAAGTAGCTCCACTACCCCCTCGTGTCCATTCTGGGAAGCGCAAAAGAGTGGCGTTTTGCCACCGTTATCTGGCTTTTCGGGATTGACACCGTCCCGTGTGAGCAGAAGTCTAACTACTCCCTCATGCCCATTCCGGGAAGCGCACCAGAGTAGGGTTCGACCATCGTTGTCTGGTTTGTTGGGATTGATATCATCCCGTGCGAGCATTAGTCGCACCACCCCCTCATGTCCGTTCTCAGAAGCGCAGAAGAGCGGTGTTTGGCCATTGCTGTCTTGCTTGCTAGGATCAACATCGTCCTGTGTGAGTAGTAGTCCGACCACTCCCTCATGCCCATTCCGGGAAGCACACCAGAGCGGTGTTAGACCATCACTATCTGGCTTGCCGGGACTGACGCCGTGCCGTGTGAGTAATAGTTTTACTACCCCCTCATGCCCGTAACTAGAAGCTGCCCTGAGTGGGGTTCGGCCACAATCGTCCGGCATGGCGGGATTGACATCGCCCCGGTTGAGCAGTAGTCCCACCACTCCCTCATGCCCATTAGAAGAAGCGAGAAAGAGTGGTGTTTGATCATGGTTGCCCGGCTTGTTGGGATTGACATGGTCCTGTGAGAGCAGTAGTCTCACTACCTCCTGGTGTCCCTGACAAGCAGCCCACATGAGCGGTGTAAAACCCATACCATCACTAAGATTAATATCCCAGCCTTTCATCTCTATCAGGGCGGACACAACCTCAACTATCCCAAAGTAGGATGCGCAATGCAATCCGGTAAATATGTAAGGAGGAAAAAGAAAATAGTAGGTACGCATTTGGATGAGGAGTAAGGTGGCGGATATATGGTCGTCGAACCGGTTTAATAGCTCTAGGGCAAGCGATTTTGCGCGATCTGAGAGTTCCACTTTTGCATGGCTTCCCCAATAGACAGAGGAATATTCGAGAAAGGGCATGCCTTCAAGGTACGAAAAACGATTGGCCGAAAGCCCCCTGATCCACTCGCAATTTAGATAAGCCAGGCATGACTGCGCAAGCGCTTTGTGAGCACCAGGAAGGATGCTAGGACGGGAGAGGTATTCCTGAAGCGTGTAGTGGATCAGCCGGACTGTCGACGTCTCATTGTCAATCACAACAAGTCCTAAGCATGACCCCAGAACCGTGTTTTGTGGCGGGATATTCTCAGGGTCTAGATCTACAGACTCAATTTCTACCGCTAGAGCATGACGGAGTTCGTCAATCCGTAACGGCCGCTCCGAGTAGGATACCCACATCAGCACCTCCATCCCAAGCCTTGAACGGTCACCCTTCTGCTCCTTTATCCGTTGTAGAGTTTGGGCGTACACGCTTTCCAGGTCGACGCCCATCGTTGCTACCCTCTGCAACATTTTCTTTCTCCTCGCTAAAGAGGTCTCCCCTAAGATTGCTTCGATATTTAATGCAACAAGCAGAAACCTTTGCAAAATATTAGCCGGTGATCCAAATCTGTAGCAGAGTTGCTCCTACTCACATCCCCGAAGCCTTTTCCAAGATTGTTTTCATGATGTCATTTTTCAGATCTTCTGTCATCAAGTCTGGATCCTGGTCATCATCATCGTCCATCTTTTGGCTCACGTATCTAGCGATATCCCCCTGGTCGGCCACGATATCTATAGTGTAGGCCTCCTTCGTGAGGTGTTTGTCAAGTTCTCCGCGGATATACGGTCTCGCTGTAAGGAATAGCCGCGCATTTGGTGCATCTTGGATAATCTGCCGTAGCGCTCGAAGAAACTCTGGTCGATTCTGCCGCAGTACCTCGTCCACTGCATCAACGCAGATGTACACTCGCTGAATGGAACTGATTGCCTTGGAGAACAATTTCAGCATATCCGGCAAACGCAAGCCCTGGCCGCTTCTCTGCCTCGACTCGTCAAAAGCGCATTGGATTTCTCCTGGAATACTCGGTGCCCCCAAAACAACCTGCTTGAGTAGACCCCCTATCATATTTACTGCCGATTGGTCCTTCTGCGCCTGGTAATCGCAATAGACAGAAAGAATTTGGGTGTTCTGTCCACGAGCTTTCCCGCGCAGGGTATCTATTACCAATGAACTAATTTTATTACTTGTCAGCACTGATCATTACACCTGGAGAATACTCTTTCACCTTATGTAGGTCTTGCCAACCCCTTGGCCCCCATAGCATAGCAAGGTAGGATTCACTGAGCCGTCTTGGCCATTGCACCATGACTTGTACTCATTCCTCTGCAGAACCCAATCCCCAACACCGTCAAACCGGCGATTACTCACATCTTCATGCCTTTTATGGGGTTCGAGCGGCGACAACCATGCTTGGATCCTCAAAAGCTCTTCATCTGCCCCCACATTGATGGTGTTATAGCAGTTCGACACATTCCCAACGTTCGTATTTGAGTCGCCGCGAATATTATTTGTTGTGCTATTGGCGGCACGGGTATTCGCTGGGGCATACTCGCGTGGATCAACGCTAAGGCTCGATCGTCTACTGGCCCCGTGTAATGTATTCATAGCTGATAGGGTTCTGTGACTGGTGGGATGATAGCGCGGTAATAGGGTACCGTTAGTTTATCAAGGAAAAGGTTGGCGTCGCTTAGGCCAGGCAAGGGGGGATTGCTACCTTATAAAGTACTCGTACTTGTGTTGGGCAATTATTTCACAGGGGATGCTTGCCAATTAATTCTATGCCAAGGAAATATCTTTCATACCGGCACTCTGGTACAGTATCATACTCGTACAGTGCTGACGGTAGTACAATCTCTCTCTCCCCGAAAGCTAACCCTCTCGAGTGTCATTAATTTAATGTTAGCTCACCACTCCAGATGCCTGTATCACAAGGACTCCCTTTTAATGAACTAGCCTACCGGTACTCATGGACTTTCCAGGGGTTTCTAGTACTCGAAATCGAAAGAGGGGGGCTATGGAAACCTAGCTTTTAGAAATCGTTGGACAGGACCCCGAGCGCTCCGCGGGCGGCACATTACGAGTACTGTACATGTACAGCCTGGATCGTCTCGATAACTTATTCACGGTGTTATTATCCCTTGGTCTGCCACTGTGCGGAAGATATCGATATAGTAAGGTCTCACTTTGAATCTCTGCCGAATTACTACCAATTGGGGAAGCCTGCACTCCAGGACCCGTTGTCCATGCAAAAAAATAATAATTTGGACGCAGCACACACTCAGATAAAGGGATACGGTAGCTAAATTTACGTCAGTGAGGCCACGGGCATCGGTTGCTACTGTATCTGGATCCAACTGGACGGTTAGTCACCCCTCGCTGTACTATCGAATGATCAGCCGGTCACCCACTCTGGCCGGAGTACCAGTACTGGAGGACGCAGAGAATCCCCGCTCGAGAGTTAGATTCGGCGTGCTCGAGTACTCCTCTCACCTCTTTTTCGTACGCCGAATTGCGGCTCGAAAGCTGGAGGAGGAATACCGGTACGGTTATTTTGCCTCAAGGGGCAGGGCCGGAGTCTTGTGATGGTACCCCAACAACGCACGTTTCTGACCTCGAGGGTCTGCAGAGAACCTACCCGAATACGCGGCCTGTTGTGCTTCTAGGTAGAAGGCGGTCCCGCCAATACCGGTGCTACCGTACTATCAGAAGAATGTCTTTTAGTGGGGTTTAGCGACATCTTTCGCCCCGTCTTTCGCCCTACCGTACTCACCGAGAAGGAATGTTGGATCGCCTAGAGCATGAGTTCGTCACTTGAGATTCTTTGAGCACACTAGAGTGGTGCAAGTACAAGCATCGGTATGGGGGGGGGCCTCTGCAGAGTACTTTGACGTGGCAATAAGTTACCTCTCAACTCCAATCTCCCGAGGGGTTTCAACCACTCAGATGAGAGCTATAGCTCTATCTAGTGATACAGCGGGTAATGCTCTGCATATTAATAGAGAGAAAATAAAAATATCTCGGGGTTTCATAGAGATATTTGGGTTAAAAACGGTCTGGTGTTTGGTTTGGGCAGCTGCATAAGAGACTTTGCGGTGGATACGTCCAGACCCCCTGTATGCTAGGAATTTGGCTTTCGAACCCGGATGTATGGTGTACTAATTTACTACGGTACAGGACGAGCACAAACACTCGTACCCTGCGGTGAGTGGCACTCAACGCTATGTCGACACAAGTAACTAGAGTGGACAGCCCCGCCAAGTACGGAAGATGGTGCTAACGATCAAGCTCGGCTGCTCTGAGTTCGGAGTCAAATACTAGGGTACCTTGAAAATTTCTTGCCGCCCCTGGCACTGCCCGCTCGAGACACCGTGCACTTCGGGTCACTGCTATGGTTCTGTCAGTTCTCTGCGTACAGTACTTGTAGTAACGGGCGTCCTGAAGTTTAGAGTACGGTATGATACAAGGATTCTAGTACCAAAACAATGCTTACTAACAACAAGGACAGGGGCAGCCAGAAATTTTCGGGATTTTAGCGGCTAGGGAGTCATAAGCTTGGCAGGATATTAATATTTAATGTACTAGTACAGTCGCACCCCCTCTATCCCGGACGGCCAGGGTCTGAGGAATCTGTCCGGGACAGCGGGTCAAGTTTTGGTGCAGGGGCTTTTTTTTGAATTGGCAGGATTTCATACGGGACAGCGACGTATATGTATTATGGAGTTCGGGGATAGTGAGGCTTGAATATAATTGAAATTGAGACCGTTTTTCATAATAAAATAGTGTAACTCTTTCCTATTACCAATCATTACCCATGCGTCGACATGGCAGAGTCTCCCTCCAGTGTAAGGGTGAATGAACGGTTAGTTTATAAACTTCTATCCTGCTGGGAGAGTCTTGGCCACTTTCTTAGTTGGATGTACAGTACTAGCTGGTAAAAATTAGCTTATCCCAGTAAGCAAGGGAAACGCCATAGCTTGAGATAAAGGTACTGTGGGTGTCGTCTGAGTAACTCTAATAGCCGGTGCTCAGGGTACGATTCTCTACTACCAGCCCCCCCCCCGCTAACCTTTAATAAATAGAGTAAAAGAGTGCGGCTTAGGCAGGATACCATTGAGCGTTTTTGTGTCCTAGGCACTTGCACTGCACATTTGTGAACCCTTTCTTTAATGAGGCTAAGTTACCCTTTAGTTAATCGCAATATACTGCATTAAGAGATGTGAGCCTCCCCATAAGTAGCCAGCCGTTGCGTCACACCCTTCCCGTAGCTTGACTTGGTGAGTTTTCCGGATTGCCGGGGTAACTCCCGGGCGGATGGGCAACCTGACCTAGATGTTAGAATTTCCTAGCCAAACCTATCCCGCCCCGCACCTACTCCTGCCGACCAATGGAACTCAGGACCCATTACGAATATTTTCACTAGCTTAGAGCCGCGCTTTTCACTGGACCATTCTAGAATAACTTATAATACAAAATCCAGTTATTTTTAGAAAACTCCTCCCAAGTGTTTCAACTACAATATGGAAAGGGCCAAGTTAGTGGCGGTTCCCTTTTATACATCTACATGTGGAAGGAAATGTAGATGGGGAAGGACTTTGGACTTAGTGCTCCTAGAAATCTATATGTAGCTACTCTTGATAAAAAAAAAGAGAATGAAGAATTCCCTCACGGGTTACGGAGAAAATCCACTCCCCTCACCCCACCGTATATCTCCTTCTTTCCCGAATTCACTCCCGCATCTCAATCTCCATTGCGGCTTATCGATCCACACTCTCGGATCATCTGGTGCTCCCGAAACAATTAAGAGCCCCAGAATTACCAGGCTTCATAAGTTATCACTCGACAGCTGGGCCAAGGGATCAAAGCCAAAGAAAGACATAAAGAATAAAGTGTCATAACAGCACACCGATTCGAAAAATATCCGCACGGACTTTCCCGGCGGCCACAAAGCCGGACTCACCCCTCCGAGAACGGAGAACCTCAAAGAAGAGGGAAAAAGATTGTCATCCCAGGATTTCCCCTCTATTTGAGTGTTTTTTTTAACTTTTTTTTTAGGATGAGACCAGAGTACCACTGACCCAGCTAAGGCTTGCTTCAGGTAAAATATTAAACTGTGTGACTGCTCCTGGAGAGTGATACAGCCTACGATATGCGCAAAATTTTGCCCTCCGATGTACCATACTCCGAATAGCCCATGTCTAGGAGGGAGGAGGTTTGGTCTGACCGCGTACCCTCCGTGGTATGTCGGTGTCGTGCAAAGTGGGTTACTTGGCCTGTAAGTGTCTTGGCTTTTACGATGTCTTCCGCCGCGCTATACTACAGGGGTTGAAGAAATCCGTGCACAAATAATTCTGAAGTCCTCTTATGAGATCTGTCTGAGATAGTGCTAGTAGACCTTGGCAGTTTTTGGGTCTAGCCGCAGAAGCGTTAGGCTTGGCGTGCCTCCCTACTGCCCTTGCTTCCATGCCCACCCGCTAGGGGTTGCCACCACCTGTGGTGAGTGTGAAAGGTTGGGGTTCTGCCACGAGGGGTGGAAAGGAATAGAGTAGGGTATTTTACAAGAAAAGAGGATCCATATGGATAGGAAAACAGGCGCTTGTAAAACGGTAACATATCAAGTTATAATACCGAGCATCCCAATGCAATAATAGTGCCCTCCTCTGCCAAAAACATGAGTAGAAAAAACCAGAGAAAAAACCAGACAAAATCAAACACCAACGTAACACAGAGCAGAGTGCTTTCCTGCAACAAGTGGATGGCCGGGGTGGATTCGAAGATGGGGGTTCAAGAAAATCTGGGAAGGAAATAGGGAGGAGTGTCCCCGAGATGGTAACTGATACACCTGGGGCTGAAGAGCGCTTCGAAAGGACAAGAGCTGGATTGATAAGGGGTGCGTTGTATAAGGGTGTAGGTACGAGTGTGGGGGAAAGGAGTGTAGGTAGATCTCGTGTAGGCTTAATCCATGCTAGAGATTGGGGTTTCTCATGGCCCGAGGAGTGCCGCAATCACACTATGCCCATGATTGTGACTCGAGGAGTGCCACAATCTCACTATGCCCATGTGCAGAGGCTATCATGAGTGGGCTTTTACCATGGTGGTCCACCTCATCGGGATTGACGTCGTCCCGGGCGAGCAGGAGTCTCGCCACCCCCACATACCCGTCTCGAGAAGCGCAGAAGAGTGGGGTTCTACGATTGTTGTTTGGCTTGTTGGGGTCGACGTCTCTCCGTGAGAGCAGTAGTCTCACCACCCCCTCATGCCCATTGTTGGAAGCGCACCAGAGTGGGGTACTGTCAGAATCGTCCGGGTTGTTGGGATTAACGTTCTCCTGTGAGAGCAGTAGCCTCACCACCCCCTCATGCCCTCTCCCGGAGGCCCCCGAGAGTGGAGTTCGATTAAAATTGTCCGGCTTTTCGGGGTTGATATCTCTCCGTGATAGTAGCAGTCTTGCCACCCCCTCATGCCCGTTATAAGAAGCCACCCAGAGTGGGGTTCGGCCACAATTGTCTGGCAAATCGGCATTGACATCGCTGCACGAGAGCAGTAGTCTCACCATCCCCTCATGCCCCACCTCGGAAGCCCACCAAAGTGGGGTTCGATCACAATTAGTCGGCTTGCCGGGGCTGATGTCATCCTGTGCGAGTAGCAGTCTCACCACATCTTCGTTCCCCTGACGGACAGCCATGATGAGCGGTGTGAAACTCATACAATCTCGTTGATTGATATCATAGCCCCCCACCTCTATCAAAGAAGCCACAATCTCGACGATTCCAAAGTAGGATGCACAATGCAAACCGGGAAATAGGTGGCAGGCTGACAAACATTCATGGTATCTCATTATTCGGTTGAAAAGCACGCTACCAGATATATGGTTGTCGTACCGGATTAGTAGCTCCACCGCAAGCGATTTTGCGAGATCTGAGAGTTCCATTTTCGCGTGGTTTCCCCAATACATGGAAGAATATTCGAGGAAGGGCATAGCCCTGAGACTCGAAAAGTTATAGGCCTGAAATCCCCGGACTTTCTTATAACTTAAATAGGTTAAGCATGTCTCCGCAAGTGTTTTGTGAGAGCAAGGTAGGATACCGGGGCGGGAGAGGTATGTTTGAAGCGTGTAATGGATCAACCGGACTGCCGACGTAGCATAGTCAAATACAACAAGCCCTAAGCATGATTCTAGGACTGTATTATGTGGCGGTATATTCTCAGGGTCTAAATCCGTCGATCCCATTTCTACTGCTAGAGCGTGGAGGAGTTCATCAATCTTTAACGGCCGCTTTGAGTGGGATACCCACGTTAGCGCCTCCATTCCAAGTCTTGATCGATCGCCCTCCTGCTCTCTTATCCGCTGTAACGTTTGGCCGTATACACTGTCCAGGTTGACGCCCGTTGTCGCCACCTTTTGCAGCATTTTCTTTCTCCTCGCTAAGGTTGTCTCGCCCAAGATCGCATTGATATTTACTGCAACGAGCAGAAACCTGGGCAGAATATTAATCAGTGATTTAAAGGTGTAATAGTCATTCCTACTTACATCTCCGAAGAGTTTTCCAACATTATTTCGATGATATCATTCTTCAGATCATCTGTCATCAAGTCCGGATCTTGGTCATCACTGTCTAGCTTTTGGTTTGCGTATCTAGCGATATCCCCTTGGTCGGGCACAATGTATATGCTACATGCTTCCTCAGTGAGACCATTGTCAAGCCCTCTGAGGGCATGCAGCCTCGTTGTAAGAAACAGCCGTGCATTTGGCGTATCTTGAATAATTTGGCAAAGAGCGCGGAGAAAAGAGGATCGCTCCTGCGGCAGCAACTCGTCCACTGCGTCGACGCAGATGTATACTCGTTCTATGGAACTGATTGTCTCGACGAATAATTCCAGCATGTCCGGCAATCGAAGACCTTTGCCTCCCCACCGCTTCGACTCGTCGAAAGCGTCTTGGATTTCGCCCGGAATCCCTGTTTCCCCAAAAGCAACCTGCCTGAGTAGGCCTCCTATCAAGTTTACCGCTGATTGGTCCTTCTGTGCTTGATAATCGCAATAGAGAGACAAAATAGCGGTATCCTTTCCACGGGCCTGCTCACACAGAGTATCTATTACCAATGAACTAATATTGTCACCGGTTAGCATCGTATGAGATCTGAAGAACACTTTTGTACCTTATATATGTTTTACCAACCCCTTGGCCCCCATAACACAACAAAGTAGCATCCACTGAGCCATCCTGACCATTGCACCATGACTTGTACTCATCCCTTTGCAGAACCCAATCTCCAACACCATCAAGCCGATGGTTACTCACGTCGTGATGCCTTTTATGAGGCTCAATCGGCGACAACCAAGCTTGGATCCGCAGAGACTCTTCATTCCCCGCCATATTGATGGTATTATCGTTGAAGTTCGGCTCACCCCAAAGTTTGCCTCAGCTAGTGCGAAAACTATTGGTCGGGTTATTATCAGTACAAGAGGTATCAAATATGCCGTACTGGGGAGGATCGCCACTGGGATACGATGCTGCGTACCTTCTAGGTAATGTATTCGTTGCGGGTAAGGTTCGGTTGTAGCGGAGATGATAGTAAAGTGGTATGGTAGCTGGTTGAAGAGTTTGACGGGCATCTTGATTCTCCGGGCCAAGCAAAGCGGGGATTGCTTATTATGGCATTGTGTTATGGGCTGCATTTCCACAAGGGGAGCACCAGCCACCTTAAGCATTCCCATGCCAAGGAAATAGGTTGCCCCATTATTTATTCATCATTAGACTACCTTTCGGAAATGGTGTTTACAGATTTACTGCAGGTTGACCACGTACGATATTTGTATCACAAGAACGCTCCTTGATGGACTACTGCACAGGGGCATTTTTAAGCTCGCTGGTACATGTGCTTGAGCTCATCACTAAAGAGACTTGCCTGTTTGGGGATTACTGGTGACCGCTTGTATATACTCCATAAGTGCGATGCCGTGACGACCTACCCACTGTGTTACTGTGGCTCTATCGATAAAGTCGTACCGGTTTTTGGCCAATTACAATGAGAGACCCTGTCACCTCCGCTGCTCTTTCGTAAAAGCCGGCAGTCATCTCTACGGGGGAGGTAAATTAGGATATGTAGAATCACTCGAGAGTTATATCCAACCTACAATTAATTAATTTTTCAATATTCTCTTTAACTAGATTGTGGACTTGATTTGTGGTACAGTAGACATTACCAACTTGATCAACGGAGAGCTTCTAAACTAGACCACACTACAAATGAGAGTACTTCCCGTACAGAGTAAGCCCCCTGAGGAGATTATAAGCACCGGCAACTGCCGCTAGATGAACTCGACCGAGCTTTTCTCTCTTGTCTTAACGGGTACTTACTTACATAATACTATTATAGAACAAACGGTTGGCTAGTCTAGTGGACGAATCTTGTGTTATAGAAAAGTACTCAAATACTCGAGTCACAGGTCTCGTCACTCGATTTTCTCTAGGTATTGTCTAGTATCTTTTTGTTTTCTGTCTTTCAGCGTGACTGAGAAAGTCTTTCTTGGTTGTATGCTTAGTCCTTTCGCCTTAGATACAAGTCCTGGACTACCGAGCGCAATGGTCTATCGTTTGAGATTTTCCGGTCGGGGGTGTCATGGGAAGAGGGCGAGAGGAGAGGCGATATAAGGTGGCGTTCGGCTTGTGAAGACTCGCGATCGCAACCAGCTACTCCGGCCTGTAGCACAGATACCCCTTCCTCAGCCGGGAAGGTTCTGCCGTGGCTTTTTGGGGCCTGAACCATTCGAGCCAAGATTACAACCTGGCTACCATGTTGCATTACCGACGGGGGACGCAGTTAGGATAGGCAATTATAGGGAATATTGATCTGAGGTGGGGGGTGGTTAGGCTCACGTTCCAGGCTAATACGGTAGTCATCTACTATTGTTGTTGGTTTTGCCGATGCCCTTGCGGCTGGGGATTAGGTACCGGTATTAGGTATGTGCTTTCGTTTATCGTTCGTATGACATCATATCATATTATCATATTCTATGCGGGCTAGCATGGAGTAAGTTGGCTTTGTGTGAATTGCCTTTTATGCCAGCCAGAATCAGGCATTAATTTTATGGATCGGGATTTTTTTTAGATTGCTTAGGATAACAGAGCATCATTATAGTTCCCGGAGCTGTTAGCTATAGGGAGATAAATATCTCCTAACAGTACTTAGCTAGCATTTCCACCGATCGTCCAGTTCACCATTCTTCCACGTTCACTTGTGTTTGGGTCGCTGTGGCTGCACTCTCACCGCTTTATCATTGGCGCTTCCTTGGAGTTTAATTCTGCTAGACCCGGGAGAGCGCAGGTAGTTATAGGGCCAACTTTGACACGGATAGGTTTTATATAATTTCCGCAGAGCCAGGCAGGACCCCCCCAACGCCATGGTAATGGCATCTCTGGGGGTGATGCTAATTTTGGGGCTACGGAAATGATTGAAAAAAACTGTACTACCTAACATAAGCCCAACCTAAATTTTAATGGAGCACAGGAATTAAATTCTACGCAAGTATAGGGTTGGCCAACGCACGGGAGTTGTTACCTACGGGGGAGTGTAGCAGGCGCGAGTGCTTAGGCGTTCACAATGAACAGAAAAGTGTAATATTGAATAAAATTATATTCTAGTATTACAGGGGCGAAACCCGGCACAAGTGGGCAGCCACGACGATCACCCACCGGAGCCCGAATAGAGACCGCTTTCAGTAGATCAAGTACTTGTAGCAAGGATCATTCGAATGCTCAAACACTATGTGTGCGATACTGTCCACCAACTCCCCCTCAGCCTTTGCGAAATGCAGCAGAAAAGTACCGCTACAACCATCCCCTAGTGGCTTAGTGCGCTGGATGCTTTTTCCGGTACCGTAAAGGGTGGAAGGGGGTGATGTAGAGAATTTTACGAGAAAGAGAATCTATATGAATAGGAACACAATGACTTTTGAAGCGGTAACATGCGAAGCCATGATGCTGAACATCCCAATACTGTAACAGCACCGCCCTCTGCCAATCGCCATGAGAGTAGAAAAGATCCAAGAAGATTAATCGTTGATATAATACATAATGTAGTGCTTTCCTATGGTAGGTAGATACCCAAGATAATTTCAAAGATCGGGATTTAGAAAAATCTGAAGGAAAGCGGAAATGGGTAGGAGATGGTAACAGATAAACTAGGATGCCGCAAAGTTCTTCGAGAGGACGGGAGTTGTGCTGAAAAGAGCTATGTGTATGGGAAGTGTTACCAAAGGGCGAAGGTATCATACGTGTGTGGAGGGGTGGTGTAAGCGAATCTCTCTTAAAGCTTGATCTACACTAAAGATTACGGTTGCTTGAGGCTGGAGGAGCGCCACGATCTCCCTATGCCCATGTATAGTGGCTAATAGGAGCGGCGTAATACCAATCTCGTCCGGCTTGTTAGGATCGACATCGTCCCTTGAAAGAAGTAATCTCACCACCCCTTCATGGCCAATAGATGATGCGTGCAAGAGTGGGGTTCGATTGATGTTGTCCGGAGTTTTGGGATAGACATCATTCCGTGAGAGCAATAGCTTCACCACACCCTCATGCCCACCCACAGAAGCAACCAAAAGTGGTGTTTGATCGTAGATGGCCTGCTTGTTGGGATTTATATCATCCCTTGTGAGCAGCAGTCTCACCACCCCCTCACGCCCGTTCTCAGATGCCACCCAGAGTGGGGTTTTGCCGGAATCGTCCGGCATGTCGGGATTGACATCGTTGTGCGAGAGCAGTAGTCTCACCACATCTACATGCCCATTCTTAGAAGCCGCCCAGAGTGGGGTTCGATCGAGACGGTCCGGCTCGTCGGGATTTATATCGCTCCGTGAGAGTAGTATTTTCACCACTCCCTCATGCCCGCTTGCGGAAGCAGCACAGAGTGGCGTTCGATAATCATCGTCCGGCATGTCGGGACTGACATCGCACTGCGCAAGCAGTAGTCTCACTACCCCCTCATGGCCATTCTCAGAAGCGTGCCAGAGTGGTGACCGATAATTGTTGTCCAGGGTGTGGGAATAGCAATCGCCGCGCGTGAGCAGTAGTAGTCTCACCACTGCCTCCTGCCCAGTTTTAGCTGCCACACAGACCGGTGTCTGGCCATCGCTGCCTGGCTGGTGAGGTCTGACATCGCTACGTGTGAGCAGTAGTCTCACCACCGCCTCCTGCCCATTTTCAGAGGCGACCCAGAGTGGAGTTCGGCGACTATAGTCCGGCATGTCGGGATCGGTGTCAGCCCGCGCGAGCAGGAGCCTCACCACCCCTTCGTTGCCTTTCCAAGCAGCCCAGGTGAGTGGTGTAAACCCCATACAGTCTCTTTGATTGACATCACAGCCTTGCATCTGTATCAAGGCATCCACAACACCAACAATTCCAAAGTAGGATGCACAGTGTAAACTGGAAAACAAGTGATTGGGGGACGAGCATTGATGATTGCGCCATATTTCGTTGGAAAGTAGGGTAGGAGATATATGGTTGAAAAGTACGGTAGTAGATATATGGCTGTCGCACCGGCTTAACAGCCTCATCGCAAGCGATTTTGCGTGACAAGAGAGCTCCATTTTTGCATGGCTTCCCCAATATATGGATGAATATTCGAGAAAGGGTATTTCCCCAAGGTCCGAAACGCCCTTAGCCGGAAGCCCCTTGACCTTCTTATAATTTAGGTAGGTCAGGCACGCCTGTGCAAGTGTTTTGTGGGAATCAGGCAGGGTACCAGGCCAGGAAAGGTATTCCCGAAGTGTGTAGTGGATTGGCCGGACAACCGATGTCTCCTTGTCAACTACAGCAAGCCCTAAGCATGACCCTAGGACTGCATCTTGCGGCCGGACATTCTCTGGACCCAGATCCGTCGAGTCCAATTCTACTGCAAGAGCATGGCGGAGTTCGTCAATCCGCAATGGCCGCTCCGAGTGGGATATCCACATCAGCACCTCTATCCCAAGTCCCGATCGGTCTCCCTTCTGCTCCCTTATCCGTTGCAGGGTTTGGGCGTACATAGTGTCCAGGCCCACTCCTGTTGTCACCGTCCTTTGCAACATCTTCCTCCTCCTAGCTAACGAAGTCTCCCCCAGGATTGCATCCATGTTTACCGCAACAAACAGAAACCTGAACAGAATATCAACTAGTGGTCCAAATTTGGAATAAAGTTGCTCCTACTTACATCCCCGAAGCCTTTTCCAACATTGCTCCAATGATCTCATTCCTCAGCTCACCTGTCATCAGGTCTGGTCCCTGGTCGTCATCGTCCATCCTCTCGCTTACGTATGCAGCGATATCTTCCTGGCTGGCTACAATGTGCATGATACAGGCGCCCCCCGTGAGATGTCTTTCAAGTTCCCCGCGGATGTACAGTTTCGATGTAAGGAATAGCCGTGCATTTGGCGCAACTTGAATAATCTGCCGTAACGAGCGAAGAAATTTAGGCCGATCCTGGCTCTGTACCTCATCCACTGCGTCAACGCAAATGTATACTCGTTCCATGGAACTAATTGTTTTGGCGAATAATTCCAGCATGTCCGGCAATCGAAGACCTTTGCCTCCCCACCGCTTCGATTCGTCAAAAGCGCTTTGAATTTCGCCCGGAATCCCTGTTTCCCCAAAAGCAACCTGCCTGAGTAGGCCTCCTATCAAGTTTACCGCTGATTGGTCCTTCTGCGCTTGATAATCGCAATAGAGAGACAAAACAGCGGTATCCTTTCCACGAGCCTTCTGGTATAGAGTATCTATTACCAATGAACTAATATTGTCACCGGTTAGCATCGTCTGAGATATCTGAAGAATACTTTTATACCTTATATATGTTTTACCAACCCCTTGACCCCCATAACACAACAATGTAGCGTCCACTGAGCCGTCCTGACCATTGCACCACGACTTGTACTCATCCCTTTGCAGAACCCAATCTCCAACACCATCAAGCCGATGGTTACTCACGTCTTGATGCCTTTTATGAGGCTCAAGTGGCGATAACCATGCTTGGATCCGCAGAGACTCTTCATTTCCAGCCATATTGATGGTATTATCGTTGGAGTTCGGCTCACCCCTAACGTTTGTACCTCAGCAAGTGCGAAAACTATTGGTCGGGTTATTATCGGTACAAGAGGTATCAAATATGCCGTACTGGGGAGGATCGCCACTGGGATACGATGCTGCGTACCTTCTAGGTAATGTATTCGTTGCGGGTAAGGTTCGGTTGTAGCGGAGATGATAGTAAAGTGGTATGGTAGTTTATTGAAGAGTTTGACGGGCATTTCGATTCTCCGGGCCCAGAAAAGCGGGGATTGCTTATTATGGCATTGTGTTATGGGGTGCATTTCCACAAGGGCAGCACCAGCCACCTTAAGCATTCCCATGCCAAGGAAATAGGTTGCCTCATTATTTATTGGCCATTAGACTACCTTTCGGAAATGGTGTTTATAGATTTACTGCAGGTTGACCAAGTAGGATATTTGTATCACAAGAACGCTCCTTAATGGACTAGCCTGCACAGGGGCATTTTTAAGTTCGCTGGTACATGTACTTGAGCCTAGCACTAAAGAGACTTGCCTGTTTGGGGATCGTTGGTGAGCACTTGTATGAATGCCATAAGTGCGATGCAGCCCGGATCGCCGTGATAGCCTACCCACTGTGTTACTGTAGTTTTATCGATAAATCCGTAAAGTATCGATTGTTGGCCAATTACAATGAGAGACCCTGTCACCTTCTGCTGGACTTTCGTAAAAGCCGGCAGTCATCTCTACGGGGGAGGCAGGATGTGTAGAATCACTCGAGAGTTATATCCAGCCTACAATTAATTTTTCAATATTCTCTTTAACTAGATTGTGGACTTGTTTTGTGGTACAGTAGACATTACCAACTTGATTAATGGAAAGCTTCTAAACTAGACCACACTACAAAAGAGAGTACTTCCTTTATAGAGTAAGCCCCCTGAGGAGATTATAAGTACCGGCAACTGCCACTAGATGAACTCGACCGAGCTTTTCTCTCTTGTCTTAACGAGTACTTACATAATATTATTATAGAACAAATGGTTGGCTAGTCTAGCGGACGAATCTTGTGTTACAGAAAAGTACTCAAATACTCGAGTCACAGGTCCCGTCACTCGATTTTCCCTAGGTATTGTCTAGTATCTTTTTGCTCCCTGTCTTTCAGCGTGACTGAGAAAGTCTTTCTTGGTTGTATGCTGAGTCCTTTCGCCTTAGACACAAGTCCTGGACTACCGAGCGCAATGGTCTATCGTTTGAGATTTTGCGGTCGGGGGTGTCATGGGGAGAGGGCGAGAGGTGAGGCGATGGGGGGTGGCGTTCGGCTAGTGAAGGCTCGCAATAATAACCAACTACTCCAGGCAGGACCCCCCAAAAGCCATGGTAATGGCATCTCCGGGGGCGAAGCTAATATTGGGACTACAGAAAAGATTGAAAAAAACTGTAATATCTAACATAAGCCCAAACTAAATTTTAATGGAGCATTGGAATTAAATTCTGCAGAAATTTAGGAGTGGGTGGCCAATGTACGAGAGTTATTACCTACGAGGGGGTGTAGCAGGCGCTAGTGCTTACACATCCACAATGATCAGGAAAATGTTGCACCAAACAAAATTGAATTACGCTATTACAGGGGCGAAGCCCAGAAAGTGGGAAGTCATGACGTTTACTTACCAGAGCCCAATCAGAGACCACTTTCGGTAGATCAAGTAATTTACCATTTAGCCAAATCCGCCATGCAGGTATTGAGAGGTCTGTATCCTCGTAACCGGCCAAGCCTAGCGCCACACCTCTTCCGTAACCCGAATTCATAGAGTACGGTAACACGGGTAACCTAACCCAGATGTCGGAGTTCCAAGCTAAACCTAACCCATCCCGGTCATGTCCTTGCGGACCCACGGAACTCAAGACCTATTACGAATCTTGTCAATAGCCTAGAGTCGTGCCTGTAACTGGACCACCACATCCAAGTATCGCACCGTTATAGTGCACAAAAATCCAGCTCTTGCTGAATACCCCTTTTGAGAGTGTCTTGGATTTGGTAAGGGAGGGCCAGGTTGGTAGCAGTCCCTCCATAAAGCTTATACATGGGGAAACACAATTTGGACAAAAAGCATTCTCTAGATTTATTGATTCTAAAAACTTTGCGCAGCTACTCCTAATAAAAGAGATAAACAACAATCTCATTCCGGATAACAGCAAGCACCCGATCACCACATCTGTCGCTCGCCCTCCCGGAATGATCAATCTCCCCTAACTTACCATATATCTCTTTCTTCCGGATGTGACTCCCTATCTACAGCCTAGCTAGCACTCGTCGATCTATCGTACATCCTAAGGCCATCTTATAACGCCAGAACCAACAGGATTGCGGGATCACCTAGCCTCATACCCTATCACTCGCTAGATAAGTCCAAAGAAAAGTTCATGAAGGGTGTGAGCAATACAAGTGCCAGCACACCGCTTTCAACACATCTGCCTCAACGCTGCCTGGCATGGTCATGCAGACAAATTCGCCTATCTCGGGGATCGGGGAATGCCAAAGGGGGAAAAATGGTTAGGGCAAACCTGCCTGGATTTCAGCCTTTGTTTGGATTTTTTCTTTTTTCCTCGCCTTTTCACCACCAGGAAAGGGTGAGAGTGACATAGGCCGCGGGGCGCGCTGAGGTTTGTTATAAATAAATCACCCAACGGTGTGAGTAGGCCTGAAGGGTGATATAATTTACGATATGAGCAAATCTTTGCCTCCCGATATATTCCGAATAGCTAAAGTGTCGGAGGGACTGTTAACTGCAGATTTACCTACGTGCTATAACTGATTTTATGTCCTACGGAATCGCTCGCTTGGCCCGTAGGTGCCTTGGCATTCACGATATCGTTTGCCGTGCGATACTACTCGGAATCAATGGATTTGTACTCGTACAGCATGTAAATATAAATCTTAAGTTCTTTTTAGAAGATCTAGCTGCGAGTATGGTGTGAGTGGACCTTTATGAGCTTTGGGTTTGAGTAGGAAGCAAGTCTAGCTCTAAAGTCCTTAGGATTGGCGCATTTTCTCACTCCTCTCACTTCCCTATTCACCCACAGGGGTCAACCCACCGTTAGCAGTGAGAATGGTGAGAATGGGGGTTGGAACTCCACCCCAAAGGGTAGAAGGTGGTGAATTAGGGCACCATACGAGAAAGAGAATCTATATGAACAGGAGCACATAGAGTTTTGAAGCGGTAACATGCGAAGCCATGATGCTGAACATCTCAATACTGTAACAGCACCTCCGCCAAACACTATGAGAGTAGAAAAGATCCAAGAAGATTAATCGTTGATATAATACATAATGTAGTGCTTTCTTATGGCAGGTAGATACCCAGGATGATTTCGGAGGTCGGGATTTAGAAAAATCTGAAGGGAAGCGGAAATGGGTAGGAGATGGTAACGGATAACAAGGATGCCGCAAAGTTCTTCGAGAGGACGGGAGTTGTGCTGAAAAGAGCTGTGTGTATGGGAAGTGTTACCAAAGGGCGAAGGTATCATACGTGAGTGGAGGGGTGGTGTAGGCAAATCCCTCTTCAAGCTTGATCTGCGCTAGGGACTACGGCCGCCTGAGGCCGGAGGAGCGCCACGATCTCCCTATGCCCATGCATAGTGGCTAATAGGAGCGGTGTAATACCAATCCCGCCCGGCTTGTTGGGATCGACATCGTCCCTTGAAAGCAGTAATCTCACCACCCCTTCATGGCCAATAGATGATGCGCGGAAGAGTGGGGTTCGATTGTAGTTGTCCGGGGTTTCGGGATTGACATCATTCCGTGAGAGCAATAGCTTCACCACACCCTCATGCCCACCCACAGAAGCAACCCAAAGTGGTGTTTGATCATAGGTGTCCTGCTTGTTGGGATTTATATCATCCCTTGCGAGCAGCAGTCTCACCACCCCCTCACGCCCGTTCTCAGATGCCACCCAGAGTGGGGTTTTGCCGGAATCGTCCGGTATGTCGGGATTGACATCGTCGTGCAAGAGCAGCAGTCTCACCACATCTACATGCCCATTCTTAGAAGCCGCCCAGAGTGGAGTTCGATCAAGATAGTCCGTTTTGTCGGGATTAATATCGCTCTGTGAGAGTAGTATTCTCACCACACCCTCATGCCCATTCACTGACGCTCCCCAGAGTGGGGTTTGAGAGTCTTTATCCAGCCCGTGAAGATTAACATTATTCTGTGAGAGTAGTAGTCTCACCACTCCCTCGCGCCCACTTGCGGAAGCTGCCCAGAGTGGTGTTCGATTATTATTGTCTCGCCTGTCGGGATCTACCCCGTCCTGCGCAAGCAGTAGTCTCACTATCCCCTCATGGCCATTCTCAGAAGCGTGCCAGAGTGGTGATCGATGATAATTGTCCGGGTCGTCGAAATAGCCATCGCGTGTTCTCACCACCCCCTCCTGCCCAGCTCTGGAGGCGACCCAGACTAGAGTTCGGCAACCATTATCGAGGGTGTCGGGAATGATACCAGCCCGCGCCAGCAGGAGTCTCACCACCTCTTCGTTACCCTGTCGAGCAGCCAACGTGAGCGGTGTAGAACCCATATAGTCTCTTGGATTGATATCACAGCCTTGCCGCCCCACCAAGGCAGCCACGATATCAACAATTCCAAAGTAGGACGCACAGTGCAAACTTGAAAATAGGTGGTTGGGGGGTGGGCGTTGATGGCTGCGCCGTGTTTCGTTGGGAAGTAACGCAGGAGATAAATGGTTCAAAAGTATGGCGGTAGATATATGGCTGTCGCACCGGTTTACTAGCTCCGCCGCAAGCGATTTTACGTGACCCGAGAGCTCCATTTTTGCGTGGCTTCCCCAATATATGGATGAATATTCGAGAAAGGGTATTTTCCCAAGGTCCGAAACGACCTTAGCCGGAAGCCCCTTGACCTTCTCATAATTTAGGTAGGTCAGGCATGTCTGTGCAAGTGTTTTGTGGGAATCAGGCAGGGTATCAGGCCGGGAAAGGTATTCCTGAAGTGTGTAGTGGATTGGCCGGACAACCGATGTCTCCTTGTCAACTACAGCAAGCCCTAAGCATGACCCTAGGACTGCACCTTGCGGCCGGACATTCTCTGGGTCCAGATCTGTCGAGTCCAATTCTACCGCAAGAGCATGGCGGAGTTCGTCAATCCGCAATGGCCGCTCCGAGTGGGATATCCACATCAGCACCTCTATCCCAAGTCCAGATCGGTCTCCCTTCTGCTCCTTTATTCGTTGCAGGGTTTGGGCGTACATAGTGTCCAGGCCTACTCCGGTTGTTGTCGCCCTTTGCAACATTTTACTCCTCCTAGCTAACGAAGTCTCCCCCAAGATTGCATCCATGTTTACCGCAACAAACAGAAACCTGAACAGAATATCAACTAGTGGTCCAAATTTGGAATATATTTGCTCCTACTTACATCCCCGAAGCCTTTTCCAACATTGCTTCAATGATCTCATTCCTCAGATCACCTGTCATCAGGTCTGGGCCATGGTCATCATCTTCCATCCTCTCGCTTACGTATGCAGCGATATCTTCCTGGTTGGCTACAATGTGCATGATACAGGCGCCCCCCGTGAAATGCTTTTCAAGTTCCCCGCGAATGTACGGTTTCGATGTAAGGAATAGCCGTGCATTTGGAGCAACTTGAGTAATCCACCGTAACGAGCGAAGAAATTTAGGCCGGTCCTGGCTCTGTACCTCATCCACTGCGTCAATGCAAATGTATACTCGTTCCATTGAACTAATTGTTTTGGCGAATAATCCCAGCATCTCAGGCAATCGGAGACCTTTGCCACCTCTCTGTCTCGACTCGTCAAAAGCCCCGCGGATCTCGCCCGGAATTCCTCTCGCCCCAAAGTCAACCTGCCTGAGTAGACCTCCTATCAAGTTTACAGCTGACTGATCTTTCCACGCCCGGTAATCGCAATAAAGAGATAATATGACGATATCCCGTCCACGGGCTTGCTCCCACAGGGTGTCTATTACTAATGAACTGGTTGTATTACATGTTAGCATCGTCTACGCTTTCGGCAGGATACACTTGTACCTTAAATAGGTCTTCCCAACCCCGTAACTCCCATAACATATCAAAGTAGGATCTACCGAGCTTCCCTGGCTGTTGCACCATGACTTGTACTCATCCCTCTGCAGAACCCAATCCCCAACACCCTCAAGTCTCTGGTTGCTCACATCCTGATGCCGTTTATAAGATTCGAGTGGCGACAACCATGCTTGTATTCGTGAAAGCTCCTCATTTCCTGCCACATCGGTGGTGTTATTATAGTAGCTCGGCATCTTCCCAACCTTCGTGTCCGGATCGGCGTAAACGCTGCCGGTCGTGTTGGTACCGGTACGGGAGGCACCCGATATGCCGTACTGGTGAGGATCACCGCTGGGACATGATCCTTCGCGTCCCGTAGGTAATGTATTCATAGCGAGTAAGGTACGGTTTCAAGTGATATGGGGGTATAGCGGTACTGTAGTTTATCAAAAGGGTTGCGGGACATCTCCTTGGTTCAAGCAAAGTAAAGCGGGGATTGCTTACTTATTGCCTATATTCTGTTCTGAGTTGTCGTTTCACAAGGGGGCTGTAGTCAATTACTCCGATGCCAAGGAAATAAGACACAAGTTCTTGAGCACTCATACCCTTCAATCTAATATATTATCCTAGTATTATACCCAAGAATCTTTCCCTCAGATTAGATAGCCCCCGGAAGCGGCTTTTATAGGCTCCCATAAATTGCTGTAGGCTCACTACACACGATATCTGTATCACAGGATGCCTCGCCAACTAAGCAGGCTGGCAATAACTTCCCCGAGTACTGGTGCGTGCACTCGGGTCTAGAACTGGGGAAGCTTACCTTTCCTGGAATCATTAGAGAGTACTTGTAGAATGATGTGTGCACGTTTCATCATGGATTTCCACCCCAGCTTACTTCCTCTATTATGGATGCTCTATCAATAAATTGGCCAGCATGGATTATTTCCCTGATGTTTCCGGAGAGCCGATCCAAGTGGCCGGATTCGATGATACCCGTATATAGTAGTGAATAAGCAGTAGCATATGGGGCTGGACGAAGATCGATGAGAGCCCAGGAAGCTCTTGCTCATGCCGAAATTGATCAAATGTGTCAAATATTTCGTGAGAAGCTTCAAAGAGTGATGGTTCACCAAGGAAATGATAATTTCAGGCTAGATTTGGGCCAGGCCAGTCCAGGACATAGGCTGGGCTAGGCCGTGCTCCGCAGGCCAGGCTGGGCTCCATAGGCCAGGCCAGGTTGGGCTCCATAGGCCAGGCCAGGTCGGGCTCCATAGGCCAGGCCAGGTCGGGCTCCATAGGCCAGGCCAGGTCGGGCTCCATAGGCCAGCCTAGGCCAGCCTATCAGGCAGCCAGTACTAAGCCTATACAGCCTAAAGCTGGGCTGGGCTGGGCCCGGCATAGGTTTTTCAAAGCCTGTAGGCTCAGGCCAGGCTAGATACTGGATAATAGTGGCAGGCCAGGCCCGGCTTTGGTCCCGCCTGGCCTACCTGGCCTGTTGGGAACACTGACCCCCACTAATTTTACTATCTTTCCTCCTACAAAGATAATGGATTTGAATAACAGTGATGGCCTAAACCAGAACTATAAAGGACCGAATTATCGTTAAAGATCGGACCATCTACACCGGACCCAGAAAGGGCCGGGGTATCAATAAAGGTTCGGCGAATACAATTGCACCTACGGCTACAGCCCCTCCTTCTAGGCTTGGGTAGGATATATAAACCTAAGAATCTTGAAAATTCCTACCATGACGCCCCTTACGTGTGAGAGAGGAAGAGTGTATATAGTGACTAAGAAAAAAGGAAGGAAGAGGGACCAAAAACGGGGGAACTACAATTACGATATCATACCATCGGTGGGGCATACTTTGGGTTGAGTCCAATGTCAACTTCTGTTGATGAATTCTCTTTGTCGCTCAACATTTAGCGCAGCATCTGAAAACGATGAAACTCCCACCTGAAACCACATCCATTAACTTTCAATACCTTCACGGGTATGATAGTTGGTTGCTGTGTGACCCGGGCACTTCGTTTGTACCGCGTGGTCTTTAACCCCTCCCCCACAAAAACAAGAGACTTTTTGGGATGACATGACTGGGACCTAAAGCCACGGTTTTGAGCGCAGGGGTTGTGAAGAGAAAAAAAATCAAGAGAATTTCCTCACACTTTTATCCCACCATTTGATTACTCTATCCCAATTCACGCCATCCACTTACCTCAAACCCTTTAGTTTTTCTCACGGACCCAGATCACGTTTTTTCCCCACACCATACTTACAAAATGGCGCTATTGGATGCGGGCACACCCAATGGTTTTGAAACTCTCCTCAGCCACAGCCGCGTAAAGATGGTTTGTATGATATCATAGCCAACAGAATTTCCTGCCCCTGTCTTCCAGGGGGCCCCTAAGCCGCGAGTACTCTTTAGCTTAACCAATCATACCGCTGCCACGGGTAGAGATCCGAGCCTCTATATGTGGCCAATGATGGGACCGCACCCTTCCCGCAACCCCAACCCATAGGTTTTCCGGGTCCCCCGGAATACGACACACTCCGACAAAATTAGCGCTTGCCCAGATGTTATGATATGGAAACCATACGCCGGACCCAACCCATCTCAACTTATCATACGCCTTCGTCGACCCCACAGAACCCAAGACCCGTTGCAAATTTTGTCGCTGGTTAATGGGCTCAGAGGTGGATTGCGGGTGCCGTACAGGTGCGGTCAATATATATATTAGTCACGCGGGTCCACGATAAGATATCGTATAGGCAAATTTTATTGAACCCTCATATTGAAGGCTTTTTGGGATAGGGGGCGTGAATGATGGATCTATCGCCCACGCGGCCGAGTCGATGCGCCCATGTGTAGTACCACACCGTGGCACGAGGCGCAGAACACCACCCCTAATGAAAAACTCTGTCAGAATAAAGCGTCGGAACCCCCCCCGTAGGGGGGGGGGCAAGTTAGCGAAAAATCCTCTGGTAAACTTTAAGCACGGGGAAAGAAAACATGGGCCGAGAGGGCCTCTCGTATTTACTACTTCCAACCGTTCCTTCATAGCTACTCTTTATAGTACAGTAGCATCACAGAGAAACAACAACCCGGGCAGCTTTCCCGGAATGGCTAACCCCCTTTACGATACACCCCTCCCTTCCTCATTTCACACCCCCATCTCTCTCCGTCCCCATTGCGATTTAGCGAGGATCCACCCCACACCTGAGAACCAACTAACAGGATTCCCGGCTAACATAGGTTCACGTGTTGTCACTCGTCATATGTCCTGGTATGATAGGAAAAGAAAACCGGATAAATGGATATCCTCATGCCAAATCTGCCATTCTTGCCCCCAGAAGCTACCGGGTGTGGTGTCGTGAAAAACTTGTTCGCCCATCTCCAGAGATCCGAGAACACCCCAGAGAGGCAAACACACAACAATTCGAGAAAATCTACCAGTATTGAACAAATGTGAGCAAGCCCGAATAATGAAGAACGACATCCCAAACTATTTCCATCCCATATATTCAGTGCACCATAGTCCATGCCAGGGACAGGCTGTCGGTTTTTGTCTGGTATCTTTATATGATAGGGTGTATACTAGCTGCTATCGTACCGGTAGTATGCTTTATTTTATCATATCCCAGCTCTTATGTTCTTCCAATTGCGCTGATCAAACCCACAAGTGTACCTGACAGAGCATTTTGCTCACAATTTCCCCGGCCACGTTCCACCACAATGATGCAAGGACCATAATAATAATATTCCGCCAAACAGGACGAAAGGGATTAACGCGAAAGGGGAGACAAGCTGTGTGATGGGGGGACTTCACCCAATAAATCAATGCGAAAACCCTTAAACCCCTACAGGATCTCTGCGAGTTTCGTATGTATGTATAATATGATATGATATGATATCATAGACCGGGACAAGCTTCGTTTCTAGCTCTGTGTGGGAAAGTCTAACCCGAAAACACACAGCGCTGGCGTGGCTTTCCTATATGCAGTCCTTGCTTCCGTGCTTCCCTGCTCGGACTAAGCTTGGTTGGTGGTGGGTATGAGAGTTTATAATTCCACCGCAAAAGGTGGAGGAAAATAGAGTATCATACACTATCATGCGGGAAAGAGAATCTATACACATAAGCGGATCCCTTCGGTTTTAAGTTGTTTGATCGGAATCAGAGCAATTATTTCTAAGGAGAAGATCAAGAGAAAAGATGAAGCCAGACAGAAAATGGGTAGAATCCCCCTCAACATTTTTCTTAACAGGATCTGTGTGCACGGAAAAACGGAGACTCTTGAAGCAGCAACCTATCGGGCTATGGCCTCATACAATAACAGAAACCTTCTACCAATACCGCAAGTAGAGAGACCCTAGAAGATTAAATACCGGTATAATACAGGGCATAACAAAGTCCGTTGCTACGACAAGGACATTCCCAAGATAGGCTCAAAGATCGGGATCCAGGAAAAACTAAAAAGAGACAAGGGGAGGGGAGGGGAAGGCCCACGAGGTGGTGACGAATGTGCAGTACCGGGCGACTCCAAAGGGCTTCGGAGATGGGACAGGAGCTGTGCTGATAAGGGGCATGTGGATGGGAATGGATAGGAAAGGGCATACGTCTGTGTATGCAGAGAGGGAATGTAGCAAAACCCCGCTTTGAGCCTAATCCGCACTAGAGATCTCGGTTCGCCGTGGCTTGAGGAGTGCCACAACTCTCTTATGCCCATACTCGGAAGCGATCAGGAGTGGTGTTTTACCATCGATGTCCGGCTTGTCCGCATCTGCATCGCCCCGTGCAAGTAGGAGACTCACTACCCCCTCATACCCGTTGCGAGAGGCCCACCAGAGTGGGGTTTTGCCATCGTTGTCTGGCCTGTCGGGATCAACATCGCCCCGCGCAAGCAGTAGTCTCACCACTCCCTCGTAGCCATTACGAGAGGCGCACCAGAGTGGTGTTCCACCATTTTTGCCCGGTTTGTTGGGATCCACATCGCCCCGCGCAAGCAGTAGCCTCACCATCCTCTCACGGCCATCGCAAGAAGCCACCCACAGTGGTGTTCCGCCATCCCTACCCGACTTGTTGGGATCGACATCCCCCCGCGCGAGAAGCAGTTCCACGATCCCCTCATGGCCATTCCAACAAGCTCCTAAGACTGGTGTTTCACCATCACTACCTAGCGTGTTGGGAGTGACATTACCCCGCGCGAGCAGTAGTCTCACGACCCCCTCATGCCCATTACGAGAAGCCTCCCAAAGTGGTGTTGCACCACCCCCGCCTGGCCCGTTGGGATCGACAT
>LN890998.1:536875-570431 GCA_900010015.1 Tuber aestivum | reverse complement strand
GGAAGCCTGTCCTGATACTTGACCTCTGAGGTGGGATACCTGTCTCTTGCTTAGACCTCTGGTGGGATACTGGACATCTGTCTAGACCTCGGAGGTGGGAACCTGTCCTGACGCTTAGACCTCTGTGGTGGGATACCTGTCTCTTGCTTAGACCTCTGGTGGGTTACTGGACCTCCTAGGACCTTGCTCTTCGGCTGCACACCAATAAGCCGGATTCACCTTAGATACCAAGGTCTCCTGTCTAGACCCCTGGTGGGATACTGGCTTCTCAATGTATAGACCCTCGGTGGGATACCGAACCTGTTCATATCTCCGGAGCCTGATCGTGGCGTGCCTGAGACTACCTGCTCAGACCTTGTCCATTACAGATATATGGAGATGGATGTAGGTGGTGGGGAGGGCCGAGAGTGTGAGCCCTTATTTAGTGATATGATATTTTTGTTTGTTTGTTTTTAGGATGCACAGTTCTGTGTAGAAATGGCTGTCATCCTTCTACTTTGGATTTAGTCTTGTTTTAGTACTTTGGGGAGAAGACACGAATGACTCCTCTCACTTTACCTTTGGTTCTATTCACATTGTAATTTCTCACCTGCGCTATGCAAAGCCTCGCCATCAGGCAGGAGTGATCCCCAGTAGGGTTAGGGAGGAGGCACAAGCAGCAGGAGGCAGGCAGGATGCATTTGATGCTATGGTAACTAAACTTATAGCAGTTGGCACACTGAGTATATTTGTTGAAGTGTAGATGGCACTTGGTTCGGTAGGTGTGGGAGAAGGCAGAGAGTTGTTTACTAATGAAAGAGGGAACCTTGGATCCAGTGATGGAAATAACCACAGTTGAGGCGAGTTTTCCTGATACATGCTAGATGAGAGGTAAGCCACCTAGGCTACTCAGTAAGAGATAAGCCTGAGTTAAATGTGGTGACTTCTTGGGCAAGTAATGCCATAGAGGTAGAGGTACCGATGCCATGTACCAGAAGTTGGGTGGTAGGAGTATCAAGGGGGACAGTAGAGGCACCAGGAATGAGGAACAAGAAGGTGCCAACTTTGCTATTGACAGTTGTAGCTCTAATCATGTCCATAGTGGTAAGAGTAACATGCCCATCCTAAAAGAAGACAGACTGAATAAAAGTGGAGGCCAGGGCCTGGTTGATGCTGTCACTGTTAGAGGGCAGGTAACTCTAAAGTCAAGTGAGTATATACTAGGCCCTGTATTCTTCTGTCTTGGAGATAGTCAAGAAGGCTCATGAAGATAGAAGTAAAGTAGAATGAATATATTGATAAGATCTCTTCTCCAGTCACTGATGATAAACTTGAAGCTAGGAATTTTTTTTGCTTAACTCATATATTCTTTGTTAAGGTACAAGAACATGCACAGAGCGCTAGCTATGACAAAAACAAAACCTTAATGTCAAAAACAACTAATAGTAAAGAAATACCACCTCAAAGTATCCCCATTTGTGAGTAATTCAACTCACAGCACCTCACATGGCTACTAATTGCAAAAGAAATGATAAACTCCTTCCCGCACGAAAGAAACATAAAGCAAGGAAAGGCATAAGCCAGAAACAGCAACAGAAAAAACTAAATCAATCTGGAATAGGACTGTCACCAGGCCTCGGCCTGGGCCCCACCACCGTGGGGGGAAAATTGGTTCTGGTTTTTGAGATGTAGCATGCAAGACGGCAAAGCAGAGTCTTGCAGGTCCAGAGGGGTGTTTCACAGTCCAACGAGTCTACCCCTAGGATATCGAGTAGTCTGGAAGAAGACTTGGGAGGGCAGGAGAGGATGGCATGCCCCATGGTCTCTGGCTCTAGTCCACAGGAGGCATAGGTGGTAGCTCTGTCTGGATCATTCCAAGGGGTATGGGCGGCTAGATAGCTCTTTCCAGCTCTCATCTGATGTATTCTCCCATCCAAGAAGCGCTCAAGACCCATAAAGGAGTTCAGGGCCTTGGGGGGAGGGTAAGGGTAGTACAACGGAAGGGGGACCTGCAGGCCCCAATCCTAGAAGCGGACAGACCTAGTTGAAGCTTTCAGGAGGAAATACCTCTACAAGGAGGCAAGGGTGTGAGTAGCCCTGAGGACCAGAGGCCAGTTGATCCCTGGCATGGGCCCCCTGGTAGTGAGAGAGAGGAGGGAGTTTACAATACTGTCAATAGGGAGGTGAGACTGAATGGCCAGGACTGGCCTGGGGGTCTTCAAGAAGAGGGGGTAATCATTGCCCTTTGATTCCACCGAGAGGGCCCAGTTGGAGTCTGAGGCCCTCCTTTCTGACAGAGAGGGAAAAGAGACGAGGAGTCTGGCAGAAGCAGGATTAATTTCAGGTGGTGAGCAGGCTATTCTCAGGGCCACCATGTAGTGCTTGTAAGGAAGAAGCACCACTAGAGGGGGGATGCTGGCTTTGTATGGGAGGATGGTCATAGGGGTAGAGTGGAAGCAGCTGGTTACCCACTGGAGTACCTGGTTGCAAAAAACTTCCATCTTGTGGAGCGTGGAGGCATTGGGGGTGAGCAGGTCAGCCCTATAGGAGAGGATTGGGAGAATGAGGCTAACGGCTAGCTATCTGTTAAGGTAGGAAGGCAGGCCCATGCCTAGGGGGGAGAGTTATCGGACTATTGCAAATGCCCCCTGGGTGAGAGCCAGCCTCTTAGTAAAGTGAGGGGAGGTTTCCAAACTAGGGGTAAACCAATAGCCGAGCCAGTGAACCAGCCCTGAGGGGTGGAAAAGAGTGCCGTCCAAGGTGACTGGTGTAGAGCAGTGCCTACCATAATCCCTGGGGGTCCTCCAGTGGGTGAGTTAGGTCTTGAATATGGAGAAGGACATGCCTATAGCCTCTGCCCTCCATTTCAGAACCAAAAAACAATACTGTAAGCATTGCACATTGCGCCTGTATAAAGGAGAAGCTATGGTGACAGTAAAGTCATTGACATAGAAAAACATAATCCCCTTGGGGATAGATATATGGAGAGGAGACATATAGATGATAAAGAGAAGAGGAGAGATAGGAGAGCCCTGAGGTGCCCCTACCTGAACTAGCAAAAACACATTCAGGGTACCTTGAAAGAGAAGACGACAATGTCTGTTAGAAAGACAAGACTGAACCCAGGCACAGATATATGAGGGTACCCTCCTGGATTTCAAGAAACTGGTTAACACTGATGAGTTGATGTTGTCAAACTCCCCCTTAATATCAAGGTAGAGTCAGGAGACTTTGAGCCCAGGCCTTTGCTGGCAGTGGGCTTCATATGTGAGGGCAGCGCAGGCATTGTAGATGCTGAGACCAGGGAGGAAGCTGCATTGATTGGGATTAATCAGGCTGCGAGGACGGGCGACCATCGAGAGGCGGGAGGCAACAATGTATTCCAGTATCTTGGAGACAGTTTGGAGCAGTACAATAATACTGAAGGAAGAGGGTGATGAGTAGTCTGGTTTTCCCAGTTTGGAGAGTATGATCCCATTAGCCTTTTTTTATAAGAGCAGGTGGAAGCTGAAGAGGAGAAGTGGGAAGAGGAGCTAAACTAGGAGGGAGGGATTTGCTGAGTGGACCTTCTTCTACATGCCATAAGGGATCTGGTCAAGGCTCGGGGCCGAGAGGTTTGAAGACCTAGCTAGAGGCCTTTACACTTCTTCAGGGAGGAGGGGAGGGGGTTGCAGAAAGGCCTGAGTATGGAGGGGGAGGGAGAGCACTGCTTGGGTGGAAAGAAGTGGCTTAAAAGGGCAGAGTTAATTTGTTTGGGGAAGGAGAGGCCGGAAAAGAACGGAAAGTGGTCAGGGGCTGGGCAGTAGCAAGTCTCTTGGCCATCCATACAGAGCTGGAGTCTACCTTGGCCAGGAAGTTTCTCCAGTGTTCTGACTTGGCCTTCTTTACAGCCTTGAAATAGGGAGAGCAGGCCTCGCGGGCCTCAGTATTGAGTATGGGTGAGGGAGATGAGTAGGACCTTCAGGCAGCTGCATTGAAGCTGCACCTCAGGGAGGACATGAGAGGGGACCACTACAGCTTGGATCTAAGAGAGGGCTGTTTCAGAGGCGCAGAGGCCTGAAGCAGGGAGGAGAGGGCACCCAGGTGTCGGTCGAACTAGGCGCCCAAGGAGGAGGCTGTTGGGAGGAGAGGTGGAGGGGGAATGTCAATGTTTTGCAGGGCCTCAAGGACGAGAGGCCAGTCAACCTTGACCCAGTTGGGGGAGGGTGGTGGAGGGACCATCAAGGGTGATAAAAACTTGATGAGAATAGGGACATGATTGTAGCCTGTGGAGGGGAGGTCGGCTGACCAGGAGTGATAGAAGGGGGAGAGTAGGCTGTTAGCAAAGGCCAGGTCCAGAACCCCAGACCTTGTCAAGGTATTAAATAGAAACCTAGTGTAGATGCTAGAGGTGTTAAGCAGACAGTAGCTAGCCTCAGCGGCAGCATCAAAGTATGGGGAGGACACCAGAAAATCCTGGTCAGAGAAATTGCAGAGAGGATCAAATAGGGGGTGATGAACATTGAAGTCCCCCAAGGTAAGCATGGGGAAATCATGAGTGGAAAAAGCATCTACTAGGGACACTGTCTGGTGGTAGGAGGATACAAAATTAATAGAATACAAGTTGTAAATCTGAAAAACATGATGAGAGGAAGAAAACAACCCCCTAGGTGAGTAGATATCCAGTGCCATAAGGTCGGGGTGGTCAAAAAAACAAGGAAGAATAGGGTGGGCTCTGTGGAGCTCCTGAAAAACATAAAAGGCCGCCTTAGGCTGCCGGCCTGAGGCGACAAGAGGAGAGAAGCACTTAATCCTGCCAAGGTTGTGACTAAGCGTCACAATATGGGCACTCCTCCAGAGTGCCTGCCAGTTCAACATGACTTTACAGCTCAACATGACCTGTGGCTCAACACAACTTTTTGTAGCTCAATACAACTTTTTGTGTGGCTCAACACAACTTCATTGTGGCTCAATATAAATTTTTCGTGGCTCAACACAATTTTTTTTATAACTTAATACAATTTATTCTATTCTACTTTAAAGTAATATTCTACTACAAGACTATATCCAACTATCCAGTTTGTTTATTCTACAATGTTGTATTAAATTCTAAAATTAAATCAATTTACCAGTATTTGATTATCCAAGACCACAAGGCAATATGTAGTTACAAAGTTGAGCTTTAAAGTTATATTAAGCCTCAAAGTAATATTGAGCAACAATTTTGAACCATATAAAAAATGGTGTTGAGCCACAAAGAGCTGTGTTGAGTCACATAAAAAGTAGGATTGAGCCACGAAAAGTTGTGTTGAGCCACAGGTCATGTTGAGCTGTAAAGTCATGTGGAGCTGGCAGGTACTCTGGAGGAGTGCCCAGATTGAGAGCGAGTGAGCAACCAGGAGTTGTGATGCTTAGCTACAACCTTGGCATGATTATACATAGAAAAGGACCATAGCTTCCTCCACCAGACCGGGGGATCCTGGAGGGCCACTTCCTGAACAGGGAAGGGCAATGCATCAAAGCTGTTAAACATGGAAAAAAAAACATTCCAGCTCCCTAAGCAGTTATGTTGCATAATAGAAAGAAACAAAATGGAAGAAGGCAATGGCAGCAATTGGTCCACCACATTTGGATCCATGGGTCGTACTATCACTTATTGAAAGATGCAGGGGGGAACAGAGACATTCAACTGGACTCCTCTAGGGAGGCGAAAAATCTAGCAGCTCAAGAGGACGGTGCAAGAGCATGTGGGATAGGGGCCACGATAGCTGGGTGGGGCGTTTCCATATGGTCAGTTGGTGGGGGTCAGGATACGGGTATTACCAGGCAGGATATCATCCTGGTCCATGGTGTCATCACCTCCTGCATTCCCACCGTCAGTGTCTGAAGCCGAGTAGAGATCCTGGGAGGAACGTAAGGGACAGGACCTGTCAGTTGCAGGGTGGCCACCAGCGCAGTTTGAGAACTTGGAGGGAGAGGTGAGGCAGCAGTCAATCACAGGCTTGAGGTAGCCCAGCTTGGAGCACATTAGGTTAGGACTATAATGGGGGCTCCCTCAGGTAGATGGTTCCTAAGGATGCAACTACACTAAACCTCGAATCTCTCAAACACAGCTCTTGCAAAAATGTAAAGAATAAAAGTAAAAGGTAAAACTTAATATCGTTAAGCTCAGGCTTATCTCAATTAAAGTCTCTCGAGAGGATGTTGATTCTGTCGGGGTAGGAGAGTTCTCATATAATCTTTAAGTAGTCAGACTTATACCAAAAACTCCCCCATCAAGTGACCCCGACTAACATGAGTATGCCCTTCTCCGTAAGGGTTGCCCCGGCACCATTACCGTGTCCCTGAAGGGCCAAAGGTGTCAGCGCACTCTAGCAGAATTCTCCTATATGCACATAAGTTCCTGCGAGGTATTTACCAATACACCTGCGGGAGTGAAAACCTCTGCGCATCTGTGTCTCGTCGGTGGCTAACTGTCAAGATAACTAGGAAAGCTAACTAAACGACTCTCTTCCCATGTGCTATGACCTATGCAAGCTCCCGCAGACATCAGCTATCTCCTGGCTAAGTTCTATCTTCCTTGAGTGCGAACTTAGAGGGTCTACGACGCTCCCGCATAGAGCTGTGTTAGTGGCAGGACCCGTGGGCACTACCCATGGTCCCCTACCCTGGACACACCACTCACTGTAATAAGTCTCATGCTATTAGAGTCCTCAAACAACCCACAAAGAGCCTACGGCAAAGGGGCACGTGTAGGCTTGATTGGCGTAAAACCTTCCCAGATGTCTCTGGCACTACCCAGGACGACTCTGGGGACCCTTCCGGATAGCTCATGCTAACTCCGTCAGTTTTGCCCTGTGTTACTCCGTTCTTTTTGGAGAAGGTACTTGACCTTCTCACCTTGACCCCCTTATATATCCTGCGAACAGCTTCTGGTCAGACGGACGGCAGCGACGTATACAGTGTTATGGACATGTCTTCATAGACTCCATTTAACTAGTAAGATGGCAACTCTACCCATTTTGGCCCACGACACCCAGGGCGAACCCTGGGGCCACAGGTACCTCAGAAATAATTCTGCCAAGTTACAGCATGTTTAGAGCACTGGCACTATAACTCTTTCTATAGTCTTCCAATCAGTATACAAGCAAGTGCCTGTTGATCATCATTGCATAATAAACAATCCTAATATTTCCCAGAATTCCTCTGTGAACATTTCTGATAGAAGGGAGGATAATAGTGTCCTAAAGGTAGGGTAAGTATGTCTATGGTGACATGAAACTGGCCTCCATGGTAAGGTAATATGACTCTCCTAGACAGGGTAAACTTACCTGGCCTTCTGACCTATCCTTAGGCCGGACCGGACATAGTTATATTATTTCTGCTACTTACATACACCTATTCCTGAAGCACCTTCTATTCTTCAGGATATTATACCAAGACTATCGGATATTCCTCAGACATGCGCCAGCATGCCCTCCTAGTCTACCATATAACTTCTTAGTCTTACATCTGGGTATAGACTTAGGTTGCCATCACTCTATAACATGGGATCATTACGTACCAGGTGGGCGGCCCCCAGATGTGAGAGGACAGGGAGCCTGAAGGCAGGATATATAGAACAGGCATGGCCGAGAACAAAATCTCTGAAGAAAGAAGGAAACAGTGAGAGTGCTTAAGAAGCAGTCTGGATGACCAGGGAAGAGGGAGAGATAGTGCACTGAACACATTGAGTCATGATGACAAGATTCCCAATACAAAGGATTACGGTGGGGTGGCAATGTGAATTTGGATACACAGGATGCATCTGGGCCTTGCAACGCCCACCCAGATGCAGGAAACGCGGCTGGCTACTGCATGGGAGGACAGGATGTAGGGGACACAACAGACGGAGACAGAAGCTGGCATGGGTCTGGATGCAGTATCCAGCCGTCAGATGCCGGGGTTTTTTTTATTGATGAGGCTCATTTTATTTAATCTTGTAAACAACAATTACCTCTCAATTATTTTTTTACAAATATATAAACTTAAATTCCTTCTTATCAAGAAATCAATTTTATAATATGATAATATTATTATAAAGTAAAGGGAATTTTATTTAGAGTGCCTCTGAATACCCCCTTAGTATAGAGGTTTCTTATTTTTTTCATAAAGAATTTTATGCTCCAAAAACTACTTATAGCATAGAGGTAAGATGATAAACAAAAACTATTTCTCTTACAAAATCATGGAATAAGGATCCTTTCTCACAGTATCAGAGCCTTATAATAGCACCATTTCCACTTTCAATGATCAGTAGAGGAGAGAGAAAAAGAATATCCAAGCCCAAGTTCCAATATTGCTCGCTTACCAATTTCCCACTTTTCTTTCCACTCCCCCTTGCCGCTTGTTTTCATCTTTTTCATCTTCTGGCACCCAGCCATACCGCGCGTCCTCGGGCATCAAACACCATGATTCTTACAACTCGAGATTGTTCCCTCGCCGTCAGCAAACGAGACCCAGGATTCTCGAGATTTGGAGGCCCCACATAAGTTAACGAGCGTTGCCAGGCTGCAAGATACTCCCCACATGTCTAGAACATATTAGACAGCGAAGTAAACCGCTTTGTACTTCGTAGAGTCGTGATCAAATTGTCGTAGAGTTTTGCCCAAGATCGAACTTCAGAACCCGACGCAAAAGGTGGAGGTTACAGTACTTGAGGGTTCATAGATGTGAGCTCCAAGGCCTTCGTTGATTTTTATTACTAACCCCCCCACTTCATGCCAACACTGCTCAAGTGCCCAGTGCTCGGGTACGACGCTGTCAACCTGCAATAGTGGCCTTACAGGTTACCGGCAAGAAGAACCTGAACACAGTGATTAAAATTTGTATTGAAAATAGTCTGTGCGTATCTCAGCGCCCATATCAAATTCAGACACCAATGTTCAGGTTCTACCTGCCGGTAAATGACTGCCCTACGTGACAACAAATCGGGAGTCTCTCGCCGACATCAACCATTCTGCTACGGCTTGTTTGTAAGAATTGCACTTCCTGTAACGTTGGGTCTCACCACTATGGAGACACCAGTTCCCTTGGACACTAATCTGCAGGTCATAGCTACCAACGCGGCTCTCCCGTCGTCGGGCTGCGCGAGAAGCGTAATTGCGTTATCACCACTAGCGGCTATCTCGCAAACAACCCTTTGACTCTCGTGAGTGGTTTTTTCTCGGTTCAATCCTAGTATCTATCTGCGAATATCACAGGAGAGGGGTCTAAGAACGGGGGAGCTCCATGAACAATCGACTGAAGATGTCATGGCAAACGGCAATTTTGTTTGATCCGTGCATTGAGCTCCCATGGCCGTTGCCCTCCTCCCATCTCACAGAATATGCGCCCGCTGGGAAATTGACTTTGGCGAAGAGGTTAGTGAGTACCGTGAAACTCTTGAGATCGGCCCGCCAGCCACGATTGGTTTCGTTGATAGGTTAGCAGAATTCCGAATACCAGTTGATGAGATCCAGCATATCCAGTAGGCCGATCATATGATTTACCATGTCGAGAAAAAATTAGCCCTTTTTGGCTGCCCCTGACTCATAATCTGCAGACCACACATGGATGCCTGAGATAGGAGATTTCAAGAGTCCTTACGGTACGAGTACCGGACTCGAGTACTCTACCTGTAAGAGGAAAACATTGGCTTGAGCACCGACATCAATTGGTGAAGCTGCAACCAGAGCCCCATCCCACGTGTTCCAACTAATCATAAACTCACCACATCCCCACCTTTCTCTCCCGTCCAAGGCCAAAATCACTCCTTTTTAGTGTACTTTTAGCCAGAAGCTACAGTACTTGACCATTCATGAAGTATTCGGATTCCTTGGCGCCAAGATTTCATCTTTAGCTACTGGTTGGTACACCTTGGCGCCAAGGCATCCGAATACTTTATGAATGGTCAAGTACCGGTGGGGTGTTGGTTGTGTACCAAAAAGTAAAATCAGATCACCGATTCTGGATTTAACAGGTGTTTACGATAGGCTATTGGTTGTGTACCAAAAAAAGTAAAAATCAAAATCCCACAAGTTCTTGTGCACGCTACCGTACGAGTATGATGGGGGTGTGGGTGAGGCACGAAGGAGGGGAGCGAATGGTTTCCTCATTCCGCACCTGCACAATCCCGGTACTTCGAAACTTCCACCAATAAACACCGCTTCCATTAAAATGCAAGGCTACCTAGTGGAGTAAGTTAGTATGATCTCGCATATTATCCGTCTCACCACACCTCCTACTTGGAATGATGAAATCGTAAGTAGGAACTGCCATAAGTGCAAAACATATTCGTGCGGCGATCCATTTCACATACTACTGGTATCCCAGCTGGCCCATATATAAGTCCCTATAAATGTTATATTCCGCAGCATCTCCCCTTACTGTAGAGCACAGTACCGTCTTGTACTCTACCCCCACTTGAAATTTTCAGATCGCTATCAATACCTATCAGAGTTTACGCTTAAGCACAGAACCCGATCCTCAATCCTCAATTTAGCAAATCCTTATAATACCTCGTGTGGTAAACAGATTGCAAGCACAAAGATTTCCTGCAGTACGAAATCCACCGGAGAAGGGAACTAGTCGTGAATACCCTCATCTAATAGGTTTCTCTCCGCCTTCTATCAGGACATATTTTCCAATCGAGGAGTCAAGGCTAATCTTGAGCAACACGAATTAATAGATAAATCTCTCCTCTTATCATACTGGGAACCATCCTCGGAGCATACCTTCCGACCCTGCCCTACCCTATTCGACATTATACAATACCTTACCATTCCCTGCCCTACCAGGCAATAAACTAGCACGCTCCACCACCACAAACGAAGCCGCATCCAGAATCTTGATAATGGTCCTCCCAGTCCCGGAATCCAAGCCCACTCCCGTACCATCTGCGGATACCCATCCTAAGCTTCCCCAGGCCGTAACAACCCTCTTCACTCGCATTCGGTCTATAAAGCCGGGGGCTCAGCACCCATTACCTGCTCTGTGGTTTCTCGAGAAGCGGGGTACGTCATGGGACCCCTACTCTAGGAACCGGCCTTGACTAGCGCACTTATGCATTGGATGGATGGCTAATGTATAGTATGTCTCCCCCGTAGCATGATCATAGACATACCCACTACTGCCAATCGATGATGATACTAATAGGTACTAGTTCGTCAACAGCCGTTGTGGGGGGTTCGGGTTTATGTGCTTTGAGAATGTTGAGAATGTTATGGATGCTTCATTTCGTTCTTTTTCCCTTGAATTTTGAGAAGCCCCTCCATCCTTGCTATTATTCTGTTGCGATTGAGGTTCGCGGGGGTGCGAAAATGTGCCTGACGATTAGGGCCCAATTACTTCGTTATGATACTTCTACCTTTTCTGTAGAGTTACTCTTGGGAGAGCGATGTTGATGGCCGCGTATCTTGGCTTTCTCGTTGCACTAAAATCTATTGCGTTACCCCAAATTCAGTGCCGAGGAGACATAATAACCTTGATGTTACTTGTATGATTTGCGCTCTTTTATTTCTTGTTTAAACTTCTAGCATGCCAGACAACATGGGGTAGGGGTGCTGTACAAGAACAGACCAGACAAAACCACCATTTACCAAGACCCTCCTAGCGTATCGTTCGCTGAACCTCCACTGCTAGTTGACCGCTCCCCATGCTGCTGACTCCGAGAAATCGGTTTTTCCAGAAGGAATATTCTCCAATTCTGGATCTTCTGCGGAGTCCGGATACAATAAAGCACATCCGTGTCCGCAGAGTTCTCGTAACGCCTGATGTACCGCCGGGTCTCTCCGGCCTTCCAGTAGAAGATTGCAGAAGATATTTTCTGGCAAAGAAAAAGAGGGAACACCCTTTATGAGATCTGCTGTTGCCAGATCAAAAAAGATCTCTCAAGAAGAGTTGTCCTTGTCTTGATATCCACCAATTATCACTCGAGTGGGGAAATGGGCATACGGTAGTACAATCCCCGCAATGAGAAAAATACACCTCCCACGATTTTCGGTATGATACAAATTGTCCTTCTCGCAACCATCTAGTTCCGAAGGATTTAAAAAATAAAAATGAAGTAAAAAAAAAGAATCCGAGAATCCCTGACAGAAAGCTTCACCCAAAGATTCACACTATTAAATGCAGGTCAAAGTAATCGCTCTGCAAAAAATTCGGGAGTCCCGGTTCTAATGGTGAAAAGGTTTAAAGCCTATTCTAAGAACGCAAGTTCCCCCGTTTTTAGGGGCGGGCCCGGTGGTTCTAACCCAAGAACTGCATTTTTTAAAGGGGCCCCGGGGGGGGGGGGGCGTTTCGTTCTTTGCTGAGTTCGTACGTACTTTCCACTATCATAACGGTACTCGTATCATGCTAGACTGTGGAGCAAATACTCAAATAAAATAAACGTGTTCAAGGACGCTGTAGTTGCCTCTCCTAGTAACACTCCTTTTATTCCTTTTGTCTTGTCACAGCCAACGGCTGAATTTGCGTTTTTTTCCCTTCAGGCAGCTGAGAAGGGGAATCCCAGCCTCCTATCATAACCACATTCTTCTTCTCGGGTGTCTTGGCATTCTTTATTTTCTGCATAATAATATTATCATACTTGTACGGTAATAGGCATGCTTTTTTTTCCCAACACAAAGCTAGTTAGGCATGAGTTATGATACAACCACCACCCAACAGACCAATCCCTTAATCCGTGTGCATATTTTGCAGTTTTTTTTTTTTTTTTAGCGCGGTTAATGGCCCTGGTTAACTCCAGATCTTTACCAAAGATCGTATGGCCGCGGAGCCCCTGATGTGACCCGACCAGTAGAAAACATCCAGCCGATAGCACCACTTGAACTATTCCTTATCTCGGAATATTCTCGGGAGCTAAAAGGCGACAAATACTCGATTACAGAAGAAGGGATTGGGGCCACACATCACCTTCTGCCCTACGTTATCGGTCACAGTGGACAGTCATCTATCGAGTCTACTGCCCGTCACATTATCCTCCAGCATACGAGGAGGTCACACAGAACAAGTCAAAGTCCACAAGCACAGTCCCGTCGAACACACCATCCGATCCGCGGAAGTCAAACCCGTCGCTTCCACGCCAGTAACCATTTCCGCATAGAAACACCGAGGCCTCCTTGGCGTGCTGGCGGAAAGAGATAAAGGGAAAGAAAGAGGGAGGAAGACCCAACCAACAAATGCCAAACAAGGGCTTTTTCTAAGACCTCCTTCCCCTGCGACCGACACACGTATCATAGCAATGCAACCTCTAAGCTTATCGGAGGGAGTCCGACTGGTGGGCGTAACAGCATTACAATAAAAGTAAACCATTTTGAACTTCCCTCGTGCTATCCCAATGCACTACCCGCGGCGTTGCGTAGATGCCTCAAGGGTGACCGCTGGGGGTGGTAAGTACGGGTATCTCGGGAGGTCAGGAGTTCTTTGACCTATCCATTCGAGCTTTAACAGGCCCCCAAGCACCCACCGGAAAAAATCAAATAGTCTACCGAAGCATTCGCTGTACCGGTACTCGAGTACTTGATTATCCCTTCGTCTGTATTCAGGACCCCACGCCCAAGACGAATAGGGAGATAGTCTCGCTACTTGAGGGAAAGACTAATTGACTCCTTGGGAGCCACAAATTCTATTGGCCAGGTCACCATTGAGCAACCGCAGCCATCCTTTCATGAGCCTAGTTTTTGAAGACCGGAGGACAAGTTACGCGCTAAAAGGTAGTGAAACTCGGGAACGAACGAAGGGATTATTTTTTTGTTAAATCCTTCAATTGTTTACTCGGGTAAGTTGAATAGTTGAGAATTCTATACTTTAGGAAAGGGGCGAAAAAACGATTGCAAAAAAAAAGAGGAAAACGAGCTGCTCAGCCACTCCGAAAGGCATGGAAAAAAATGAAAAAACACGGGACGTTTCCGGAGGTGGCAACCTCAACGACATAACTTTAGCACATGGTTCGAGTATTTGAGTTTCCAATGTGCAGTTTCACCGCACGTTTCAAAAACGGGATTAGACGAGCAGACCCTTCGAGAAGCACTGTACCGCAAGCGTTAAGTATTCAAGGCGACGTTAGCTAAGCGCCATGCGTGAGGACACGGGAAGCGAATGGATGAATGTGAAGATATGCATGAATACCGATAGCAGGAGAAGGGAGACTTCTGAAATGGGGAAGAGCTCAAGAGAGCCCAATTAATTCAAGTGCAAGTGCAGGTTACGGTACTGTAGAATATCCCGCACGTTGTGCAAACCACCGGATCCTAGAGTTGTGGCTCCTGACGTCACTTGTGTCGAAAAAGTGCTTGCTAAAAAATTAATATCGGAAAGGCCAAGCTCCATTAATTTGTTTTTTTGCATGCTCAAGTATGTAACCTTTCGTTTTGGGATGGAGCGGGGTGTATTGCCCAGTTCAGGCCAGGCCGGGATATCTGGCAAATTGTACAGTACCGGGACTATAGAGGAGATTCTCTCTGGATTTATATCACTACCGGGGGGCGCTGAGTACCGTATAAGCTGCCGGTATGGGCCACCGGTATTGCCTTCCCTAGTATCACACGTCCATTTGCGCAGTAGACAGGAGAGTATAGATCCCATTGAATCTGGTATCCATAGTTGTGTATAGGGCCATAGTCGTCTAGTAGGTAGCGTACTCGAGTAGAACGGGACTGGACGGGAGTGGAGACTAGGACAAAAAATAAATTATCTGCTAAACTCAACCTATTAGGATTACGCTTCAATCGTCGGGGCTAGTATGTACCTAGCGCAATCCACAATTTGTAATTACTAAGCTCCGTTGCCCATGTATGACTAGCCGCTCTCCCCGATGATACAAATGACCTACTCCAGACACCCATCGGAGATCCGGCAAACACGATGAAGGGATCAGAAATCTCACATGCTCGTAGAACGTCGGAGCTCAGAGGAGGGATTGTGCAGTACAGCAAAACCCTTTGGGAAAAGTCCACAGTTAGCCCTGCGCTCGACTAGAGTACCCTGCATATCGGTCAGCTTGAAATCATCACTGGCACTAGCACCACGCTACGAGAATTTACATACGGATACTCGTGGCTCCCTCCGACACTATCAATCATGCTCCCCCACCCCAACCTTAAATTCTGGCAACACCCTAAACGACTACCGTAAGCAAATCGAGTGATGTCCCGTGCCAAACGGGTCTTGGTGTGGAACATAAATTTACCCACCAAGGAACCGGTTGAACCTCCACCCGCACACCCACCCCAACCAATCAATCATACCCGAATGCAATTTCATCCGCCCAGAACTTTCCATCCATAAATTACTCGTACGAGTGCGGCCGATAGATATATTAGTCACGCGGGTCTGATAAGATAAAAATTTGGTTGGCCTTCTGGTTGTAGTGTCCAGAGATAATACACGTGACTAATATATCTACCGGCCGCACTCGTACGAGCTTGGCAACAAAAGAAATGAACACCCCCCCTTTTTACACCAAAAATGTGCATTTTCACTTCACAAAATCTCAGCTTTATAACTTGCAAAAAAAATTCCCAAAATTCCCAGAACCTTTGGAGCTATCTAGGTATTATCATTTGTAAGTGACAAGCTCTATTAGTTAATGCCCATGGAGGAACACTAGAGGGAATGATAGTGGTCAAAAGGTACTTATAATTTTGTATGGGCCTCCCATACAAAAGGTACATTGCAACCACATCTAATCTGCACTCTAAGCTCTCAGCCATTCTGGTGAAGTGGGAAAATTCTGATAAAATCTATCCAGAAAGTCTAGTTAATTGCCTACATCATGCCATTAATTTTGTTAGTTCTATATTGTTTTTGGTTGAGTTGTGATTGCTTAAAATGGACCATTTTTGGTGTAAAATGGGAGGGTGTTCATTTCTTTTGTCGCCAAGATCGTACACACATCCCATCCCGCAATCCCGCAATCCGCCCATCCGCACAATCGAGATTGGTGTGTGGCACAAATCGAATCTACAAAGTACCGGGCATTACCGTATCTCCCCCTCCCTCCACCCCTCTCAATCAATGCTTCCGAGAAGGGTATATACTGCGCGTATAAGCACAGCATGATGGAATTGTCGGCGCACGGAGATGGTAGATCTGGGGAGTGGCAATTTACATTTATTTATTCTCATTGGAGTGGAATAAAATGGGGTGCAGGCGCACTGACTGCCGACACGGAGGGGGGGATCGGCAATTGGATTGGCGGCCAGTGTAAAGGCCAAAGAAAAGAGCAGTTATCGGTTCTTTGTGAAGGGTATTGCGTGGGTTGCGAGCTACTGGTAAGTACTTAACTTGTTGGGCAATTTCCCCACCCATAAATAACTGGGGTAAAGGGCGGCCCCAAATGTTAATTTTGCTAAGCCCTACTATTTTTGTGTGTATTATGTAAGCAAAGTGGATTGCATGAGGGTTGATTTCAAGTGGCCGGCCCCATACTTGCAGAATGTGCTGTGGGGACCGCGGTGCTTTCAATTGTGCTTGAGTGCCATGTGGCTGCTGGTACGACTTGTATAGAAATACCGGTACCTGTACTAATACTATGCATGGGCATTGAATAGTTTGCCAATAACTTATCTCCCGTGCGGTTATGATATTGATTATCATGGCTACACATGGCTACACATGCTTCCAATACATTTTAAGTAGCCGCCGTCCTCTACTGCCTGTCCCCATCCGCCACAGCACCCGCAGCGACAGCCCAGCCCAGCCGCAGCTCCCATTCTCCGTGCTGTGCTGGAACTGCACTCATAGTCTATCCTCGTACTCGAGTGTATCACGCGCCTGCTTATTACCATATATCCGGTGCCAATCAGATGGCCGAACCAACTAGCCTATGCACGCAACCCTCACCGTCCCTCTCCATCTTGACGGAACCGTGGGACAAAGTCTCAGCTAGAGGACACTTGAACTCTAGCAAATACTGGCAAGAGTCGAGCTGAAATGCCTGAAGGACTTTACTTTTCGAAGGAGGGTTCTTGCATGCATGTTTTTGTCCGAATAAGGTGGGTTATTCCATTCCCGGGTGCGGATCGGGGTTTGGACTTTTTTTGGGCTATCGATTAGGGAGGGGGTGGTCTTGGCGAAGTATCTTACCGTGCTGGACTCGGAATGCGGGTGCCAGTACTTGTACAGTATGATACCGGCCTCAGTATTGATCCCAGTGTGAGAGCTTCGAGGGGGTTTGGATCACTCCGTTGAGGTTGACGAGAGCCCTTGCAGTTATTCCGAACTCCTCGCTTCTCATTGGAAGCGAGGGTTGCGACGAGATGATATCAACAGCCGGGTCAGGTTTATGCAGGGCACCCGTAGGTTATGATAGGAGAATTACCTCTGGACCAGTTACGCTGCCGTGTCGCGCAGAGTGAAACCCAGAGAGCCGTATCTTAGCGGATACTTTCTCCCCGTCGAGGTGATCACACCCAAGTTATTTACTCGACTCCGGAGGTCGCATCATGGGGTTTTCTCTCTTCTCCTTTTATTTTTGAACTCGGGACTAGTCGGCTAGAACACAAACGGTGGAGGGCCCTTTTTTCTCCCCTTGCTGTTCACAGTGAGGATTTGAGGGCATTTCTGCACCGTGTTTATCCTACCCTGTGGGCTTAGCTGGGGACTCTAATATGAGAGTCTGAACAGCTCGCTCGCACTGGTGCGAGGGTCAAGATCTGTGGTCCTTGCCAAGTCGGAAAGCGAGGCGTGGGCTATGCTCTCTTTCACCGTCGTCTACCAGTGGAATGGAGCAGGCGCTGGGCGGGAGGTAGGTGGGCGAGAGAGAGGGAAGGGGAAAGGGAGAGGGGAACCGCTCAAACCATTTTTTGACCAATCAGACTGCCGGTAATTGTATTAATGTTCGGCGGTACACCTCCGCCTTCCGCATCCATGAAAAAAGAAAAAGAAAGAAAAAAGGAAACTCGGAAACTGGTGGTTACATGGTCGATACAGGCACCGTATTTGTGATTCCTGCCTTCATTCATCACCTCACTTTACCCCTTTGACCCATGCCCTTTCTGTTTCTCTCCCGACAACCTCTTTTAAAAGCCGAGTGGAGCCCGCACAACACCTTTTTCTCGTCATCTCTCTCCTCCCCTCATACACTATTCTTCTCTCGAGTGAAGGGATAGAAAACCATCCCCCACCGCTCTATATTTCTTCTTGTGTTCCCCTCTTCCAATCGCGGCCGGAAGGAAGAAAGCAAGAAATAAAAATAAAAAAATAAAAAAAAGTTGGAAAAAAAATAAAACTCAGCCAAGCAGTCTCGACAAACTTACGGAACGCTAATTAGCAACAATGGAGTCTCTCCTCAACCAATCCCGGAAGCTCTGTCCCTTCCTCAAGAGGACTTCGCCGTCTACTCTTCGTGCGCTGTCTACTAGCTCGAGTGTCAATGCAGTTGGTGGTGGTGGAACGATGTCAAACCTTCAGATTGTCGCCCGTCGGTGTCCGGTAATGTCAAAGGCACTTGCTGTCCAGTCGGTTCGCAACTCCGCATTCTCCTCTTCCTCCCTCGGGTTGAAGCCGTCAGGATTGGCTCGCGCGCGTGGCTCGTCGGCTGGCCAGAAGAGATCTTACGTTGTTCCTAGCAAGCCTGCCAGTATCCAGGCGTCTGTTCCTAATGCTGCGGATGCCGCTAGTGTCGAGTCTCTCCATATCCGGGCCGGCGTTTATGACACTTCTAAGGGTACGGTTGCCGAGCAAGAGCCGGTACTATATTATGAATCTTGAATTTTGAAAAGCTGACGGGATTTATTCTGGTCTCAGGGATTTGCCCTCATGGAGCTGCGGCGTTGAGGGCTGCTAAGATGGCAGAGGGCATGGCTCCGCGGGCGACTGCTCGTGTTACGCGTCCGGTAAATGTGGTCCCTGCGGCTCACCATTCCGGGAAATTTGATTACGAGGCTTTCTACGGTGCGGAACTCGAGAAGAAGCATAAGGACAAGAGCTACCGTTATTTCAACAACATCAACCGTTTGGCAAAGCATTTTCCTCAGGCCCATTTGGGGACCCCCGATAAACTTGTCACTGCTTGGTGCTCCAATGACTACGTAGGTCATCCCTGATTGCTGTTTTCTCCATGGTCTTTTACTCACCATGTTTGAAGTTGGGTATGGGGCGCAATTCCGAGGTTATTAAGTCAATGCACGAGACTCTTGATATATACGGTGCCGGAGCTGGTGGAACTAGAAATATATCGGGTCATAATCAACACGCCATTGCTCTTGAAGCGAGCGTCGCCAAACTTCACGCCAAGCCGGCAGCCCTTGTTTTTTCGTCTTGCTATGTGGCGAACGATGCGACTTTAGCAACTCTTGGATCAAAACTCCCTAACTGCGTGATTCTGTCGGATTCCCTTAATCACGCATCAATGATCCAAGGAATCCGTCACTCTGGCGCCAAAAAGATTGTCTTCAAACACAATGATCTTGTCGATCTTGAGACTAAACTCGCATCCCTTCCCTCACATGTTCCAAAAATTATTGCTTTTGAATCCATATACTCCATGTGTGGATCTGTTGGGCCGATTGAGGAGATTTGTGACCTGGCTGAGAAGTATGGTGCCATTACCTTTCTGGATGAAGTCCATGCCGTTGGAATGTATGGGCCACATGGTGCTGGTGTTGCAGAGCATCTTGATTTCGAGGCTCACCGTGCTGGAAAGCCAAAGGGGACTGTCATGGACCGCATCGATATTATCACTGGCACCCTCGGAAAGGCATATGGTTGCGTTGGTGGATACATTGCCGGCTCGGCAAAGTTGGTTGACGCTATTCGCTCCCTTGCCCCCGGTTTCATATTCACCACTTCTCTTCCTCCAGCAACCATGGCTGGTGCAAGGACCGCGATTGAATATCAGGCCAAATACGATGGCGACCGCATTCTCCAACAGCTCCACACCCGCGCCGTTAAAGATTCTTTGGAAGCTAGAAACATACCCGTAATCCCTAATCCCTCCCACATTGTCCCCATCCTCGTCGGCGACGCGGAAATTGCTAGAGCTGCTAGCGACTCCCTCTTGGAGGACCACGGCATCTACGTTCAAGCCATCAACTACCCTACCGTCCCGGTTGGCCAGGAGCGTCTCCGTATCACCCCGACTCCTGGCCACACTCGGAACTATCGTGATCATCTCGTTAGCGCTCTGGAGTCGGTCTGGAACGCTCTTAACATCAAGCGTACCAGTGATTGGAGAGCCGAAGGTGGCCTTTGCGGCGTTGGTATTGACGGCATGAAACTGCAAAACATCTGGTCCGATGAACAACTCGGTATTTCTGGCGGCAGCGCCATCGCCGCCCCGACTGTCCACATGAAGGCTGGAGGAAAGATTGTGGTTGGTGGCATCCTCGAGAGGGAGGTGGGCCGGGTGATTTCTACCATTGCTTGAGGTTGTCCCCGTTTGTTGCATTCGCGGATGTAATTGTGATGGTGGTCTGAACCATTGTTTAGTTGTCAGTAGTCATTTAGTTCCCGATTTCCCCGTTGCGGGAATAATAAATTCTATACATGGCGGTGAAGTAATATCGTCTATATCCCAGACAGGGCTTCCCGTACGGAAGGAGCAAAAGACTTTTAGTTCGTTACGATGCTCAATACTTTTGTAGTCTATCTTGTCCTCGCTTACATACGCCATTTACGAAGGTCAGACAGGCGAAGATGATTTGTGTCTTGCATCTCTCCCTTTTGGGAGGGCTCGCCGCCGGGTGGCGTACTGGGCGTTGGGGGTGTGTCGGACCGGTATGCACCTGACTAATGCGCATACCGTATCCAACCTTCTCACTTGAGAGCCAGGCCAACGCCGACGAGTAAGAGTGAAGTGCTTAAATGATACCGTACTATGAGGCACGTAAATAGCCTACGGGTACTTGTGCCTTACGATAGATTGCGTTGGCAGCTTTAGTGACGCGGCCAATACTTGAGATAGGTCTCTGTCCTCTATTTATACATTTCACTGCACGAGTACAGTACTCCGCCGTAGTTACTGAGTACCAACCAGGAAGAACGCTCCCTCCAGCACCTTACCGCGGGAATCTCCCACAGTGCTATACCGGTATTACCGTTCTTCCTTAGACTACCGTATTGCGGAGAAGGGACACCGCATCGTAAATTATGGTTGTAAGGTATGGTACTCGCACCGTAGGTACAACACTACACTTCAAGATTGTATCTCGCACCGTAAAATTTAATGCAGAGTAATTTTGTGGTTCGCGCTGCACAGGGTCCGCACAGATCAAGCCAAGTTTCCTTGTGAGGAGCGGGTTATGGGGATCGCCAAACTGCGGAGGGTAAGAGGATGGTTGGATACCGTACTCGTAGAGGACTTGGGGGGCCGAGGGTTTGGTGTGGTGGTGGCGGCGGCTGGGGAGGATTGCTACGGTAGTTTGTGTGGGGAGGGACGGGACGGGTAGGGTCCGGGGCTATTCTTACACCGTAAGCGATTCTGGGGTTAACTGTCGATTTGAGAGCCTGAATCGGGGTTTCTTTTTCCTCTGTACCGTGTGATATTTACTGGAATACCGGTAATTGGACCTCGCGCGAGGACGTGGAACTTGCCTTTTGCTGGTAGGGTGCAGCACTCTTGTTTACTTTTTCCTTCTCGTAAGCTGGGGCTGAGGGGGCACGGGGGGTCAGTTTCTGTGGTGCTTTGGCCCCCCCCCTATCCAAGAGATGGAATTTTGGACTTCCTAACGAGTACCGGTATGTGGGATTTAAGGTGTTTTTTAATTTTTTTTTTAATCTTTAATATACTGGCATGGCTGATGGCGTCTGGTGAGTTTGGAGCAGGTTACTGTGCTGTATTGAACTGTATTGCATCGTATCATGCACTATAGAGTCCTAAAATTTGAGCACTGCACGGGAATTTTAGACACCCGAACACCTTGGCGCCAAGAGGCTTCGCCCTTGATGTGCCTTGTCATTCGGGTGTCGCGAATACATGTCAAATTTTCGAGCAAGGTCATGATGGGCGAGTGACGATCTGATCTGTGGAGGGTTCGCAAAAGAAGCTGATTACGGGCTGGGAGGTAATAAGTTAGACCTTAGGTGGAGTGGCGAGTATGAGCACACTGGACCGGAGTTAAGTTTTTCCTTACCCGTGCTGTATTAAATCATCGCTGTTTAGGTTTTGAGGTCTATATTAGGGGTGTCGTCAATATGGTGATTTCTTTCGGGATTACTCACGGGAGATTTATTCTGCTGTCTCGGTTAGTCCGTTTAGCGGTATCTACATCTTGGGTCCTGGATTGTCCCCGGTTCTAAGATATGTCTATTCATGGTGTATTTGACGGCTCTTTTGAATTACTGCTTAGGTTTGATGTCGAGCGGTATTCGGCTCGGCAAACTTGGTCCGCGGTCATTAGAAATATGGGGAAGCTTATGGGGATGTAGCGATCTGCCGTGACATGGCGCGGGGCGGGGCTGTGTGAATACTATTATAGAATTGGCCGTCTCAAAGGATGTCGGGATGGATACCCCCTATCTTCACAGAAATTGATATGCGGTTTGGGTGGGCGTTTCGGACATGTATTGACACCACAAGGCACTGCCCTACTGGCATGATGTGATGCTTGAAGTTAGGTGAAACATAAAATTTTCGACTGGTTCTGCCACGAGCCCTCGGGGGGTTCTTTAACGGCGCAAGTTTACGTTCCAATGCACTGTTCCGGTACTACGGGAGAGTGCTTAAAGAGGTGTGAGGTTCCTGCTACCGATGCGGTAGGTGCAAGCAGGGTGTTGGTACAAACCTGGCAGAGATTGATTGGACAGTCCAGAGGCATCTGTGAGGTCCCACAAATGACCCCGCTTTTCTTCTTCAGCCCTCTGGAATTCTAGCTACCGACTGACTCCATCATCCATCATCGACAATAGGCTAAGCAGAAACGCGCAGCAAATGTCAAGATATCTCTGTAACAACACGACATCTATGAACACGATCAACGTGTCAAATAACATCACTGTTCCCGATGACCGACCTAATATATTGGCCTAGCTGTCCCCACTAGATCCCAAGTTACGGCATCAGGACATTCGAGACCGCCGGGCCGAAAATATAGGGGGATGGCTGTTACAAACTGAAGGATTCAGAAACAGGGATGCGGGTGGTGGGAGATGTGAGTCTGCAGTTTGGTTTTGCCATAGATATCAGGGGGTTTGCAAGACTTTCCTTGGGTAATAAGGGTGAACTGCGCGGAATGGAGGTGAGAGGGCAAGTGCTGACGAGCCGCAATGCTAGCTCGTTAGTAATAGCCAGCTTGTGTGATCGGGCTAGAGGACAGAATGCCGCGGTTGCATGTTTTTATTTTGACTTTGCGATCCAGAAGGAGGAGCAGGCCTCCGCGCGCATGCTGCGTGCCATGCTGAGGCAGTTGGTTAGCGGGCTGAAGAAGACTCCGGAGGTCATATCGCAGGCATACTAAGACCGGAGAAACGCCATCGATGGGGGGGGGGGGGCTGAATATTCCTAATATTGTCAAGATGCTACAAACAACCTTTTCTAAAAAGCGCACATTCATTTGCATCGGCGTTCTTGATGAATGTGCAGAAAGACATCGAGTCAAGCTTCTTGATTCACTCAGCCAAATTCTCCAAAAGTCACCGGGCTCACGAATTTTCGTGAGCGGAGGACCTTACATTCAACCTGAAATCGGAAGGCGTCTTGCTGGAATGGTGACAAGTGTATCCATAAGTAACAAGGGAGATGATATTATTAGGTATCTCCGCACCTGGCTAGACGAGACAGTAATCTGGAGGCAGATATCATGGGGAAAATAACAGAAAGTGTTTCCAAAGTGTGGGTAGGAGCGGCAACATTGGGGAAGTGTGTCGAGCTATTCGCTGGCGGATCCATATCTAGATTCCTGCTGGTTTCACTCAATATTGATGCGACTCTTCGAGCGATTACGATCAGTCGCGGGCGACAGAGGCTCAGCGTAATTACCGATGGCTTGGGGTTGGCGGATGTTTATGGTGCATCGATAGGTCAGGTCAAGGAACAGGGTGGGGAGAAATTGGAGCTTGGCATGGCCGAATTGATGCGGATATCTTACTCAGAGGGGCCCCTTGGGGCCGGGTGACCTGTTCCATGGGCTATCAGTGGAAATAAGGTCGCCGAATCTCGATGCAGACAATGTTCCTTCAATAGGGCCATTGCTAGCCTGTTGTCAAGGACTTGTTTCCGTAGATAAGGAAGTTTCAACGGTCCGGCTAATCTACTTTGCCCTTCAAGAGTACCTCCGGGCTCATCCGGAGCTTTTCGGTTCATCTCACTCGGCGATAGCAGAAACCTACTTAAGCTACCTGAATTCCCAACAGGTCAAGGCTCTTTCGTCCAGACTCTCTCCCGATCCCCAAAGCACACCCCTTATTGAGTACTCTTCCCTCTATTGGGGGTCCACGCAAAAAGAGACCTTTCAGATTGCCCGAAGCTTCTTGCGCTGAAGTTATTTGACGAGTATGAGAACCACATATCTATTAGGGTTCTCTTGGAAGCACAGAAATCTTATTTGCACACTGTTGAATTCGATAAGCTTGCTCTGTTCGGCTGTCTGCACTGTGGATCCTTCTTTGGGATTGTTGAGATTGTAGCCGGTTTGGTAGGGTGGGGTATTGTGATATCAACCAGGAAGACTGCGTGGGAAATACACCTCTAGTATGGGCCGCTTTCAACGGCCACGAGGGAGTGGTAGAAATGCTTCTCGGACGGGGTGGCATCAATCCCGACGAACCAGATAAGCACGGCCGAACACCGCTCGGTTGTGCTGCCGCAGCTGGCCACGAGGGAGTGGTGAACATTTTTCTCTGACAGGATGACGTCAACCCCGACTAACCAGATAACTACGGTCGTACACTACTCTGTTGTGCTGCTTCGAATGGGCGTGAGGGGGTGGTGAAAGTGCTGCTCGAACGGGACGACGTCGGCCCTGACAAACAGGATAACAAGGGCCGAACACCACTCTGGTGGGCTTCTGGGTATGGGCACGAAAGAGTCGTGAAAGCACTACTCGGCCGGGGCGGGGTCAATCCCAACAAACCAGATAATGATAAAAAAATACCACTCTTTTTTACCGCTGGCCATGGGAATGAGGGGACGGTGAAAATACTACTCGGTAGGGATGAGGTCTACCCCGATGAATTAGGTAAGTACGGCAGAACACCACTCTCTTGTGCTGCTTTGAACGGACATGAGGGAGTGGTCATGATACTACTTGGCCGGGGTGAGGTGAATCCTGACAAATCAGATAACGATGGCCGAACGCCTCTCTTCTTTGCCGCTGAGCATGGGAACGAGGGAACAGTGAAAATACTGCTCGGACGGGACGGTGTCAATCCTGGCAGATCAGATAAGTACGGCCGAACACCGCTCTCCTGTGCTGCCTGGAATGGACGCCAGGCAACGGTGGAGATACTACTCGGGCGGGGCGACGTTAACTCCAACAAACCGGGTGAGTATGGCCAAACACCGCTCAATTGTGCTGCATGGAATGGGCATGAGGGAGTGGTGAAAATACTGCTGGCACGGGGCGAGGTCAATCCCAATAAGCGCGATAACTACGGCCAAATACCACCCCTGTTTGCGGCTCGGGGTGGACGTGAGGGAGTGGTAGGGATACTTCTTGGACGGGACGACGTTAGCCTTGACAAACCAGATAGCGACGGCCGGACACCACTCTCCTGTGCTCCTGAGTATGGGCATGAGGGAGTTGTAAAAATACTACTTGGACGGGGCGACGTCGACCCCCACACACCGGACAAACTGAGCCGGACACTGCTCTGGACGGTAGCTGACAATGGGTACACGGAAGGGGTGGAAATGCTACTCGAAGAGTATGACGACAAATCTGGCAAATCAGAAAACGACTGGGGGCGTCACTTGCGGGCTGCTGGGTATGGACATGTGGAAGCAGTAAGAACGCTGCTTGGACAGGGTGAGGTCAGGCCGGATGAAAGAAATAAGTATGGCCAAAACACCACTCTGTTGATCTACTTAGAATGGACATGAGGGAGTGGTGGAGATATTCCCACGACGGGATGACGTTAGCCCTGGCGAACCGGATAACAATGACCGAATACCACTTTGGCATGCTTCTCAGAGTGGCCATGCATGAGTGAAAGTATTTGTATCTAAGTCACTTGCCTTTGTGATGGTGTTGTGTATGTGTAGATATAGTTACGACTTAAAGATTAATCCAAGCTTGTGCACTCTGACTAACATGAGGGAAAAGATAACCCTTTATATACTCGTTATCATTACACCAACTTTGCCCCATACCAAGGAAATCTTAAGAAACTACGAGGAGACGATAGTATCTTAACATGATCACATGAGTGTTACATGGTTGACACGCACACGGCTCGTAATGGGAAGCCGTACATTTCAATAGTGAGGACATTACTACAGCCCCCACAATCTGCCGCTCTCACCGCGACCTAAGACTGAGCAGGCATCGCCCTCACTGCTGCCTTTGTGGTGTTTCTACAAGAGCCACAACGGGTCTGTAAACATGGCTATCCCCCTATCGCTTCCCTTAGCTCGTTCCCGCCCAACCTCCTGCCGCTGGCCAAATACCGCCCTGTGGTAGTTGTCGTTTTCCCTTTCCTTCCGGGGTAAGCCTATGATAGAAACTTAGCTTAGATGCCTTTTGGTCGGGGAAATCGCATGATGGGAGTGCACATGTCTATCACGTACTGTACACACCCAACCCCTTATACAAGGTTTCTCATGGAATCGAGTCGGGAGTTGTTGGTTTCTGTGTATTCTCCGGAGTTTGGCGTTGACCGAGAGCCATTTCTACTGCATTGAGACTATCCAGTCCGGTTTGCAATTTCCATCATATTTACTTTTTTCGTTCTTGCTTCCTCGTTGTACAGTACCCGTAAACCCTCTTTGTAAATATGCTTGTTTATTTTTTTCTGCTGTTATTTCTTCCCTTTCCTGTCTTCTGAGGGATACATCTGGGGGTCGCTTAGATTAGACTGGTATTTAAAGTTTGGGTATTTTTGGCCCTTGCGAAAGCCACGAAAAAGCAGGTTGTTAGGTGGGTTGTGGAGCTTCTCTGCACTCGTTGGTCTTGCTCATTGAGAATAATCGGTACAGTAACACCTCTTTCAACTGTGAAATGAATTCCCATTCTGTAAGTTCCTTATAAACCTGGAAAACTCGATTTGCAGTCGAATCCTTTCATGGATGGTCTTAGATGCGGATCCCCTGGAGGTTGCTAGAGAGGTTGAATTGCACGGCGGATAGTATAGGACATGATTGGTATGGAGATGTTGTGGAAAAGGTATCTCCAGGCAGTGTTCCCAGCCGTCTTACAACCTGAAATCCTATGAACAAAAGGACTTGTCAGCTCCAATGTTTCAACCATATCTGAGGTTGTTTGCGGGATAATGTGTTGTTGGCCGCAGTTCCGCAGTCCCCGGTAGCCTCCCCTCCATCCGTAATAGTCCCCGGTAGACCCCGGCGGCCCCGGGCGGGCCCCGGGCGGTCACCCACAGTCACCTGGACCATCATTGTTTCACCCGGTAGGGCCTGCCGTCCTACCCAAAGACGTCCGTCCTGCACTTTTACCGCCCCGGACGGCCGGGAGCACTGTCGCCAAGGGCTTGGTTCTCTCGTTCGGGGTTGATCTAGATTAATGGTAAAGACAGGAGCATAAGTAAAACATAATTAGAGCATCCTGATCCTTCCATGGATCATCACGCGTCTCCCACACCCTCCGTGCATATCCCCATTACTCCACAAACACCTGTGATAACAGGAAAGACATCTATCGAGAAACTTCTCCGTGAATCGCGGAAATTATCCCGGAACAAGAGAAGCCACGTCCGATATTCTTGAAGGCTCTGCTGACAGCCACAACTCGTTACCTTGTGCCAACAACTCTAGCCTGATGACTTGGGTAGGGTATGGTTTTGGAGAGAAATATTTGGCTCGTGCTGTCTATTTTCTCAAGTCTGTCTACACTCAGCTTGGTCCCCTGAATACATTTCAAGAATTGCTTCTTTAAGCAGGGCACGACAGTCGCTGTTGAAACCCCCACTTCATTTGATGCCTAGTGCGTGTCTCAGATGTCCGATATCCCTGTCAGCACCTCGAGGTGCGGAGCGGGTTTCTGAGTTTATACATTATCCTACCCTAGCTTCCAAAAAGCCATCTAGCTCCTCACAGCGCTGTAGAATATCAATTTCGGAGCGAGTGGGGATATTCCATCCCCTCCCAGTCTCTTTGTTCGCACCAAGTTTTCCTTTCTTCCCTTTGCGGGGATTCTGTCCCATCCTTAGGTCGGGCGCCACGAACCCACATAATCCCCCCGACCGTGCTGTAGAACTTTGCCATGACCTGGGAGATTACTATTCGAAGGATACAGTACGTTATCGTTTGTAAACAATTAATACCGCACCCTAAACTACAACGGAGTGTATGGTACCTGTAAAGGGCGTGTTGTACCACGTACCTGGTGGCGGGTAGTGGCACGCTCTAATATAGGAGTTAGTGTTGTGTGGGGGTGCCAAATTAAGTTTCCTCCTGATAAACAGGTTGTAGACTCGCATCCTCCAGGGGATGGTTAGGAAACTGGTATTGAGGAGAATAGCTGGCAGGAGGATGTTCCTGAGGAGGAACCAGATTGAATCCACGATATTCTTATTGGGAATGCTGGGGGTTAAACTAATTGTGTACTTAAAATCTCAACCTGGGTTTTCCTCTCCATCCCCGTACACCGTGTGCAAAAACCCCCCTTCTTGCGCCTCCATTTAAATTTAAAATATTTTTCCTTTCCTTTTTTTTTTTTTTGCTTTGGCCTAGCTAATGACGTCTGATAAACTTCGATAAGTCGCAACACCCCCAGTGTACCGTACTATATCGTATAGCACTTTATAGCGTTGTGGGATTGAAATATGGGCGAATGGGAAATGACCGGAATGCGGATTTCACAGAATGTGGTCTAGCGAAGAGGGAGGAGATGTAGGATAAAGATATATATGCACAGACAGAGGAACTTGTGTATAGGGGAGAAGGTGGTGGATAATGAATGTAGAAATGGAGGAAAGAAGGAAAGAAGGAAACGAATGGAAGGGAACCTTTCCAATGCTAGAGTATGTAATAGTCCACGTAAACAATACCTAACCATAGCTGTAGAGCGTAACCACTCGCCCACGTCTAACACTGCTGAAGTAAAAAAACAAATAAAGGTCAAAAGAAATAAATAATATTCAGAATAGTAAGTTGTAATTACTTATCAAAACGTACAAGTTATAGAATATATGATTGCCTTATAAATATTTGTTCCAACCACTCGATCTGCTCATGCTAGCCATCTCACAACATCCTCTCCATTCCATTCCATCTGGTTCGTTCCATTCCTTACAGAAATTACAACCAGAAACCTGAGCGGGTGATTCTTTGTGACGGCTCATAAATCAATTGAAGAGAGAGCAGTGAAACTGGGTTACCTATATGGGGAATATAGCACTCAAGGGCGGTAGTCTATATGAATAGGCTAGGTTGGGGTTGGGGGGTGTTTTTTTTTGCCTGTGCCGTACTTGCAGTGGCAGTTCTGTTCATCCTTTGGGGGCATAGTAAAATAGGAGTGTCGTACGTGTGGTGGCTTCTCTCGGAGTTTTCGGAGTGGATCTACTCCCCTGTTTCGGTTGGTTGGTTTAGTCGAAACTTGGATCCTGAATCATCCCCAGATTTAATAGAATGCTATCTGTCCGCATATTAAATGAGTCCTAAACTATTATCTCTAGATTTCCCGATTTTCTTGAACGGAGGCTGTATGACACGATCGGTGTCATGTCAGTTCGCTCCCAACGCTAAGTCAGAAAGATTAGATTGGAGCCATCTCAAGATAACACTTCATAAAGAGACCCGGCCAAAGTAGTAGCCCTAGTTACATCAAACCTGGCACGTATGATAGCCCAACCAGACACCGCGGAAAGAGAACGAGTTTAAAAACAAAACGCATCACAATTACTCCCCCTCCTCATTTTCAGAATCACCCTCTGCAGCTCCCCTATTCCCCCTTATAGCATCCAACGCCACCGCAGTCCCAGCAACAGCCGAACTAGCAACCCAGCCAGCTGCTGTGGCTAAAGGCGCTGCTCCTGTCGCCCCGATGCTTTGACAAGCGGCGAACAAGCTTCCCTTCGGGACAAATCCCATAAAACCGGACTGCCACGCCGCGGCTGCACTACCTGCACTCCCCATGAAAGTTAGTAAATGTGACTTCTTCCCCAGAAAAAATACGGCCATATCTCAGGGCACACAGACCAGCACTAACTCCAGCACCTGTAAATCCCAAAGCTCCCAAGAGCGGAGGCACCGCAAAACCCACGAGCGATAACCCGATATTCAAAGCGAGCAGGTATGGATGCTCCCTAGCGTATCTGGTCAGGTAATCTTTCACCATGGTAGCGACGTTCGCTGTCGCCTCGGGGGAATCCGACGCCGGGAAAGTGGTCAAAAGGCGGTACACGGATGACCAGACATCCTCGTCCGGAACGTCGGTCTCTAGGGAGAGAGCACTGCGTAACCCAGCCGCGCAAAGACCCAGTGCGTCGCCATCGAGGCCAAGCTGGTTCGGCCATTCGCCTGCAAAGAGCAGTATCCGCGTTCGGACAATAGTATCGGAACCAATGGGGTGTCGCAGTTGTCCGCTGGCATCGGTGAGAGAGATTTGGAGGAGGAAGACATGGAAGAGCTCACGGGCATCTGGAGTGGGGGGGGGGGCCTGATTAGTGATTCCGGGATAAAACCCTCAAATCCCGATCTATCTTTAAATTTATACTTAACCTACTTTCGTCTGTAGCCGCATCCTCAAGAATTAGCCGCAAAATCTCTGGCTCTTCCAGGGCTGCCTCAACGGCGAGGCCCGTCCTCTGGTGGAAGAATTGACGATAAGTGGCGCGGAAATCCTCCAAGGGGTTCTGCTCGATTATCTCGAGATCTGATTGTGGGAAGACCATTTTTTCCTCTTCAAATCTTTCTTGTGTTTCCTCTGCCTTGCGATACGAAGCCTCAGGGTACCGTAGAAGGTTTTATAATAATGTGGTCGGTACGTGTATAGAATGCGCTGGCGAGGTGCTGTCGTTACTGGCAAAACTGGTTCTTGGTTCTTTAGGCCTCCATGCTTAGTCACGGCTTGTTGCCGCCAATCAGACAGCGTTGCCGCCGATCGAGAGGAGAGGTAATGTAACTAGTGGGAACTCCGGGCAGGTCTAGCTACCAATCATGCCAGGGTTGGTTAACTTATTGGCTGCTCAAATGCTCAAACCCTGACACGACAATACGCGGGTTGCAACGAGAAACCACAATGCCGATAAGGGCAAGCCAATAGCCTAGTCTAGACTAAAAATAAAGAAACATGCGGCCTGCCCAGTCGCCCATAGAAAACTGTCAAAATTGAAATTTTAACGTAAGTTCTTTTATGCATCACCACTTAACGGGCTCGCATACAGCACGGCTTCCTATCCAATCGCGGGCTACCATAGACCCCAACGGTAAAGTCTGAGCCAGAACAAATAAGTTGGCGAGAGAAGACTCGTTGACGGACCCGTGCGGAGCATTTCAAGCCTCGGAGTTTATTTCAAGATTCCCCCCCTACGCTGTCATCTACGCGGCACCGGCGGTTGAGTTAGGACCCCCCGTCACCGCAGGGCGGGGAAACATATTCTAGAAGATTTCCCCCGGATCCTCCGTCTGACCATGTTCCTTTAACCTAATCACTAGTATCACGTTTCAATATCACGCTTTAATCCCAACCAGGTATACCGCCCCAAAGAAAAATAGTATGATATTCTACCACAAGCATCTACGATCGTGGCAAAAATGAGGGTTTAGGGGTGGGAACCAGACACTCCCTTAAATATTCCCTCTAGTGCCGGCGCTACAAGTATTAGCCTCGAGTACAGTACTGGACTCTAACACTTGCATTTTGAGCTGAGTTGAGCTACAACCTGGCCCACGGGCCTGAGGAGTAATTGAGCTTATTAGTTGAATCGCCGGGATGGCCCGGGTCGGGCACTGTACAAACGAGTTGTTAGGGACACACCAATTTGGTACGGGTGACCCCTCCGGACCCTTCTCTTAATGGGAGGCCACGAAGCGGCAATGCGCATTTAAGAACCGAGGATGTGGACTAGAGTGCTAACACCGTATTGGTACTCTCGGGCACCTAGGACGAGCATTTCGCTGGGGAACATGGTCGTGCAGCTCGAAAGACATCGCCAAGTACCGGGCCAAGTCAAATATATCGTTTCCGGATATTTGGGGGTTTTAGCCCAAGACTGACATTGTATTTAAAGTGGCATCTTTCTAAAAATTGGCGTTTTGATAGCCTCGCCTCTCAACAATACTATTAGGCGAAGATAGCCTGTGGGTGCCCAGTTTAGTAACCAGTCAATCCGACATTGTTCGGGCGTCATGATGGGAGGAGGCTTCTCCCATATCTATTACCCAGCCTGTTCAATTGGCCATTCTTTTACCTTATTTGTCAAATGTCTTTCTATCCGTCACCTCATAGCTAAACTTCATTCTATACACAAGCAGGAAAGCCAAGCGGGTGATAATCTGGATGGCTCCGCGTCCTGCGTGAGTTGGGGTACTCCCGAAGAGCAGTAACTGCAGTTCCCAATAAGAACCTGAGGGGAAATAAAGAGACGAAATGCCTCCCATATGTGCAGATTCCCCGCTCTCCTGGGTCCTTCCTACCCATCAAACATTTATGGAGGATGGTTTCTTGAAATGGCTTGTATAGATCATCTTGATCCTCCACAAAAGAGGGATCACGGATTTCCTGGCATGGGGTAGAATGTGCTTGCTATCGATTCGCCGCCCCCGCACGGCAATGATTGGCTGGACCTGTTATGGCTCCACCCCACCGATGATACAAGGGCAACAGGAGGTTAACATAGACCGGCAGATGGAACCAAGTTAGGCCCGAACGCCATCCCCATTGTATGCGGTATTTTAAACATCTAGAACTATGTCCGAATACGAAACCCGGCTTCAGTGATATGAGTGCCAAGTCCCGCAATAGAAAAACAAAGGAGATGGCAGGCGTTAGTTTGTACTCCCTGGCCACACCTCGTAGGAAACAACCCGTTTATTCATTTCTTGAACTAAACAATATCGCTTCCACTGTGCCAGTCCTGTGTCGTAGAAAGTTAATGTGTGGATAGGGATGCCGCTCAAGCATCATTAAGCTAGGAAAGAGTTCTGCCTTCTTGAGGGGTGCTGATATAGTCCTGGTTCTATGCTATTACCACAGCCTCCTAACCCCCGCCATTGGAATAGCGGCGGCTCTACCGAGTTACCGTAGGTCAGTAGGCCACTCATAAACTAAAATACAGCACGGCCATAGAATACATGCGAGGAGCTTCACTATCACTAACAATTCCAGGAGCTACAGATTGGTCTTATCCCTCCTTGCACGGATCTAAATTTAGTGCCCCTATACAGTTACCGATGCTCTGATAGAGGTATTTATTTCACGCGGCACAAAGGAATATCGCTCCCCGAGTTAGAAGTGAAATCTAATTCATGCGTTGAACAGTAATACCTCCTCTATAGGATAAGAGTGTTGAATTTCCTAATTGG
>LN890998.1:496746-529429 GCA_900010015.1 Tuber aestivum | reverse complement strand
CCCGTGGCGTGGTATACTCTCTCTACTACGTCATATTTTCGTACAAAGTTATTAAGATAGTGCCGTACCGTACACATTCAAACAAAGAGGACCACGGTGCTTGGAGGTGCATGGCTATCGCCCCACTGTTTTTAATACCTAGACCTTCGCCCATACCCCCGTACAAATTACTTAATCTCTCAGTCTCCGTCAGATTCGTCCCCCCCGTCCCCCTCGTCCCCCTCGTCCCCCTCTTCCCCCTCGTCCCCCCCTTTCCCAAACCCATCCCAGAGCGCCGTAAGCCCGCCAACAGCCCAAGAAATATTCGAAGCAGCCATGACCATAGATGCAGATCCAGTAGCCCCGATACTCTGACAAAAGGAAAACAGGCTGCCCTTCGCGACAACCCCTAAACTGGACTGCCATGCCGCCGCTGCGCTCCCTACACCCCCACCACCAGGAAGTCAGCAGACGTAAGTAAATAAGAAACCCTCCATCCATCAGACCTCGGAGCCGAATCTAGGGAGAACAAACCAGCACCAACTCCAGCCCTGGTAAACCCCAAAACCCCCAAGAATGGGGGTATTACCAACCCCGCGACTGTTAACCCAACATTCAGAGCGAGCAGGTACGGATGCTCCTTTGCATACCTGACCGCATAGTCCTTGACCATGGCCGCGATGTTCCTGTCTGCCCCCGGGCTTTCCACCGCCGGGAATGCGTTCAACAAGTGGTACATTGAATACCACAATTCTATGTCGGAGACTTCTTCCTCAGGGGAAAGCGCTTTGACAAGCACATCAGTGCAAAGGCTGAGTACATCTCCGCTGAGGTCAAGCTGACCCGGCCATTCCGCAGCAAAGAGTAATATACGCTTTCCAACAGTTGTGCTAGAGCCAACTGGGTGCTTTAGTTCCCCACTAACCTCCGTGAGGGCCATTTGGCAGAGGAAAACATGGAAGAGCTCGTGAGAACCCGAACCAGTTGTTCGCGATCTCACATGTGTGAGGTTAGGGGGCCACTCGAGACTCTCCCCCTTACCAGAGTCCACGAGCACCGAGCGCAGGGTCGCCGGGTTTTCTAGCACTTTTTCGATTTCAAGCGAAGATGTTTCAAGGAAAAATCGACGATATGTGCGTCGGAAGTCCTGGAGGGGAGTCTCCCGGATCAATTGGAGGTCTAGCTCTGAGAAGTGCAAAGCGTTTAGTAGATGGTAAACGGAATACCAGAGCTCCCTGTCTGAGACATCGGCCTCGGGGATGAGAGCTTTGAGCAGCGCATCGGCGCAGAGATCCAGCACCTTGTCATTAAGAACAAGCTGGTTCGGCCACTCATTGACAAGGAGCATAATTCGCTGTTTGGTGCACGTTTGGGAACCCATAGGATGCCGTAGCTCCCTGCTAGCATCAGTGAGTGCCAATCGGCTGAGAAAGACATGGAAGAGCTCCCGGCAAGCTGGAGCTGAGTAGTGGTATCTTTAGCGGCCAGAAAACGAGCAGCATGCGGAAGTGTTGGGTATAGCTTACGTTCGTGTACTGTGGCGTTTTTGAGCATTGACTTGAGAATCTCGGGGTTTTCTATCACTCTTTCAATCGTAGTTTCTGTCTTTTCAAGGAAGAACAGACGATAATTGCTGCGGAAGTCCCGTAGGGGGTTCCCCCCAATCACTCCTAGTTCTGACCCTGAGAAGTAAAATGAATCCAACAGCTTGTACATGCAATACCAGAATTCCTTGTCCGAACCTGGAGTAAGAGCTTTAAGTAATGCATCCTTACAGAGAGCGAGTGTAATACCGTTGGAGGCAAGCTGGTGGGGCCATTCCTCAGCAAAAAGTAGTATCCGTTGTCGGATGCTTGTACAACTTCTAATTGGGTGCCGAAGCTCTGCGCTAGCCCCGTTGAGTGCTAATTCTTGGAGGAAGATGGAGAACATTCTGTTGAATTCTGAAACCCCATGATACTTATCATCTATAGAACATCTTGAATATGGGTGGACTAATTGCAACTCACGGCCTTCCTGGATAGCTTCTCCGAGTAGCAAGCCTAAGGTTTCTGTGTTCCCATGTAGCTTCATCGCACGCCCCGCAGTTCTCAAGAAAAACTTGGGATAGGAAGCCCGGAATTGCTGACGGTAGGTAACCAGGAAGTTCCGGAGGGAGTTTTCTTCGATTACACGGAGATCTGAATCCATAAAGTGCAAGGTTCTCAATAGGCTGTACACAGAACACCACAAATCTGCGTCGGGCACATCAGTATCCGGAGAAAGGGCTTTAACCAATGCGTCTTTGCAAAGACCCAATACATTGCTGTTCATGTCAAGCTGTCTTGGCCATTCCTCAGTAAAGAGTAATATCCGGTGTTGAGTACTTCTATCTGAAGAGTCTGGGTACCGCAGCTCCTGAGCGGCTGTAGAGGACGCTAGCGAGTCGAGGAGTATGCGCAAGACTGAGCGGTAGTCTGAGGCTTCTGTGTTTGTCAGACACCCTAGAACCCATCAATACCAGAAAGGTCAATTTCAACCTACCTTCCCCTACAGCAGCGCTCTTGAGCATCAAGTTCAGGATCTCGGGTTTTTGTTGGACATCTTTGGCCTCGAGGCCCGTGCTTGAGATGAATATTTGGCGGTAGCTTCCCCGCAGGCTCCGGATTGAGTGCCTCCTGATTATCTGGAGGTCTTCTATTGATAAGTTCATCATTCTTGAGCTTCTCTTTCGTTTACGGAAGAACCTGAAGGGGCATGTATGAAAAGTGGGTTATCAAAAAGTTGTCGCCATCCGCGTCTCCGCGAGCTGGTGGCCGCTAATGGGGTTCTTATCCCCCCTCGGGGGGTTGCCTTTCTCCTTAGGCCTCCCACTTTTCCGGTGCAACAACAAAAGTTGTCATTGGTTGGAGCTATTACGGTATATCAAAAGCGATTTACTAGGATAACCGCAGACAGAACTACTTAGGTAATAAGACCCCGCACAGGAGCGCTTAAGGACATCGTGCATGTTACAAGAGGCTGCGGTTTGAGTTCCCGAGGCCTCGTTTTAGAGGTGCCGACTCAAAAGTTACCCCACCCCCAAGTATTCTCCAATCGATCAGCAGAGGCAATCCCGACCAGTATGATATTATTAATCAGCATGCTAAGAATGCCCGTGCTCCAAACCCATTCTCCAGGCTTCATACATTGGCTTTCCTCCAACTCGCTAGGCGTAGTACTGCACAACCCACCCCCCCCGGCTAGCTGTGCCGGGTGAGGGGTCCATATCAGGGTCGTTCTCCTAAGCACTTTTCCGCTCCAAATCCAGAGCTACACTTATTCAAGCACCTACCATTATGCCCTCGACCTGTCTCTCTATTACCCAGTTCATTCTTTCTTACCTAACTTAATCCTCCGCCCCAGAATTCTACTGGTAGTCAAAGGGCGAGAAGATATCTAGACGATATTGCAAGTGAACAATCATAGCTTGAGTGCAACTACTTGGTACGCTCACAAATAGTGCCCGGGATCCTGGTCTACTGGTTGGCCGTGAAGGGAGACCCGATTTCTCAATAATTACCCCAACGGGTGCTTCACACAAAGGCCCCAGTTAAGGATTTCTAATACTCTGGTAAGGTCTTGTGCCAAGTAGGAAGCTCGAGTATTGTTGAAGGCATTTTGGGCAGTAGCTCTTCTACCCGAGGGGGGTGATGCTGCATACGGGAAAACCGACCGTGTTTTACCAAGGGGGACGGGACCTGCTGCTCTTTCATCCCTTCTAAATCATTCATGAACTTCCTGAGCACTCGAATTGTACGCTCCCATTCAAGGTTTAACTTGAGCCATAACCCCCCCCCTAATTCTTACAAGTCAATAGCAAAACAAACCTAGTCTCACCTCAGAGACCATATCCCGCACCCCACCAACTTCAAAAACAGACTCGGCCATTCAACCAAGCCAATTTCCCATCAGAAAACTGGTGGGTACCCAGATCTTGGCGCCCGTTCTGGTACCTAGTTTGTTAGGCTACAGCGGTGCCATCACAGAAGCGGCTATTCGTGCTCGATCTAACACCCATGAGCGGATGCGTAGCTTGATTGCGTTGACCCCCACACAAGCCCAATCATGAAAGAAAAGTTAGTGAATAAGGCCCGGTTATGAGGTCACCGGGCGAGGTACGGTACCTCCGTGTCCCCAGCGTACTCGAGTATTTGGTTGGCACGGCATACCATACCAATCGCAAACTCGATCATAGCGAAGGATCAGGATAATGGGGAGTTGAAACCCGATACCGGCATGGGCGGATACGAGTACGGTAGTGGGGTTCGATATGTCCAGGCGCGCGCACTCCATAAGCCGAAACGGTACAAGTACTGACTGGACCACTGCCTACGGTAGTCCCCTCACTCAGCTGCGCCTCCCTGCAAGTATATACATGTATCCGCCAAGTCCGGCAGGGATCAAGGTTGTCCTCCCCCCATGGCGGCTCTCTTCCCCAGGCCCCCCGCAGATTTTCTTCCTGATCCATTCCTGTTGTACTCTATGGAGACAGACCAGAAAAAACTCCCGTTCGGCTCCTGCCTAAATGCCTCCCTCCCTCTCTCCTTCTCTTTCCACAATTCCTATTAGATATCGCATGCAAACCACTTCTAACTTTATTATGCACCCTTTCCACCTTCTATATCCTTCCCGAGCAGTGACCGGAACGGTAGAAGGGGTGTCCCTGTGCTCAGATACCTTCCCGGGAGGGTCCGGTTACTACTGCTTTTCTGAGTGTCTGTGCCGTATCGGCCAGGGAAGGGAGGATTGGTGGGCCGGGGTTTACCAGTGCCTTGATCAGGAGCAGCAGGTTCGTGGGGTGCGGATGGGACGATAGCGGTATCACAGTGTGATACGATAGCGATAATTATAATCCAGGGCTTCCTTAGTTTTGTTTTCCCGGGCTCGGTTACTGGGCGGTTGTATATACCGGTAGTCTACCGGTATGCTTGGGGGGATAGGCTATTCAAATTAAAAGCCTGGGGAGAAATTAAATTATTTAATTGTCTGGCCTGGGCGCACGGTGGCCATACGAACTTGCGAAGGAGGCGAGTAGCCAGCCCCCAGTAGTAGTTGCGGAAACCTTATCGTCCATCCATTGGCGCTGGAATTTGGCGCACGCGGGGGGCCACCACACAACGGGCCATTTCAACCGCGAATCGCCAAGGGAGAGGAGAGGATCTCGTATACGGAGTGGAAAACTTGTCGAAAACATTGTGTAAAGGCGCAATTGAGGGGTGTGCAGTTCACTCACAAACCTGACCGTCGGTCGTGCATTTTACACCAAATATGGTGCTTGTCGTAGGTTCACGGCTCGACCGGTTGTCCGACCGCAGCTATCGTTGGCCCGGTGCAGCAGCTATCGTGGCGTGGGTGTCATGGTTTGACCTACCATATAAATTACAGGTGCCTTGATTGGGCTTCAGAGCTCTTCTGCACTGTACAGGTGATCCCATAGCATGAGATTCTCAGGAATATCGGTAGAGTGAGTCGGAAAATATCGATCCCTAGATTCCTGGCTACTTGAATCTGTAATTGGGCGGGGACCCACGACAGCTGATATTGTGAATTCGAATTGCTCAGGCTTCGTTTCTTTTCCGCCCCAGTGTGGCTTTGCCGTATTGCGGCCGTACCGTACAAACGACCAACGATGAGTTATCTCCAACTAGGTATACTCGTATGCCATCACAACCATAACGCCCAGACATATCCCATCACAGAATGTCACTCTATACTTTATCCCCTTCTGCGACTTTTCCTGCACACAAGCAATCTTACACTCGCCACCACGCCCATAACTCCCGACACGCGCAAAAGGGAGAGCTTGGCTTCACTACACCCCGTTCCCCAATCTAAAAGAGAAAAAGAAAGAGAAAAAAATGAAAGGTACACACATCCCTGGCTCACTGATACATCTACAAAACCAGCCCCACCGGATCTTTCTCCAAAAAACTCTTCAACTTCTCCAAGAATAATCTCCCTCGCTCTTCCTCCTCCGCACTCTTGACAGTGAGGCTAATCACATTCGGACCCGTGGCCGCAATGCCCAGTGTTCGCTTGACGGCAGGGGTAGTAGCGGATGCTGCGCCGGTTAGCATATCTAGGATATCTGCGCTTGCTGTAGGAGAGCGCGGGGAAGGTAGGGGCAAGGCGGTGATTGCCGGTTGGAATTTAGCGGGCCGGGAAGAGGCCATGGAAGGGAGGTTGAGGAGCTCGTCCAAGATGTCGGATGCGGACGCCACAGGTGGGAGGGAGTGGTTAGCTCTTGTGGTCGCTTTGCTAATGAAGGTGGAGAGGGGGAGATGAATGCCCAGGGCTGCTGTTGGGCTTGTTAATGCTTTTCCATTTTGTTACGTGATGGGAGGGCGGAAACTACCTTGGAGTTTATTCTGAGCCTTGAGGACTTCACCAAATGATACCTCTAGCTTCAATTCCCTTTCTCTGTCGACGTCTAACTTCTCTGTTGCTTTTTTGGCACTCTCTCCCACATCCTTCTTCGGAGGTGCAATCTTAATATTACTCAGGTCAAGCTTCTGCAATTTGTGAATTCGCTCTTCAAGTTCCCTCGGATGGGCTTTATTAATCCTTCCTAGATGAGCTAATATATCCCCCTTTAGCAACCGCCCCTTCGGACCCGTAGTTGTGATGGCAGAGGCATCGCCTTCGGAAATCCTATGCTCCCTAATCAAGTGCGCAACACCTGGCGAGTGGGTATACACTTTCCCGGTCATAGCAGTATCCGGAGCACTCCTAACTGAGCTCTCCACGACACTCGGTCCATGCTCCCTCCTAGGAGACCCGGTATCCTTCCTAGGATTCTCCTCATCAACGTTTTCTCCGCTCGCCGGAGTGCCGCTACCACTCTTGGAATCCTTCTCCGGTGGCACTTCCAAACCCGCGAGATCGTCACCCGGCTCCGCCAATACTGCAATTCGAGAGCCAACCTGAACTGCTTTAGCACTCGCTTTGACCATTATCTTTGCGAGGACGCCATCGTCGGGGGCTTCGACATCCATCTGGGCCTTGTCGGTTTCGATCTCCAGTAAGACGTCTCCAGCTGAGAAGGTGTCCCCTTCTTTCAGCTTCCAACTGCTGATTGTGCCTTCGGTCATTGTAGGGCTTAGAGCTGGCATGAGAAAGTTTGAGGCTGCATTACGACGGGCGGTTGTTGTGAGGCCTAGTTATGCCAATTAGTTTGTTGTTAGCCATGGGTAGACAATTTTTGTAAGTCGGATAGCAGGAGGGGATAGTGGCAGGGAATACCTCGTCTAAGAGCATGTTGCCGTAATTGTGGCGAGAGGCGGGAGAACAGACGGTGGATTGGTGATGCCATGTGGGGTTCGTAGGTGGGAGAGAGATGGAGGGGCTGTGTACAGTATGTGGGTTAGAAGGGAGATGGAAGGTATCTCGGGGAAGTTGGGTTGAAAGGTTAATTTCCCAACGAAATCCCGCGAAAAGCATGGACCAGGGTGAACAGCAGCACGTGACTGATTAACCGGCCCCGATACTGCGCCCAATTTATAACGATAAGACCACCGAATGATAATTTTAAGTAAAGGGATTTGAGTCCTTTTCTACCTAGTGCTATAGGACAAGACAAATGCATAATTAATTGTGCTCGAGTTCGGTATTCTGGAAAAGAGCATCGCCTCCGACTCCTTATCTACACAAACCCCAGTGGCGCATCTACATCCGCACTACATTCCTCGCCTTGAAAATTCTATCCAATCCTCTCCTCTCCCATACCCACCCATCCCTGTGAATCCTATAACTTCCCATCCCTTCCACCTTCACCAAGACAAACACGCTTGTAGAAATACCGCTCACCGCTCTCGCGAGGACTTTTGCCGGGTTAATCTTACTCCAAACCTTCTGCCACCCTGTACACTCATCCTCGGCAACGCCGGGCGCCGCTACGGGCCTTATGGTCGTGTGAATAGGCTCCTCCAGAGTCACCATGTTAGGGGAAGCCACACGGAGCTTTTTCATGGGAAGTGTGGGTAGAATTGGACGGCGGTGGAGTGTCAGTGATATGCTTGCTGGCCGGGTGCCAGTGGCTGGTATGGGATGGGCATAGATGGCTTGTATCAAACTACCATATCATTTCCGCATTAGTGACGTTCCCAGTATCCGGAGGGGAATCGAGATACCGGGTAGGATAATACGCTACAGCCACAGCCATCACGGTCATGATAGTGACGCTCCCCCAGGTAACTTTAATTACCCAAGCGGGTAATCCGGGTCCTGAATTCGCAATGTTTGTACGGTAGGTGTAGTACGACCACGCGAGCATGGCGCTCGAGAGGCCATAACAACTCCGGAGAAAGCTGCGGTTGTGACAGGCGTAGAGGAGGATGGCCGGATGGTCGGAGTTTCCCAGTGATTCTGCAAGGGAAAAGTATTTGCCAGTCTGGGGTAGCGGGGACGTAGTTTTTATGATTTTTTCTGGGGCTCGCTTCTTTAGTTTTTTGGCGTTAGTACTGGCGTTGCGGATTATAGAGGAGGGGTTCCATGTAAAGACGCGGGGAGCGCTTGGGCGGAGGAATGGCCTTAAGAGAAATCGTTGTATTGGAGGCATTGCTCGTGAATACAAGTAAACCGGCATTGAAGAGCAGAAACAGAGCTCGCGAAACGGAACAGTGGGGGATTTCATGAGGCTCAGCAGGTGTATGCTCCATGCCGGCAGCCGGAGCCCCACAGAAACCAGACTTCTGCCCCCTTGTCATATGACTGATACTGGCACAGTTTCGCTTCAACCACCCCCCTCCCCGCCTCTGCGAATCCCATAGTACGCTAGCAAGGAAACGGCTGGCCAGCCAAGTTGACGTCAGGTTTCTAAACGCCGGTCGCGTCTCCATGGGATAAGCGATGGATCGGGCCCTTCGCTCTCTTTCAAACGCCTCATCCGCGAACCGCACCCCCGGAGAAGCCACAAACAACCAATCAACCTAGACTAACCATGTCCGTGTCCAGCCTTCTCAACATTCGCCCTTCCCGACCATCAACATCAGCCACTCCCTCATCTTCATCCAGAACAATGTCCGAGCAAATCTCGCGCGTCGCTATACCAGCTTACGAAACGCCGTTGCTGCCTCTCACAGCTAGGGAGATTCAGAACCTCACCTCGCTAATTAATGCACGCTCTGGTATCACTAAGGTCTCAGATACTATCGCTTCTGCCATCACCGTCCTGGGGAACGCAACTCTCGAGTTATATCCCGACCCTGAGGAGGAGAATGAGGAAAAGGAGAAGGCTATGGCGGATATGGAGAAACTAGCCCGGGAGTTGGTGGACGAGAACATGCGTGCACTGGATATGAAGGGGGCTTTGGAATCTATTGTCAACTTGCAGAGGGAAGCTTTACGGAGGGGAGATGAGCCGCAAGAAACCGGTGAGGAGCAGGGTCTGTCCGGCCAATACGAGAGCGCCCTTGCAGCGAAGAAGAGACGCTGGGATTCTATGAGTAATGCTGACAAGTATACCTTAATTCGTACCCTAATTTCTATTGTATCATGTGCTGACTATGTTCGCAGATACACGAATTCCCCAGAGTACCTCGACTTCCGCCGCTCGTACTGGGAAGCTCGTAACCCGGAAGTTCCCTTACCACCAACAAGAACCTGGTTCCCTTCCGGCACCTCTGGCACTCAGGACGACGACGAATCCGACATCGAAATCGCCCAGGAAAGACAGAGTTACAAATGTCCTCTCACTCTCCGTCCGTTTGAGGATCCCGTCAGATCGACCATTTGCCCTCACGCCTTTGAAAAGGAAGCTATCGAAGATATGATCAAGCGCTCTGCCGTCAACGGCGTGCCTTGTCCGACGCCCGGTTGTGCGAAAATGCTCACCCTGAGAATATTGAAGAAGGATTCCGTCTTGAAGAGGAAGGTCGCTCGTGCGCTGGCGTTGGAGAAGAGGAAGCAGCAGATGCGGGAGGACGAGAGCGAAGATGAGGAGGCCAGTGAGGATGCCAGCGAGGAGGAGGAGGAAGCGCAACCTGGTCCTTCCTCGAGGAGAGGAAGGAATGAGGCTGGGTCCAGGAATATCAAGGCTGAGAAGGGAGCAAAGAAACTCAGAGGGAGCAGAAGGCCCGTCGCAGTAAGTAGCGAGGAGGAAGATGAAGAGGAAGAAGAAGAGGATGATGCAGATGCCATGGATGAGGATGAAGACTGATAATCCCCCAACATCTTTCACCGTTTTCACTTTTGTATCAAGCTAATAGCCCGTTACACTCCGTATACCCTTCAAACTCAATTATCTATAATTACGCTTCCATTCTTGGCTTCTTAATTGCCGTGTTTCTACGTCAACAGGAGAGCTCGTAACTAATAATTTGGGGTCGCCACAAGTATCAATGCGGCAAGCGAACTTGACAATGACGGGGTGAGGGATTTCGCGGTTCATTACTGTATGATAATTTATATGGTATGACACTCGTTACAACCATTGGGGGTAGACTATAATATTATTATGCGTCGTCCGCCTGACAAAAAAATGAAAGTTGGCGCCTCTGGGCTTAAGACCTATCGCAATAGAATTCATAACTATCCCCCATCTGTCTCACAGCTGTCCATCGGACGTGATGTAACCTACCACCCAAATAAACCCCCGGAAATTTTCCTAAGAGGGAAAACAAAGAACAGAGAGCAAAAACAAAGTAAAAATGCTGAAAGAGATGCCTGTCTGCTGATTTTTTTTGGTTTCCGGTACTGTGTGATTACTTGTTTTTGTCGATTTTGTTTGCTGAGACATCGTGACCGGGCTTGACGATTCCGATTGAGTTGTGAAACCGGCGGTGGGTTGTGGGCCCGGGTCAGTGTGTGCTGAGGCTTCGGGGGCTCTTGTAGGATGCTTGGGTATCATGCTGGTGGTCACGGCAATGATCCGGCTTACATGTTTTGGACTGCCCCTTCCAGGGGTGGGAAGCGGGCGTTTAAGCGGAGGCTCCTTGATTGGTGGCAGTGCTGGATCCTTTAGGTGCACGATGATCCTCCTTTCCCTCCTTCTGAGATTCACTTCTGTGATGTTAGCATCGTACCTGGGCCGGCACTCCTTTCGAGCTGTCTTATCCTCTTACCCTTGCCAGGTCACCCCCTATCGGAACTCGGTAGGAACGGAGATCGGTGATTCAAAGACAGTGTACTCGTACTGGTACAGTGGAAGCATATAATAAATCCACCCTAACCTTTATAAGCATCATTAGGAAATAAATACAGTCAGAAGCAAAAAAAAAAGAGAAAGAAAGAAAGAGGTGGAAGCAACAGAACGTAAAAAAATCTATAGATGGCCATTCCCTCTCTAGAAGCTTATAGACTTCGAACTACAATTTCCTAGAGGCTCGCCGATAACATTCACAAAGCAAAACCGGTGGTATCATAGCCCTAAACATTTATTTTTGGTGCCAAGTCGGTTTCTATAATATGATGTGTGATATTTTGCATGTGTAGAAGGGTATGATGGAAGTCCTCGTTGGCTTGTGAAGAACACGGTGGGGGAGCAGGGTTAGATATGGGACTGCGGACGTGTCGCTTTTTCCCTTACGCAATGATTTTTTCCTAGACACGCTATGATACTGTGCTCAGCAGATCCTCCCTCCTGATCCAGCGCGATTGTCCGAGCTTCTGGACCGACCCCTGACCTGGCAATGTTACGGTAGTCCGATAGTCGTGCGAGGTGTTACATGCTTAGCGTCCAATCCCGAAAGCAAAACCTGGGCTTCGTAGCACGATAGGAGCCGACAGTATTGTGGCCTCGGGATACTGCTCCCGGGGGCCCTAGTGCCCTTTAGGGAGATTGGCATGATAGGATATAATATAATATGAAGGTCCGGAACTCCACAATTGGCACAGAACTCAGTTTGAGGCAGCTTTATCAGATCTCCGGAATGATGTAATGCGTAATGTGCTAAAAAATATACAATACATTTCAGAAATAATTATGCGCTCCCACTGGAAAGTCTCTTGACCCCTACTTTTTATCGACAAATTGAGGGTTCTTGTGATCTCTGTAAGATTTATTGTAACCTCTGTACGAGTACTTTGCCTTTGGTTACTTTGGTACTGTACAGTACTGTACATTCGGGTGTGATACCCAGAATACGATGAAGCTATTGGCTATTACCAGAAAAGTAACCTTATGCAACTCCTCGGGTTTACTCGTTAGTGAAAAATAAGCTTTTTAACATTGAACACCACTGCTATGCTGGTATTGGCGCTGTATTTCTGTTTCCAGCTGCTCTCGTCAGAGCCCGCTCGTACTGCTTCCGAGTTACGTGCTGTTCTTACGGCTGCCCATCTCGCCTGCAGCCTTTCTACGGCACCAGCAGTACCCGAGCACATTCGATCCCGGTTGCTCCCTTCCAGACCCCCGCCCTCTTGCGCTACGAGCAGACTGTCAGGTGCTGTGGTTCGGGAGTGTGGTCAGTTCCGTGAATATCATACCATCAAATACTACGGTTCGCACGGCACCCTGTGATTATGGATATCCGCATGGGTCCTTGTACGTAAAAGTACCGGTACGAGTTCTCGTACGAGTATTCGTACATTACCGTATTCGTACATTGCCGTACTCGTACAGTACCGTACTCGTCCAGTCATAGTATGATGGTGGGGGCGGGTATGCTGATCGGCTGTATGCAACAGTAGAGGTTACATACCGGAACCGGTACTCGAGTTCGGGTACCGGTTCCGTAAAACCCCGGGAAATCCACAATCTCAACACACCTCGCCGGCCGATCTTATACTATGTCGGAGAAACGCTGCGATAATGCTTCTCGCGGGGGCCTGCGGAGATGGTCGGATTTCACGAGATCTTGAGGTGTTCGAATAGTCGAATTCGGATCTTGCTTGATAATGTTGTGCAATGTGCCAGGTATGATATACCGGTATTTTCTATCATCGGCCGTAAGGTGGTGCCCGAGTGTTTACCCTCGCGTCGGCAGAGTTCTTGCAAAGTCTGATGTATAGCGCTCGAGTACCGCCAAGTATCTCCAGCCTTCCGCTAGAAGGTTGCAGAAGCTATTTACTCGAGTGCTTGAAATTTACCAGGAAAAAAATCTCTCGAGGGAGAGCTGTTCCCGTCTTGCTATCTCGGGCTGGACTACCTGAGGTGTCACGGGAACTTTCCGGACACGAGTGTACGAGTACGAGTACCTGGTACAGGATGTTACTAGTGCGATACGGGTAACTTGAACCGGTAATGGATGGTGTGGGAATTTTGGGAGAGGTCGACGTTGGGGAAGGGAAGTGGGTAGAGTCTATGGACGAGGAAAAGGACTTGAAGTTAAGGCATAAGTACGGTAGGGTAATTAGACCACGGGATGATGAATCATCTTGTCAGGCCATGCTCGAGTCATCACGTGCGGGAGGGACACAACTAGGTCTCATAGCCACGGCTACAATCCTCTGAGTGAAAGGATCCAACCCAAGACTGTCTTAAAGGGCCCTCGTGAGCCAATAAATGGCCATATTAACGGTCGTGTTCGCTATTTACCAGAGTCTAAGGTACTTTGTGACATCTGGAAATTGTGCTGGGCAGCATTGCTGCTCGTGAAAGGTGGAGGAGTTGCAGTAGTGGGTGTGAGGGCCTTTATCAGATCATCTTGGCCAATGATGGTGCCGGAATGGCGGTTCCACCGAAAGCGGGTTAAAGAATAGAGCAGGATGGAACGCTGCCGGCAATTCAACGAGTAACGCACGGGCCTTTGGTATTTTCAGGGGAAGGGTTCAACATCATTCGTTGAATTGAACCGAACGGGGCGGGAGAGCCTAATAATTTTGAATACTTAATGCACTGTGCAATGTGCAAAGCTGGCGTCCATGTCTGCCTTCATTTCCATGGTAATTTTTTCTTTAAGGGGGGACGCGACATCCCGTTGAAGGATTACCGTACTCTTTCCCTCCTGTCCCCCCCCATCCATTTCTCGCTCTCAATGTGGATCTTCCGCTTCAGCTTGGAGGAGGGGCAACTGTCAAAAAAAAAGCGCGCCGAGCGGAACTCATCGGTTCCGAGAGTCACCACCTGTTTCGGTTTATTCACCAGTTTGTCCTCATCACTAATACAAGTACCGTACCCTGCCCCGGAAACTTGGAACATCACCCACTCGCCCGCCCTTCCTCGCCGCCCCCCCTTTCATGACAAGAAATTGTGACAATTCAATTCTCTTTTAAAGCTGACAACCTTCCCTCTCTCTCCTTGTCGGAGCGAGATCACTTTCACCCTCCATTCATCCGTTTGTTTGTTGTACTCTCGCTCTTGACGGCACTTTCGACGATGGATTACGTTCTCGGGGTCGCGGACAACCTCTTCTTCGATACCATCTATGCCACCCTTTTGCCCACGGGTTCATTCCCCGGTTTGGCCGGTGCCAATGATACTTTGAAGCGGGAGTATATGGATGCTCCGATTGTCAATGACCCTATCTCTCACTTTCTCGGGTTGGGACCATCTCCTCGGGCTTATGAATCCTTGCTCCGGAGAGGGGACTGGGAACGCCAGGCTTTCTCACTCTTTCTCATCACCTGGTGAGTCCCCCGTATTTGTTTGTTTTTTGGTTGAGAGCATTTACTGACCAGTCGGTGTACCGCAGGATCTTCGGTATCATTATTTACTTTGTTTTTTCCTCGCTGTCGTACTTTCTCATCTTCGATAAGGACACCTTCAAGCACCCCAAATTCCTCAAAAACCAGATTCGACAGGAGATGGCTCAGACTATGTGCTCATTGCCCGTCATGGCTGTTTTCACGGCCCCTTTTTTCTTGGCTGAGGTTCGTGGCTACTCGAAACTCTACGCGGATGTCGAGCTCTACGGAAAGTGGTACCTGTGGTTCCAGTTCCCGCTGTTTTTGATGTTTACCGATTTCTGGATTTACCTCATTCACCGCGGACTTCACCACAAGAGTATCTACAAGACTATCCACAAGCCCCATCACAAATGGATCATGCCTACTCCATTCGCTAGTCACGCTTTCCATCCGGTTGACGGGTTTTCTCAGAGTATCCCATATCATGTTTTCCCCTTTATTTTCCCGCTTCACAAGTTCGCCTACATTGGCCTTTTCATCTTCATCAACGTCTGGACTATCATGATCCGTGAGTTGCCCTTGCCCTCCCGCCGTCTCCACGCCCTGCGCTGACTATGTGCAGATGATGGAGAATATGTTGCAAACTCCCCAATTGTTAACGGTGCCGCGTGCCACACTATGCATCACTTGTACTTCAACTACAACTATGGCCAATACACCACTCTCTGGGATCGCCTTCTTGGCTCGTACCGCAAGCCCAACATGGAACTCTTCTACAAGGAGACTAAGATGGGCAAGGACGAGTGGGAGAAGCAGGTCAAGGAGATGGAAAAAGTTGTGAAAGAGGTTGAAGGAGATGACTCTTTTAGAGAGTATGCTGTGGATGCTTCTCACAAGAAGACTGAGTGATTGTGACATCATTGTTTTGAGTCTGGCGTACAGCGACGCACTGTGATTCTATTTTTATTTATTCGTCCTTTTAGGTTAGATGACGGCAAAACCAGTGGGAAGTCAAGGTATTATATCCTTGATTTTCTCAGTTTTGTTTCGACTTTTTGTTTAGCCATTGTTGGCGACTGATAGGGGTAATGACGATAAGCGGGTGTTTTTTCTTTTTCCTTTTTTGCCCTTGTTTTTATCTCTGGCAGGGTCTTTAGGTGCAGTGCATATAATACCGGTATCTTTTGTAATTAGTGCGGTGGATGAGTGTTTGACTGGCACATGGGTGGGCGATTGACAGTGTTTTTGGGCTCCTTTTTACCCGATACACTACGGCGTTTCATTTTTTCTGTGTTATACTTTAGGGAATGGCGAAATTGACGGACATTTGATGGATGAATCATTTTATCATCCCTCGTGCCCACTTTGGACCTCGTAATTTAATTATACAATGAACTTGTAAAGCTAAACAAAATTGTAAGCCTAACTCTGTCCCAATCCATTTCCGGTGATTCTCCTCTTCCAATCACCCCATCTTGATATCCCCATCCCCCTCTGGATCCCCACTCAGCAACCCCACCAGCTCCTTCGCCCTTTTCCACAACTCCCCCTCCATCTCTCGGCCGACAACGTCATTCCTAGAATTGAAAGCTCCGACATCGATCCCGCCTCCACTCCCCTTGCCCTCCTTCTCGCCTCCGTTTCCGGTCACAGGGGCCGGTATGTCAGCCTGCTCGAGCAACAGGATCTGACGACGCAGCCGGACCACGATGGATTGTAGCAGCGCGTGGTATTGGCCCGAGGCGCTGGCGAAGGCACTGGCGGAGGTCGGTGTCGAGGTTAAGGTTGTGATCGCGGTTGAGGCGGTGGAAAGGAGGGTTGAGATGTCCTATCATGTTAGGGGTGGGAAGGAAGGAATGGAGGAGGAAGGGGTACTTTGTCTATGGCGTTGAGCTCCAGGATGCGGGTTTTTGTGTTTGATTGGGGGGACATTTTGAGTTCTCGCTTTTGGGGATTCGTTTGGTTGGTGGGTGGCGGTAACGTGATAACTCAATCGCAAGCCGAATTCACGGGTTGGTTTTCATGCTCCCCCATTCTGCGAAAGCTTCCCTCTTTCACCTGCATTGGGTATCACCTTGTCGGCCGCTTACCTAACCATCCCTTCATCAGCCACCCGTTTACTAGGCCATTTATAAAGTATTCGGACGCCTTGGCATTATTAGCACCTGTCACAGTGCCAAGCGTCCGAATACTTTCTAGATGGCCAAGTAGCATCTCCGTTGTCGCGTTTAAGCAGAAACAAAATGAACGCGTCTCCACACTCTTCAACCTTTTTGCTCGGCTAACCACACACCACATCCTCTTCCTTCATACGCCCCTATTCCATATCCTTTCCCGTTCACTCATCCATTGATTATAAGAGCCCTCTATAGGAGCGAATTCCGCTCACCTAGTCGCGAAGATGGGGTATGCTACCCTCCCCTCCCTCCTCCTCAATTCCCTCCGGATAGCAATTTACTAACCCGACGAGATGGGGCGCTACGATACCAGGAAGCTCGTGCGCCTAGAGCTCTTCAATTTCAAGTCCTACAAGGGCCATCAAACCATCTACTTTGGCGACTCCTACTTCACATCCATCATTGGACCGAATGGTTCCGGAAAGTCAAACTGCATGGACGCGATATCGTTCGTCCTGGGGATCAAGTCTTCCCAGTTGCGTTCTGCGCATCTGAGGGATCTGATTTACCGCGGGCGCGTACTCAAGACTTCGGGCCCTAAGAAGCCGTCCACTGAAGAGGCGGAGGAGGAAGAGGAAGAAGAGGAAGAGGAAGGTAGAGCTACCCAGAGTGACCCTAAAACTGCCTGGGTTATGGCGGTTTATCTGAATGATGATGGGGAGGAGCAACTTTGGAAAAGGGCTATTACTAGTGCCGGCGCGAGCGAGTATAGGATTAATAACAAGCAGGTCACGGCCGCGCAGTACAACGATGCGCTGGAGGAGGAGAATATCTTGATCAAGGCGAGGAATTTCTTGGTTTTTCAGGTGTGTTTTTCTGCCACTCTAAGTGTGCGCCGGGTTGACGTTGAATTTCAGGGCGATGTCGAAGCAATTGCCAGTCAATCCCCGAAGGATCTCACCAGGCTCATTGAGCAGATTAGCGGCTCGTTGGAATACAAGGCAGAGTACGAACGCCTCAAGATGGATCAGGAGAAGGCAGCGGAAACATCAAACTTTAACCTTAATCGTCGTCGTGGGATTAATGCCGAAATTAAGCAGTACCAGGAGCAGAAGAAGGAGGCGGAGAATTACCAGGCGAAGCAGGATGAGAAACACGAGGCGGTGGTAACTCATATCCTATGGAAGTTATTCCATTTTCAACGGAGTGTGGAGCTCAATAGGCAGGAGATTGAGCGTCATCAAGAGGAGCTTAAAGAATTTCGCCGCGCTCATGAGAAGTATTATGCGAAGCTTGAGGAAGCGAAGAGGGAGCAAGCTCAAGCGAGTAGAGCTGTGAGCAAGCAGGAGCGCGCTATCAAGCGAAAAGAGAAGGAGGTGGAGGAGAAGGAATCCTCGCTTGTTCCCATCGATGAGAAGATTAGTATTGCTGGGAAGAACTTGAAGAAGTACGAGTCTAGGATAAGAGATATTACGAGGGACCGGGATAGTCAGACGTCCGCGGTGTCGGGCTTGCAGAAGGAATTAACGGTTGTCGGAAAGGCGCAGGCTAAATTTGTGGAGGAGCAACGGAAGATTGCTGAAGAAACTGGGGCGGCATTATCCGACGCTGATTTGGCGGAATACAACAAGCTCCGTGAACGAGTTAATACAAAGGTCGCTGGAGAGCAGATTAAGATTGACAACTACAATCGCCAGCAAAAGACTGATGTTGAGACGGTCAACAGCTTGAGTAGCAAAGTTGAATCATCCCAATGGCAACTTAGCAAGATCGAAAGCGAAGTTGGGGACCTGCAGGAACGCAAAGGGCAGATGAAATCCGTCGTCGACCAGGTCGTCCAGGACATCGAGGCTAAGAAGCGGGAGTACAACGCTATGACTTCAGAAAGGCTTAGGAACGCCCAGAAGCATACCGAACTAGACGAGAAGCTCCAGGACTGCCTCAACAAACTTCTCGAAGCCGACGACGGCCGTAGACAATCTGAGCGTGAAATCAGGTTGAAGGAGACCATTTCCGCCCTAAAGCGTATATTTCCTGGCGTCAAGGGACGTATATCCGAATTGTGCAAGCCGCGAATGAAAAAATACGGTGAGGCTGTGAGCACCGTTCTCGGAAGGCACTTTGACGCCGTTGTCGTTGATAATGAGAAGACTGCCAAAGACTCCATCGAATACCTCCGAGATCAACGAGCCGGCCAAGCAACCTTCATCCCTCTGGACACAATTCAGGTGAAGCCTTTGAACTCCAACTTGAAAGGTATGCACAGAGGTATGCGAATGGCCATTGACACCATTGAATTCGATAATTCTGTGGAGAGGGCTATGCAGTATGCTTGTGGGAACGCGGTCGTCTGTGATGATCTCGCGGTGGCGAAGTATATCTGCTACGATAAGGGTCTTGAAGTTAAAGCTGTTACGCTTGATGGGACGGTTATTCACAAGGGTGGTTTAATGACTGGTGGGCGGAGTGGGAACTCCGCTGGGAGACGGTGGGAGGATCAGGAGGTGGAGAATTTGCGCAGACTGAAGGATAATTTGATCGCACAACTTAATGCTCTTCCCAAGGCTCGGCGGGGTGCGCAGGAGGAGATGTTACAGGGGGAGTTATATGGGCTTGAGCAGAAGCTCGCTTATAATCGGGATGAATTAGTAAGTCTTCCATCTAACTCTATACGTGGGGTGACGCTGATTAGTTTGATTGCAGAAACTCTTGCAGCGGAGCCTCGATAGTAAGAAAAAGGAGGCCGCTCATCTTGAACGTCAATTGAAGGAGCTCCAACCGCAACTTGATGAGGCTACTGCGTCGCTAAATAATATCCGTGCCAAGGTGGAGGAGCTTGAGGTAGTTGTTTCCGGGGCGGAAGATGAGATCTTTTCGGAGTTTACCACCCGCCTGAACTATCCCAACATCCGTGAGTATGAGAAACGTCAAGGATCTCTACAACAGGAAGCCGCCCAGAAGAAGTTAGAGTTCACCACACAAATCTCAAAGCTGGAGAATCAGCTGGCTTTTGAATCCCAGCGACTAAAGCAGACCACCGAGAGAATAGGCAATCTTGAGAAGAATGCCGAGAGAGACAGAGTCACTGTGGAAGAACTTGAAGCCGAAAAGGCGCAGATTCAGGAGCAGATGGATGTTGTAATGGCCGAGGTGGAAGTCTTGCGCGAGGAGCTGGGATCGAGAAGAACTGAGCTCGAGACGCGGAGCGAGAAGGTCAACGGACTGCGGAGGGAGGTTTCCAAACGAAGTAAAGACGTCGAGGACACCACAAAACTGATTTCTGGTCTGGAAGGAGAAATTGAGAGAAATTCTGCGGGTCGATACGCAATCCTTAGAAGGTGTAAACTGGAGGAGATTGAGATACCGCTGGCCGAAGATTCCGCGCCACTGGACAACTTGCCCATCGACGACACTCTGCAGGGCGATCCTGATGCGATGGACGTGGATGAGGACGAGGATCCTAGTTCTAGTGCTGTCCAGAAGGTTCAGATACAGGATTATGGCATCGAGGTGGACTTTGAGGATCTCGACGACGATCTCAAAGAGGTACGTATCCGCCCTGATCACTCGTCGATCGCTCGTCGGAAATGGACTAACCAGATTTTGTTTTAGAGCGGCGACGAGAGGGTGGAAGAAGAACTCCTCGACAAGATCAAAACCCTTAGCGCCGAACTCGACCGCATGGCGCCCAATATGAAAGCCATCGAGCGCCTGGAGGGCGTTGAATCCCGCCTGCACGAGACGGACAAGGACTTTGAAAACTCCCGTCGCGAGGCGAAAAAAGCCAAAGACCGCTTCCAAGCTGTCAAGGACAAGCGGTCCCGGCTCTTTAACAAAGCTCTCGAGCATATATCCTCCCAGATTGCGGGTGTGTACAAGGACCTGACCAAATCTTCCATCTTCCCCCTGGGCGGGAATGCGTACCTCGACGCGGAGGACATCGAGGAGCCCTACCTTGACGGGATAAAATACCATGCCATGCCACCCATGAAGCGGTTCAGGGACATGGAGCATCTCTCCGGTGGAGAGAAGACTATGGCGGCGCTCGCCCTACTATTCGCTGTGCATTCGTTCCAGCCGTCACCCTTCTTTGTCTTGGACGAGGTGGATGCTGCACTCGACAACGCCAACGTGCAGAAGATTTCGAATTACATTCGCAGTCACTCCGGACCCGGGTTTCAGTTTATTGTCATCAGTTTGAAGACTGGCTTATTTCAGCGGAGTGAGACGCTTGTCGGGATTTTTAGGGATCAGGTGGAGTGTAGTTCCAAGAGTCTGACGTATGTTCGCTCCAACGTTCTCCATTATTAGTGTGCGTGTGCTAATTTGGCTGGGTGGGCAGGATCGATTTAAGGAAATACCAAAAGGATCCAGAGGTTGAGAAGATGTTTGCTTAGACCTAATTTTCTTATTCGTTTTCGATGCCCAAGGCAGTTTGTCGGTTAGATTCTGGGTTAAGGCGGTGTTTGTTAAGTAGGTATACTCGGAATACCATTAGTCCCATCTTGTCTCGGTTTTTCTTTTACCTACCCACTCTTATGTTTCTATTCTATTCTGTTCTATTCTGTCCTCCTTATTTTCGCTGGTTCTCACCTTTTTTGTGCTCCCGCCGGCAAACTGGCGATGTGTATGGTAGGGTGTTTGGCATCCGCGGGCTGCCTGCCCACTTCCGATCAACCAGTGACCTGATTGAACGAACGGACTCGCAATTGAACCGTGATGCGCTGTATCAACTGTAGCTTGGAATGAATACATGGGTTATGTTTATCCTCCCTGTTCTTGGGGTGCTGTAGTACATGTGGTGTCATAGGTGTGACAAGCCTTTATCTACCTCGAACCGTTTAGAGTAACTCTGCGCTGCATAGATGCGGTGCCCCGACAGAGGTCATCGTCACCTGCCCATTTTACAGCAGAAATGGCCATTTCCGTAACCGTGCGACAAAACCGTGACCACCTGTTAGTTATATACCGGCGCAGGGTATCCGTCGGCGGTATATATACAAGCTTCGCAGGGCCCAAATTTTAGTGGAATCAGGTGTACCCCGCATTGTTCGGTCCGGGATGACGAGGATTCCTAAAACAGGTACCTTATTTAGGAGGGCCGACACAAATTTCGGGGCTTGCCACAACCCTCTCGGCACATCCGGCTTCTCTTGCTTGTATCATACGAGTGCTGATTTGCAGTTAACCGAAGCTAAAGAGACGTATACAATATCCGAGTTGCTGGCTATACCTACAGCTGCACCCTTCGTAATAATTATCGTTGGAGTTCTTGGGTGCTGCTGTTTTGGCTGGGGTTAGATTTTGCTGATTTTGGTCGTGCCCTCACCGGTACTTAGCCAGGAGGGATGATGCCTTTGTGTCCGAGAACTATACATATTTAATTTTATTCGGTAACCGCGAACTCGAACCGAATCTCCGTCCCCGTCCCGGAAACCCACGATGCATTAACAGGAGAGATGCTTAGTGAGGTCTCATAACAGGCGGTAATTTGGGCATGTACCCACCACCTCTACTGTAGGTGTGAGTATGATACCATCTCCCGCCCTGTCAGGGTTTCTTTTCTTTTCTCTTTTTCCTTCGATCTGGACTTAGCGTGCTACGCGAATACACCAGGGGCGTGAGTGTGGTGACTAACCCGGGGCTGTCGGCTGTGTGTGCTTACCTCGCCCCACAATTCCCTGCGTGGATGGTACCCAGCACTAGGATTAAGTACCCGATCACACTACCGGGGGAACTTTATCCTGCGGTCTTGATGCGTCCCTTCCTTCCTTCCTACCATAGGTAGTGTCGGCGCACGTTTAAAACACGATAAGCTCCCGGTTTGGTCCTCCTTCACCCGGTACTTGCTGCCACCCCTACCGTGGGTGATGCTTGTTGGTGCTATCATACCCGCGGGCATAACGAGGGTTCGGTGGTTGGCTCATTTTCGTACCCTCCTAACCACAACACCCGGGGGTGCAATTTGCTGGTCATGGGGTATCACTCGGTGAGCGTTTGTCGAGCTGTGGGGATTTTTTTATATGGAGCTGATTGGGTTCTCTGAGGGGGGAGGAGGAGGATCGCTGGCGGGGTAGAGGATATGGGGTGGGGAGGGCGGTGCGTCGTAGTATCTGTGTGATACTTTGCTAGGAACTGGGACTTTGTTAAGATTCCTGTTGGCTTGTTAGGCGCGGATAGGATGGGGGCGCGGTGAGGGGGGGCAAGGTGATCTGAGTATCGAATCAGGCCCGGACCCTAGCCAGAATGTGATCGCGCTGGTTGATACATACATACCTCTCTAGATTGCAAGTAGTGTATTGGGTTTCCCATACAGGATCGGGTGATAGCTCCTCCTGCGACATTGGGGATTAATTCACCTGGACTTGGCGTGCCAAGAGCCGGAGAGACTTCAGCATGTCGACCACCAACCCCCCCCCCCCCCGGGAGCCTTAATAATACTTTTTCTGACGAGATACCCTTACCTCCCCACCTTGTATCATGGGTTATCACCCGCCCTCTGTGGGCCAGTTTGCCATTTTCCAATCTAGCGAATATTGCTGGTTAAGCTCTAGGAATTGAATGTGGAGGCTTGTGTACCCATGCGAGGGATACACTGGTGGACATTTATTCGTTGCAGGAAGCAGAGTGGAGAAGGGTTTGCCCCGGAGCACGGCGCTGGCCTGTGCCGGGTGTGTGTTATTGGGTTTGCGTGTACGACATAGCAGATAGGTGGATCGTAAGTCCAAGTTGGTATAGAGGCGAGGGTGTATCATGGATCCAGAGAGCTTCCTCAGAACCCTCCCCGGACTTAAGTAAGTCTTAGTGCAGTAGCGTTAGATGTTGTGATAGGGCTGCATGTATAGTGCCACCCCCAAAATCTAACTTGGGCGGCACAACTGCCGATGTATTTGCCCATTTGTGTGGCTGTATCGGAGGGGGGGACCGCCCAGGAGAAAGAAGGAAAGGGCGAAATTTCGGGACATGTGAGCACAAGTTAAACCTGTGTCCGGGGGATAACTTAACACCTATTCTAAGTCTTCACGCGAGAAGGGTGGGGAGGGGGTACCACCACCCCCTCAAGCTCGTCAAACCTCGCATTCCTAGAAATCTTAGGCCACCTCGTCCCACGTCCCAAATTTGCTTTGCGGAGCCTGGGTTTATTTTTAAAGATTTCCTGCCCCTGGTTCGCGGGGTTCTATGTGGGTTTTCCAGTTCTATACACTTATGTTCCCGGAACTCGATCCACTCTTTGAATTTTCAAGCTAGTCCTCGTGGAGCTTGGACTTCATTTTCTGGTTAATTTAATTGCTTTGAAGCGCCCTTAATATCCTTTCAAGTGGGATTTCGGTGGGTTCATCAGACATTATGACTGAGTAACCCGTTCTTGTTTCGGGCTAGCTTTGTAGGGGTGTAACTGGTGGATGGGGTGTCTCTTTCAGATTGTAGGCAGAGGTGGAGGTATGTGAAGGTTGCTGTAAGAGGTGAATTGACCAGGATGCAGGGGAGTGGTTAGGGAGGGGGTGTAGGGTTTGTATTCACAGTGCGGGGATATTTGCTGATAGCAAATTTTGTTTTTCTGTCGGGGGAGTTCCTGGCTACTATAGAGGGGTTGCCGGATTCTAAAGAAAGGTGGAGGAAACCACCTAGCTATTGTGCTGTGTGATGGAGAGTGGAATTGGTTGGGTTTGGAAAGGAAACAAGATTGCTAGATGTTGCACGTACAGCACATGCGTGATATGAATTGCCAAGTGTATTGTAATGTCCAAGGGGCACTGTATTATACAAGATTTACGATAAACATCACCAGAATTCTTTGCAAGCGTGGTATTGTAGCTATGATGCCTCACTTCAGTGCTCACGCAGGGCTAGTTAGGTATCGGCTACTGAGGCATTCAATGCGCTATTGGACCCCCCCCCCCCTCTCCCTAGATACTTGTAGCATCTGATGCTTTAACATTAGACATTGTGACTAACTTACATCGACGCACCCCACATTTCAAACCCCCCCGAGAGAGGTCCACTAACACTCATTGCTCTCCGCTCCCCATCCCCATAAGTCTTCCCCTGACACTACCGTCCTCTATCCCCTTGCATTTACGTTTCGAGAATACTGCACGACACTCATCCCTACTAAGGACCTAGGGCCTTCTTCGACCCCTCCACTCTTGAATAACTCTACTTGCCTCATCTTCGCTTTTTCTATGTTGCTTCATATAATGAAATTTGAAATTATCAACCCTAGTGAATGCTTGGGTAAACATACAGCCCTTCTCTGGACAAGTCGGTCCCATGGGGGTGTTATGGCAGCTGGATGTCGCTATGTGCCTCTCGAGGTCAGCCTGGACTCTGCAAGCTACCCCGCAGTCAATGCACTTGTAGCTGCGTGGGCGCAAGTGATCGGCTACGGGGCCTCGTACCTCATTGTGGTGCGTGAGTTGGTTAGGAGGAAGGGGGGAAGATGCGGGATTGCCGATTGTATGATTGGGGTAAAACTCCAGGCTTTGGGGACCATTTGCTAGTTGTTCCTGTCCAACAGAATATTGTGGATAATGGAGACCATGGACCAAGTATCTGCAAGCTTGGTCGACAGCGTATCCGGGGGTTGGGTTGGAAGAGGTGGTTTGGCAGTTTAGTGAAGCGGGACTGGATCCGGTAGTGTTAAATTGGCTGGGAGAGGCTGGTTGTGGTATATCGGTGTGGTAGATTGGATACAGGTATTGTTGAAATGTGTACGGTACGGCACTATCTTAATAACTTTGTACGAAAAATACGACATAGTAGAGAGTATACCACGGGCACGTTAAGTGAGGAGGAGTTTTGGTATGAAGGTAGATTGGTAGTAGTTCTTTTCCTTGATCTCTTTAAGTGAGATGGATGGTAGCGCCTATTTATACAGGTGTGCATCCTTCAAGTAACTTAAGAGGAAATATAAGGGAAAACAAAGTATTGATGTGTTTTGATGGCGAGACACGGCGCAGTGGAGGAAGGACAATAGAATCACGGGGTGGATGAAGACCGAAGGTGAGGAGAGAGGAGTCGTTCTTGTCGTCAATCGGAAGGTCCGAGAGAAGACTAAATACAAACCAGAGAGGAAGCCACCACTAACAGGGCTGGTTCCCCTAACAACATACAATATAGTCACACAAACTAAGTAGGGACCCATAGCCCTAATACATACACCCATGCTCCCCCATACATATCATCAGCACTATACAGTCTTCCCCATATCCAGCTATTGGGATCATACCATCACTCCCCCTGATCCCATATAGCCTCTGTCTATGACAGTACAATAAAAACATATACATGCTTGTAAACCAACTTTTCAATAAGAAAGAAACAACATTTTAACAAAATTCTCATGCTTGATACGCTCAAGACCCTTGGTCAAGCCATCAGCTATCATCTTATCTGTTCGCACATAAGAAATCTCAGCTGCTCCTCCCTTAACCAACTCTCTTAGCCAGAAATATTTCACACCGACATGTCGGGTAGAGGCCTTGAACTGGCCATTCTTCAGACTCACAATGTAAGCCTGATTATCATTGAAAACAAACACTTTCAACTCATCATCCTTCATCTCCTTTCTCCAAAGTTCCGCCTGAATCTTCCCTAGCCAAATGCCTTCTTTAACTGCTAGCGCTGTAGCATTAAATTCAGCATCAGCCGTTGACTTGGCTACCGTTTTCTGCCTCTGCGATTTCCAATGAACCAATGCTCCATAACAGTCCAACACAACAAATCCTGTAGTGGATCTCATTCCATCAACCTCTCCAGCGAAATCGGCATCGGCATAAATCGTGATCGGAGTGTTACTTGCTTCCCGAATTTCCCCCGCAACATGAAGATCAATATTCACACCCAGACATAGGCGTAATTGATATGTTTGTCGAATGTATCGTAGAATTCGCTTTATTGCAGTCCAATGCTGTTGTGAGGGGTTGGCTGCGAATCTTCCGACCATACCAGCAGCAAACGCAAGATCAGGGCGAGTTGTTATTGCGGTATAGGTGATGCTTCCCACTGCTTCTTGGTACAGCTGCTTATTGCAAACTTCTTCATTTTCCTTGTGATCCTGCAGCTTAAGCTTCAAGTTCGCGTCCAGTGGTGTTACACACCCCTTGCAATTCTGCATCCGAAACCTTTCCAAGATCTTCTCCAGATAGGCTCCTTGGCTGAGATAGATCTGATGTTTCTCACGATCTCTCTCAATCAGCATACTCAGGAAAAACTTAACATTTCCCAAATCTTTAATCATGAACCGTTGGGCAATCTTTGATCTCATCCAGCTGATTTCTTCTTTTGATCCAATCAGGAGCATATCATCTATCCAGGTAATTATTGTAGCTCCTGACTCTGTTTGGTAAATTCCGGCATCAAACTTTGAAGCAGACATGCCCATCACCTGGACAAAGTACGATTCCAAGGTCTTATACCAATTGCGTCCCGCTTGTTTCAGTCCATAGAGGCTTCTCTTCAGTTGAACCGCAACATGCTGACTCTCGGGAACATTTTTCAAGGACAGACTCTCATGCAAGACAACTTTTTGGTCCTCGGTAACACCAAACTCTTTCGGTAGCTGAAGGTAGATGACTTCCTCAATTGTACTCTCAAGGAAGGTGGTAACAATATCGAGTTGGATGATCTCTTTGTCCTCTGCGGTGGCCTTCGACAAAACTGTTTGGATTGCTGGAAATGAAATCGTTGGACTATAGGTAGTAGAAAAGTCAATTCCTGGTCGTTGCCGAAATCCATGGGCTACGAGACGGGCTTTATATCGAGCAACTTTCCCGTCTTCTCCTAACTTTTCCTGCATCACCATGCGTGAGGAAATAGGATGGGCATTCTTGGGAAGCTTCTCTTGAGGTATCACCATCCAGGTCCCATGATCCTCTAGTGACTTCAACTCACAGTTTATCGCCTTTGTCCATTCTCCAGCATTTGGTCCCATCAGTGCCTCTCTAACTGACCTTGGCCCATCTGCCACCATTAGAGAAATGTCAATTCCCATGTTTGTTTCATCTCTACTTCTTGCCGCAGCCTCACTTTCAATTTCTTCCAAAGCTCGCTGCTCCGACTCTCTCATTGCTTCCTGTTCAGCTCTACTACGTTGTCTCCGGCGCCCCTCGGTGACATTCCAGTATGGTCCTAATTGAGATTGGATTTCTCTCTCCGGTCTTTGTATTTGTCGACTAGGCTGGGAACTGGAACTCTCAACCCTCAGGGTATTGATTCTGGGGGTAGATGCAGGTCTCCCCATCCCTGTACTTGGCTCAGAATACTCATCGAAGGGTTGTTGCATTTGGTCTATCTGATTGGTAAAGGGAATATAGATCGTAGAGGTAGTCGGTGGCGAATAGGGAGTGTCTTCATAAAAAACGACATCACGTGAAATAACAAGCTGCTTCGTTTTTGGGTTGTATAGCCGGTACTGCTTAGTTGTTAAGGTATACCCAATAAACATCAACTTCTCTGCACGAGGGCTCCATTTCCAATCAGTCCTCTTAGCTGGCTGAAGGAACCTATAAGCTGTACATCCCCAAACACGCAAGTGGTGAACTGATGGCTTCTTCCCAAACCACAGTTCATGTGGGGTCACATCCTTTTCTTGTATTCCTTTCGTCAGAGATAGGTTTTTCAAATAGACCACCGTTTGGACTGCTTCAGCCCAGTACAACTTAGAAGCACTTGCATGTTGCAGGAGGGCGTTTGCTCTGCCAACTAGTACCCGATTGCTGTTTCCAGACACACCATCTTCCTGAGGTGTATACGGTACTGTAACTTGTGCCTCTATCCCGTACTTCTTTAACAAACTTTAAAATGCACCACCCGTAAACTCACCACCTCTATCTGTTCTAATGTAACGGGCAGGGTCTGAGGGTCGGGTAGCCCATGGCACACCACGATGGTAACAGGTAAGAGTCTGGGAGCGGGGTTCAGGAACGGGAGTACAACCGAAGCGAGTTGTACAAGGCTCGAGGGGTTCTCAGGTTCAGGGTCAGGGTTCAGGGGGTTCAGGAGGACGCGAAGTAGAAGAGAGTGTAATTCCTAGGTACAGGTGTCCAAAGGAGATTACCAGATTGCGTGAAGAACATAAAATATAAGGGGGCACACCCCCTTATATAGAAAGAAATCCTCCCCTGATCACTAATACAAAAGAAATCCCTTGGCGTCGCACGCAGCCACGATGTCTCCACCATGTTCCGCCAAGGTCCGTCACGCGGCCCCATGTCCTAATCTAGTACCCAAGGAAATCCTTGCATAGCAACCAGAAAACCCCAACCAATATATGCAACCAAAAACCCAATAACTGTTCCGTCTCCGTAACTGGGTGGCCGTGACACTAGCCTCCCTCTCCGACGCCGAAGTCCCTTGAGGCGAGTTACCACCCCATCGCAGGTCGTTGTCCATGGATAGTGAAAGGGTAACGATTGCGCAGGTGCGTTATTCTGGTAAGGGACCGGGCTTGTGGGGGTAACGTTCGTGGAACCGATCCAGAGCCTGGAGCCCATTGACAGAGTCGGCCGGTTCCCAGGTAGCCTCCGCATATCCTTTCCAACGGATAAGGTAACGTAGGCGGCTGCGGATGAACTTGGCGTCTAGGACTTCCTCTACTTGCCATTCCTGTTCGCCATCTACCTCCACAGGTGGTGGCGGGGGTATTTCCTGGCCGGGGAGCGGGTTGTGGGAAGCGAGGTCCAAAAGGGAAACATGGAACACATTATGGACCTTCATGGTAGTGGGGAGGTCTAAACGGTAGGCATGGCTGCCAATCTGGGCGAGGACAGGGTAAGGACCGAAACGTTTGTCGTCAAGCTTTACGGAAGGCCGTTTGGTTCTGATGTTCTTTGCGTTCAACCAAACACGGTCCCCGATCCGGAAGTGAGGAGCTGGGAGTCTCCCTTTATCCGCGTATTCTTGTTGTCGATCCTGGGCGAAGGCTATCTCGGCTTTCAGATGGTCGTGGATGTCTTTGATGCGATCCACAAAGAGGCCAGCTCGGGGGTCATCGGAGGCTTCGTCAGGGGCATCTAGGAAATCCATGCGAGGGTCGTAGCCATGGTTAGCAAAGAAAGGTGACAAACCGGTAGACTCGGAGGCATGGTTGTTAGCCGCAAACTCTGCCATAGGGAGCCAGAGGGACCAGTCGTCCTGTTGGTAGTTGACGAAGGTTCGCAAATACTGCTCCATGATAGCATTGACGCGTTCTGTCTGCCCGTCCGTTTGGGGATGGAATGCCGTGGACATCTTTCTCTCGATCTGGAGCCGTTCGCAAACCGTTCTCCAGAAGTCGGTGGTAAACTGGGTACCTCGGTCAGAGGTGACCGTTTTAGGGAGACCATGATGGTTTCAAACATGTTGGAGGTACAGGTCCGCAAGAGTGGGGGCGTCTATGGTGGTGCGACACGCGACTAGGTGGCGCATCTGGGACATCCGGTCAACTACCACCAAGATAGCATCATTCCCTTGGCTCCAGGGTAGGCCAGTGACGAAGTCCATCGAGATATGTTCCTATGGGCGGTCAGGTATCGGCAGTGGACGCAGGATGCCAAAGGGGGCGTGCCGGGAGGTACGACTCCGTTGACAGGTATGACAGTTGGCCACAAATCGTCCGATATCCTGTCTCATGCCAGGCCAAACGTAACGCCGGGACATCAACTCATGCGTTTTGGCGCGCCCTGGGTGTCCAGCAGAAGGCCGATCGTGGGAGTCCTGTATCAGCCGTAGGCGTAGTTCATCATGTTGGGGGACGTAAATTCGGTCACGGTAGAGCAGCCTATCCCCCTCGCGTTTGCATTCGTTTAGCGACAGGAGGCGGGAATGTCGCTCACCTTTGTCGAGGGCGCGGAGGACCTGGATTGGAACCTTGTCAGTTTCATATGCCTTCTGCCAAAGTTCTTCAATAGGGGATGCTCCAGTAGGGAGCGTAATGTTCGCCAACAAACTCAGAGGCTGAGACTTTAACACCACCTGGGTCCGGTGGTTCTTTCGTTCCTCCACCTCCTCCTGGGTCTCGTTTTTCATCCGAGTTAAGGCGTCAGCTTTGCCGTTGAGCTTCCCTAGTTGATACTCGATATGGTAGTTGAACTGGGACAGGAACTCGGACCAACGGGCCTGTCGGTTGTTCAACAGCCTCTTGGTGGTAAAATGTTTGAGGGTGAGGTGGTCGGTTAGGATAGTCACCTGTCTCCCCAGGAGGTAGCATCGCCATTCCTCGAAAGCTCTAACCACTGCCATGAGTTCCTTGTCGTAGATGTCGTAATTGCATTCCGCGGGACTATGCTTGCGGGAATAAAAGGCGACAGGGTGGAGGCGTCCGCTATCGTCCTTTTGAGACATGACACCGGTGGAGACGAAGTCGGAGGCGTCAGTTTTGATGATCACTTCTTTGTGGAAGTTGAAGTGGGCGAGGACAGGGGCGGTGGTGAATGCCTTCTTTAACCGGTCAAAGGCGCGTTGACACTCGGAAGTCCATATAAAGGGGCGGTTCTTTTTGGTAAGAGCAGTGAGGGGGCGTGCTAGCCGCGAGAAGGCACGAATGAAACGCCGGTAGAAGTTGCCAAACCCTAAGAACGCGCGGACTTCGCGCACACGGTCGGGGATGGGCCAAGTAGTGACAGTTTCCACCTTGGCGTTATCCATATGAATGCCCTCGGGACTGATGATGAAGCCTAGGTATTCCACGTGGGTGACATGGAACTCGCACTTCTGTGGCTTGGCTTCTAGTTCGGCTTCCTGTAGGGCTTTCAGCACCCATCGTACATGCTCAACATGTTCTTCCTCATTCTTGCTGTAAACGAGGATGTCATCGAGGTAGGCTGTACAGAACCTGTCTAGTCCCTGGCGTAGGACCTTGTTGATGAAGGCCTGGAAGGTGGCGGGGGCGTTGGTGAGGCCGAAAGGCATGACATTGGAGTCGAAGAGTCCATACCGGGTACGGAAGGCCGTTTTCCATCGATGCTTCTTGTCCACTAGGACTTGGTTATAGGCCCCACGGATGTTGACCTTGGAGTAGATATTGGCCTCAGCGATGTTCATAAAGGTTTCCGTTAACAAAGGAAGGGGTCCTCGGTCTTTGACAGTTCCTTTGTTCAATCCTCGGTAGTCCACGCATAGTCTCAACGTGCTGTCCTTTTTCTTGATGAACAGCACGGGCGAGGTTGCAGAAGAGGTGGAGGGACTAATGAAACCTTTATCCAGGTTTTCGTCAATCCATCCTTTTAGAGCAGCTAGCTCGGGTGGGGCGAGGTTGTAGAGGGGGCCGAAGGGAGGGGTGAAGCCGGGCTTTAGGGGTATCTGGTGGTCGATCCCTGGGCGACTAGGAGGTAGTTGGGTTTGATTCTTTTCTAGGAACACAGGAAGGAAGTCGTGATATTCCGGAGGGACGATTTCTTTGACTTCCTGTTGCTCCAACACGGTGTGGTTGAGGGCACGTTGGAGGGCGTAGGCTTTGAGAAAATGGGGGATTTCGTATTCGATCCCTTGGGTGCCAGTTACGTCTGGGGTGCAGTTCTTGAGGCAGTACTCGGATTCAAAGGTAACAGTATTGGAGGCGAAGCGTATGGTAACGTCATGTTGTTTCAGCCAGGGGATGCCAAGGGTAAGTGGGTAGCCGCCAAGCTTGGTGACAAAGGCGGGGATGGATTCCAGGTGGTCGTTTACTTTGAGGTCAAAGCGGGCGATATGGGTGATGGCCCCTGAGCTAATGGGCCTCCCATCTATGACAGAGAGGTGGACAGGTTCTTTGAGCAGGGAAAGGGGTAGGTGGTGACGGCTAGCGAAGTCTATGTCTAGGAAAGCATAACCAGTTGCTCCAGAGTCGATGAGGGCATGGGTTCGGATTGTGTGTTGGTTGTCTATGATGTCACAGGCGACTACCAAGTGGTTATCCTCAATTCCATTTTCCATTTCGTCCAGAGATAAACTAGAAATAACTAAACTAGGAGAAGACTTAACATGTCCCATGTCAGTGCCGATGGCTGCACATGGGACCACTAGTTTTCCGACTCTTCTTGGGCCGGGAGGGGCTCCTCAGGAGCGGGGGCGGTGTGGGTGCTGGCCCCGTGCATGGGGCGAGG
>LN890998.1:475537-493965 GCA_900010015.1 Tuber aestivum | reverse complement strand
AGACAGACTGGATGAGAGTAGAGGCCAAGGCCTGGTTGATGCTGTCGCGTAGTTGTACAGCAGTGGAAGTGAGGGGGGTAGCGTCTCGTTTAACTATGAGCCGACGCTCGCGCATGGTGAGGCCCTTTTTCTTTTCGGTAAGGGGCTTAGCCGAGGTAGAGGAGGGTTTGGCTGGCTTGGGGCCAGGCTTTGTAGGTTTTTGGGAGGGCTTCCTTGCCCTCCGAGCGACGGTAGCCCAAGAAGGAGGGGCTGCTGGGCCGGGAGGTTGGGCATGGGGAAGGGTAGGAGGTGGAGGAGGGACAGAGGGCTGCTCTGTAGTGTTGGTAGTAGGGGGTGCCGGCGGGGCAGTGGTAGGAGCAGGCTGAGAGGGGATGGAGGCGCGGAGCTCATCCAGTTCCTCAGTAAGGGCAGTGATGTGCTCGGTTAGCCCATCGGTCGCCTTCCTGTAGTCTTCGTGCAAAATCTGCATCATGTGGATCATAACTGGAAAGGCTTTTGCAAAGTTGAACGGTGCTTCAACTCTCTGTTCCTCTGCCAGCTGTTCAAACATGCTCATGAAGGCACCGTAAGGGCCTTCAAAGTCATCTTTTGTGTATCGGTTTAGGGAGGTGGTAGTGCCGCTGCGTGGGCGTTTAAGCGAGGGGGGGCCCTGAGGCCGGAAGATAGGTGGTAAGCGACCCTGCCCACTCTGTGAAGCCCCGTCAGGCTGTGTAGGAGGTTGCGGAACGAGAGGAGGAGAAGACTCCATGATGGAGGTGATGAGGAGAAACTTTGACCCCGGTCGGGCCAAAGAAAGGTATCGTGGTTGATAAGATAATTCCCTGGCACGTAAGAAAGGGTGTCCGAAGGAGATTACCAGATTGCGTGAAGAACATAAAATATAAGGGGGCACACCCCCTTATATAGAAAGAAATCCTCCCCTGATCACTAATACAAAAGAAATCCCTTGGCGTCGCGCGCAGCCGCGATGTCTCCACCATGTTCCGCCAAGGTCCGTCACGCGGCCCCATGTCCTAATCAAGTACCCAAGGAAATCCTTGCATAGCAACCAGAAAACCCCAACCAATATATGCAACCAAAAACCCAATAACTGTTCCGTCTCCGTAACTGGGTGGCCGTGACATCTAATTGCCTTGATCTTATACCCTCTTTCTGCTCCACTATGCACATTCTCGACATGTGCCTTATACTCCTGAAAGTATTGAAGGGCTTCACCTTTCTTTTTGAGAAAATAGACCGTCGTAAATTTCGTATAGTCGTCAATGAGTAGAAAAAAGTGGCAGCATCCTCCAAGTGATTTTTGTTGCATTGGTCCACAGAGGTCCATGTGAATCAATTCAAGTGGGGCTGATGTCTTTTGGATTGCAGGTTTAAATGGTGTTCGTGTCATTTTGCCTACCAAACACGCAGTACAATGATTTTCCAAGCTGTTTGCACGAAGAGTAGGCATGCCCTGTACAACCTCATTTGAGCCCATCTTCAATACAGCTGGTAGGTGCAGATGCCCAAGTCTCTGATGCCAAAGAGCTGCTGCAGAAGAGTCTCGTATGCTCAAAACGAGTCCATGATCGACATCTGTTGGGTTCGTAATAATCGTGTATAGACGGTCTCGCCTTTCAGCCACAGTAACCAAGATGCCATCAGAGAACAGCTCAGCCAGGCTTTTCTCAAATGACACACTAATTCCTTTCGTGGTCAATTGGCTTACAGAAATCAAGCTTGTATCACCAGCATCCGGCACATGAAGGACATCGGTCAATAGTGCAGTATTCCTTCCTGCTCCAGGAGTCCAGATTCCAATTCTAACAGTACCAATCCCAGTGGCGGAAACAAGCTCACCTGTTGCAGTTCGCATCTGTCTTGTGTTTCTCGAAAGTGGTGTATAGGTCGAAGAAATAAAGGCGTCGCGATCTCGAGTCATGTGATTCGTACATCCGGAATCAAGTACCCATTCTGTGACATTCCTCGCCTCTCTGCCACTCCATACTTCATCACATTGTCCTTTCTCTGAGACCTCTGGTGTCTCGTCCTTTTTGCAATCATCATAACAGGTTTCTCCAATCTGTACCAATTCTTGGGAGAGCCACACCTGCTCATTCATAATCCCAACTCTCTCTCTTCTTCTACCATAAGAGGATGATGGAGGTGCCGATCTCCCATCTCCCCTACTTCCATCATCACCTTTTGGTTTGCTCCAACAGTCACGCATCTTATGACCCTTTTTTCCACAGTTATGACAACTGCCTTCAAAGTGAACAAACTTGTCTCGATTTCCTCGTGTTTGCTTCTCCATAGGTTGCCTCTTCTGCCATGGCTCTTGAAGGTTATTTGCAGATCTGCGACCAGGTGGGTTTCTGTGCTTCGTAAAGAGTGCGTCTCCGGGGCCGATCGACTGTTCATGGCGCAGCTCAGCCTCGTAGGCTGTTAACAGAGTTTTCAGCTTCGTATATCCTGTGATTGTTGTAAGCGAGGGGAGGGATCCTTTGGTAACAATTGTCCATGTCTTCCATTCGGGAGTCTTCGGTAGGCCCTCAAAAATGTGAAAAATAAGCTGTGCATAAGTTAGACTCTGATCGCACATCACAAGTTTGTCGCGAATTTCACGGATTTTATTGAGGTACTCTAAAACGGTGCCAGCATCTTCTAGTTTGCACTCATACAACTCTCTTTGTAAGTGGTTGGCATCATATGCTGTAACAGTTTCGTAGCTGTCGTTGATGTCACTCCAGATCTTTGAGGGAGTTGACCATATCGAGCTGTAATATTTGACCGCAATCGCATCCGTCATCGCAAGCCATAAAGTCCCGATCGCTTTCTGGATTCTCCGTCTTTGGACTTGGTATCGGTCTAATTTCTTCTCGTAGTTGCTGCCCGTTGTATCTGGATCCCGGGTTGGCCTTTCCAGGATATCTTCTTCACCCATTGTGAGGTCCCACAAACCTTCTCGTTGGAGAAGATCTGTCATCCTCGTTACCCACATCCGGTAATTTGTTCTATCAAGCTTCAGGAAGCTCATTCCGGTAAGGGATGATGAACCGTCTTGTTCATTCATAATAAAATTCGGTATTGGATCTTTTGCTTTTTTGTTTGTAGCAAGGTAGAGGTATACGAGAAAACTTAGGCAGATCTTTCTGGCGTTCCCGGGCTCATAACCTGATGGCGAGACACGGCGCAGTGGAGGAAGGACAATAGAATCACGGGGTGGATGAAGACCGAAGGTGAGGAGAGAGGAGTCGTTCTTGTCGTCAATCGGAAGGTCTGAGAGAAGACTAAATACAAACAAGAGAGGAAGCCACCACTAACAGGGCTGGTTCCCCTAACAACATACAATATAGTCACACAAACTAAGTAGGGACCCATAGCCCTAATACATACACCCATGCTCCCCCATACATATCATCAGTACTATTATGATACAGTCTTCCCCATATCCAGCTATTGGGATCATACCATCATGTTTGACTATGATATGAGTAGGAAAAACATAAGTGCGAACATGTTTGACCCTGAAGAACTGCCAAGGAAATCCCATAAAACATGCGTAAACCTAAGATGGTGTGAACGGGTAAAATGTAAGAAATAAACCTGAACACCAGATAAGAAAGCACGCCATAATCCCCTAATCATATCATGAAATATCAATGAAATATACGTAATACATACTCCGGCTGTAGTAATGTTAGTAATAATACCAAGTAGAGAAATATACAATATTATCAAGGAGAATATATATATGAAACCAATTAGGAAATTCAACAGGTATCTCCAGGGGCTATTAGATCAAATGTTGGCAGAAGGTTAGTTTGATATTACGAGAGCGGGTGTTTGGGCAAGACGGGATATATGTGTTTATGTGCTTACCTGTCGGATTCGATAAGACTAGGATCGATACTGCCCCAACTCGTACCACCGGATTGGGAGTAGCTGGTATTGCTGCTACCACATGGGTCCGGGGTGCTATGCTGGGGGTATTCTGCAGGGAGGCCCCACGGGATGCCTTCATAGAGGCGGTTGGATTGCCAGTGCTCTGGATGGCTCTCGTAATGGTTGTACAAGCCAAAATATGCATCAGTCTCATTGCTTGAGTAGAAATTCGGGTTCAATGAGGAAAAATTGTGCTTGCTATCATCGGGTCGAGACATTTTAGGTATTTCGGGCTTGGGTGGTAAGGGGAGGGTTTTTAGAGCGGAGTCGGTTGATGGGGTTTCTCAGGGCAGCAGGGTGGAGGGGTTTTATTATAAATTCCCAGCCTCATGGCCGAACCTATAAAGCGGACCCATGCTTGCGGATGAAAGCACCGTCCCATCAGGGAGCGAAATCATGCAGCATGCATTGGATTATCCTAGTGCGGAATATGTGCTGTGTTGTCCTTTCCAGTGCACAAATACCTCTGGATCTGTTGGTAATTCTCGTGGGTAGGCGGGGCTCTCTGGGCGTCTGGATTATTGATCTTTGCTCTGTAGACACCACGTAAGGCTCCCAACTTCTCCTCATGTGCTCCACCTGTTTTCGTATGGCTCCATAGTACTTCTGGTGGGCTGCGCCTCGAGTTGTGCTTCACCGCATGTAGGGGAAGAGCATCTCCTGAGTCCAGGGAAGGACTTTCTGAACCGCTCTGGAGAAATCAGCCACGACATCGGTTGTGTGGGGGATGTGCTGGCAGAAGCCAGAACCTGCCTGCTGCCTAGACTGCCGCAGTCTGGTGTAACATAGGGGGTTCCAAGAGAGTCAGGGTCCTTGTCAACGGGAATTTGCCCCCCCGCCCAGTAAAAACTCTTGGAAGGTCCGGTCATAGTGAACTATCTGTCAGTGTTCGGGAAAAACTTCAAAAACACTTTCTCCGGTAATTCTTTTCAAAGCCTCTAATGACTTAATAAATCTTATCTCATTTTACTAACGCGTTCAAAATAAACGACTAAAGTCATGATTCAGTGGGTAATTTGGGTAGAGGCGTAGCATCTGCAGTTCCCACCGCAACCACAACACCGACGTCCTATGAACATTGGCGGGGACAAGGATCGTAGACAAGTTCTGATTTATTAAACGGTTTTATAGGAGGAAAGTTGTATTATCTCTTGGAGAGGCGGAGCAGCCAAGTTCAGTGGGAGAAAATCTTCCCCATACCGGTACTGTAATGTACCCTCACACAGGCTACATATCATACCCCGCCTATAAATTTACCCTTTTCGAGTACTGGCGTGGGAGAGGTATGTTTACTGGACTGTCGTTGCAACTCGTGGGTGTCTTGGCACACAAAATTTTCTGTATATAGGCAGGTGATTCCCCTTATGATACTGTTCTGCAGGAGAGCACTTACACCCGGCAGCCACCGCCCTAGCGTAGCGTGAGGGCAAGCGCCTCTCTACAAGTATCATAGTTGTACAGCACTCCCTCTCCATCCAAGCAGGGCCCCCATTTTTCTCTTTTTCTCCTTAGCTCACGGGTGTTGCACAGCCATCAATTCCAGTCAATTTTCCGCACTTTATCCAATGGTATATTGTGAGGTGATGGTCAATCTTTTTTTTTGTAGGTGTCAGCTCGGCCGAGGACACCACCCGGTCCTGGAAGTCAACCAAGACACTCCCATGCTGGTGGATAGTCTATGTCACTTGGAATTTCTAGGAGGAGTGTCTGCTTTAAGAAAATATGTTGGAAGGTGGCATGCCGAGATGCGCTGGAACGGGGGTGTTTTCAAGCGTTTTTTTGGTGTAATACTATAAAGAACTGATCTCTGCTTAAATCACATCTCCTCTAGTCTACTATTTCCCGAAGATTTCAAAGAGGCATTAGTTGATACATCTATGTCCGGTTTGTTTTTTGGGGAAAGTCTTATTTTATATTCACTCTTTCTTGTTGTGGTATTTTCTCACCTGGACATTGGAGTAAGGGTACTGTTCTGGTGGCGTGCGTATGATAGAGATGCCGCGTCATCTGGCAAGAACAGCCAGAAGCTAGCACGTTCAAATGGGAATTTATCCCATCGCCATATCTTAACTCTTTATGGTTGTGACGAAACCTTTCTGGGTTTTGGGCTTGATGCAATTGAAAGCCTCACCTCATGCTCTTCTTATTTTGACGTGGTGTAAGAGTTCCTGCCTGTCATAGCTAGATGCTGCGGTGTTGCTGGACGGTATTGGAGAGATGCAATGTGCGACAGGGTAAGAGAAGGGTTTTCCCGGAGTGGTTGCCGTAGCCTGCAGGTTTAGGTTTTGGTGTTATCCCCTGTTTGCCGCCCCTCCCGGTTCTGCCTGACCCCGGGTGGAGGCTGTGTTCCGGTTATTATGGTGGCCATGTTCTTGGGTCGTTTGCACATATTCTGCATATTGTATGACACGGTAGGGCGCACTACATAGGGTGTAGTGATAGACATAAGACTCGATAATTCTGGGCTGGACGGCTGTCTTCGGTTGGGCCGCTGGGGTCCGCATGGCGATAGGGCGGGGAGGATGGGCGGGGGAGAGGTTATGAGTGATGTTTCATGAATTTAACTCTGTGATAAGCAGGGTGAATAAGTATGTAGATGCAGAAAACCTGGAATTTTGAATTGCTAATACACCTTGGGTTCTGGAATAGGATTTTTTTTTTTAATTTCATCTGTTGCTATGCAAAGATGCTAACATTTGGCGAGCTCCACAATTCAAGGAAGTATGCTTGGTGCCTTGGGTAGCAGTATGCCCTCCACACAGCAGCTGGCTGGGTGCTTCTTAAGAGAAGCGAGAGATGCGAAGCCAGGATAAAGTGATGTCACAAGTGGAATGTATATTCTGAGCTGTGGAAAAACGGGATGGGCGCCGGCTTGTGAGGAGTGTTTTAACTGAATAATGAAAAGCACAGCCCTGGAAGATAAGGCATGGTTGTTAATGGCAGTGCTTACAGCTTCGTTGTAGGGCTGTTCCGCTTGTGATCCTTGTAGTCTTGATCAGCGGACTGCAATGTGCTCTGGCACCCCTCAAGGGAAGCCTAGCCATCACCGATGGCCTGCCCAATAATAACATTGAGGTGGATAAACTGGGCTGTGGAGCACGGCTGGCAAGATATAAACATTTGGATCCAATGAAATTCGTCCCTTCTCGACTGTAAATGAATGGCATACTCACATTGCGTGTGGGTCACCAATTACTGAATTGTGTTCTCAGCCTCCCTGCTCTCGCTCCTCACCATTTATCCGTCCTAATCATCTCCGTTTCCCCATATTACTCACCTGTATCTTTTAACCCCTAGTCGGAAACATCATAACCTATCACTCGCTAGTATATCTGGATGTTATGTTGGAAATCCCGAGGGAATAACGGGGGGGTCAGTGATCGATAGCGGCGTTTTATGGGTGGATGCGCGAGAGCATGGTGGGAGACATTTGGAATAGATATGATATGTGCGGAGAGGAGTCAGAGGGTGAGAATGGGAATGTGCAAGATGGTAAGGAGTTGAGGGAACAGACTGATGAGGCTTTGTTTGTTTGTATGGGGAGTGATTGCGAGGGTTGATGTAAAAGAAATGAGAGGAGAGAAAGGGAGGAAAGAGAAAGAATTTAGAGAAGAAGCCTTCAACACTAGAGATCCTAAGTACGTAAGTTAAGGATCCACCTATGCCTACAAGCTTATATCTCCGGAGTGTAGTCATTAGTGCATATTAGACATGCTAGGAGTGTTTAAATGGGGCTAACGGCGCTGAACGAGATGTTATAGCTAGAATTCACAGCTTGTATCATAATTGCCCTACGATATAAGTTTAGTAGTCTGGGGGAAACTTGGACTGTTGGGTTATTGTTATGTGTCATTCGACTCCCGCTTAGATATTGGAAACAACTGATACAATATTCTGACATCAAATCTTGTTATTAACTTACATCCCGCCCTCCATTATTCCAAAATCTCTGAATAGAAATACACACCCCTTCTTCCTTCCCACCCTCCCTAAGTTACTCGATCACCGTCTGTTTTCATCGAACGCCACGAACGCCACGGTCCTCTGTCGCCGTGCTCCCGAGCTTCCGCTTTATAGCGCGTCAATCACCCCTACTCAGGACCTAGGGTCTGCCTTGAGCTTTCCACTCTTGAATAACCCCTTCTGACTCGCCGTCGCTCTTTCCATGCTGCCCCTTGTAATGAGCTCTGAAATTATCGACCCTCGTGAATCTCGCAGCATATTTGCAGCCGATCTCCGGACAAATAGGTCCACCAGGCACACAATGCTTCCTAGCTGTTTTTAGGTGTCTACCTAGGTCGGATTGGCGTTTAAATTTTATCCCGCAGGTATGACATGCATGAAGGCCCAGGCCTGCGTGATTGGCTAACTTGCTCTGTCTCTTACTGCGGTACGCGGGCCGGCGGCGGGGCGGAAGGGGAGAGGGCGCGAGGCTACCGGTGTTGGGGTTTGGGTAATATCCCTCGCTTTGAAGACCACTGGCCAGTTGTCGTACTTGTCTAGCCGGGTATTGTGGACGATGAGGGTGAAATTCGAGGTAGCTGACAGTCTGGTTGCTATCGCATCTAGTTGCTTGAACCGGCGAGGCGCTTTGGATCTGGTATAGGGAATTTGAGGCAGGGTTGGATTGAAAGGGTGACATGTGGTTGGCCTGGAGTACCGAGTGTTGATCCGTGGGAGGATGAGGGGGGTATATGCGGTAATGCGCCCACCTGGAGTCCTCGGTAATGTTGTCACCGGTGTTGCTCAAATTTGCAAAACTGGTGTGGCAATTCTCGATGCCGGTGCCCGAGCCGGGGTTGCAGGACTGCGGGTACTGCTCGAGGCTTCCGAGCAGGTCGCCGGGATCGAGAATGATAATTGCCGCCAGCTCTGGACCGCTGTTGTCATAGCCGTAGATGCCGGGATCAGTCTCACTCGGATGACTTGGGTGGGGGGTGACGCACCCTTCGGGAAGGTTATGCGGGTTATGATTGACTGGAGACATTCTCCGTTTTTTTGAGACCTGGGATAGTAGGGAGGAAGGGTTCTGGAATAAGGGTAGGAGTGATTTATGGTATTTCGAAGAGCTGAGGAGCGAGGGGTTTTATCCCCAATCCCTAGGCTTGTAGGCAGACGTCTAGAATTGGAGGCAGGCATTGAGATGCAACAAGACAGGCACCGACTGGTGGAATACCATACCTACGCCTGGCTTGATAGGGCCCTAACACCGCTCATCCGAATTTTCCCTTCACATGCTCTTTAGACCGTTGTAGGGTGGGGGAAAAAAAATAAAAGAATGAAAGAATGGTCGGAACTGTATTTTTTTTCCCGCTCCCCTCTCCATGCTGAGAAAAAGCAAGACTCGAACTCAATCGTTGTGGGTAGGTGGTACAAGGCGCAATCGGTTTTGGGTATTCCTGGTTGACAATCATCAAAAAGTCTGCCGGCATACCGGCGGTGGAAGGGTGGAGGCGCTATCTTTGGAACCAGAGTTATACACAGCCGTATTCACGGCTGGTTTTAAGAAAGAAACCAACTTCGAAAGGAGAACGGACAAACAATCCGGGACCACCGCCTTTGTTTTTCGTGTTAGGCGGCGGGTACGAGTACTCTGATTCGGTGGAAAACTTGCGAGCGCAAGATAGGGGTTACGTTGGTTGATTGGTTGGCCTCACGATGGGAAAAAGTGGTTGTAGAAGCTTGGAATCTGGACCAGTAGCATTGGTGTTCGGCGTTTCCCCAGCGACGCGACCTCCGGGATTCACAAGAACGCCCTCTAAGGCTGGGAAATAGGCCTTATGGGACCCCTCCTTGCCTAGCCCAATTTGATAATGCACACCCCCCACCGTATCACATTTGGCGGGATATGGTAATGGGCCGAGTGTCTCCGGGTTGTTGGTATCTACAAGGCGTCATTTTTTTCGCTCGTGTTGACTGTTGGCCCACTACCTGCAATGAACAGTGCAGTACCCGTGTTCTCAGGTGTATCCACAGAAATCTGAAGCCAAGGGGGAAAAATATTGGTGGGTATCGGATGGGCATAAGCTGGCACGTGCCGTGGGGGGGTTCACCCGCCTGTCGTGTACTAGAGTACTCGTGCTATAGACTCGCCAATCTCGTTATGCAGCCAGGGCGTTGGAACGAGGTTTAGTGACCAATCGGAGGGAAATTATCCTTGAGCCCCATAGAGGTTACCCTTGAGCCCCCTTCTGAGGGGTTTTTTCCTGGTTGGGTCCACCCGCTTCCCCAGAGTTCTCGTAACACCTCAGGTACGCCAGCTTACAGGTTGCAGGTTACCGAAAACTCCGGCAAGATAGCAAGGCCGGAGCGACTCTCCCTTGAGGGACCGTTTTTAATCCTGTAGCAGCGAATTCTGTTAACCCATTTTTCCATTTTTCGCCAGTAATCTAGCTAACTTCTGCAATTTTCTGGGGGAAGGCTGGGGAGACTGAGCGGTTCATCAGTCGTCGCGAGAACCTTTGCCGACACGAGTGTACGAGTACTTTGGTGACGACCGCGGGATTAGCCGACCTGGAGAATGAAATCCTGCCGTACTCTCGGCCTTGCATGCATTGAGGCGTCGGCCACGTAACGAGCTAGCAGTGATTTTCGGTATTCACCGTTAAAACTCGATGGACCAGCACTCGCCCGATCTCCCCGAGATCTTCCCGACAAGAGACAGAACACCCCAAGAGAGGTAGTGTTTTCTAGAGGCCATAAATGCCCGGAAACAGGGATCATGTAAATATATCGTAAGCCTTCTCTTAGTGTCTAGGCAGTGGGCACCCTTACGAGATCGGACGAAACCCGCCCACACTCTGCTCGTGCTTTCTCTTCTTTTCGACAATCTACTGGCTCTTGGACCACCGTAGAGTGCCGATCTCGCTTTTTTAGTCTTTCTGCACTCCGACCGCTAACCCCGCACTCCTGGCGTGCCAGGAGTGCCCTACCGAGAAGTGGGGGCTGGGAGTTGGAACTCTTGGCAAAATACTGGAGCGGGAAGGAAATGACTTCTGGGTAGGAATTTTGTGTCGCTGAGAATTCTCTCCCTTGCTCGCGTTGCCTAGTGCATGCCTACCAAGGCTTTAGATTGCTGGTTTCAGCTTTTCGATTATGAATGGGGGCGCCATCGCTCTGTTGACCTTGCGGATTTTACACTCCTCCCTCGCCTCCCTGCTGCGACTTGTCCCCCCGCGAGGAGAATCAGTAACCAGAGATGTCTGGCGCGAGTCGCGAGTTTGTATGGGTGCTCAAATACACACGGATTTTTTTTTGCCGTGCGTTTTTTGAGCCTCCGCTTCTGGCACACCTCGCCTGGGACGGGTTTCCGTTCACACCACACCCACTTGTCACATGACCAACCCCCCCCCCCCCCCCCACCGCTTCAGCCCCCTCACCACTCACCGGGTATCATAACTATTCGCCCGCTAAATATTTCCCTATCAATCACAACTAAGATACTCTAACTGGTCTACCCTCATTCCCTCAAACCTTACCGCCCGTGGGGTGTAACAGATGGGGTCATGTGTTATCACTCGCATGGCGAGTTTGTGGATTGATTGATTGCTCCAATCAAACAGGGGGGCTACTCCTCCAGATGAAATCTAATTCGTAGGATGGTTCACTTCACCCCGGTGTAGTAAAAACTCGGAATTGATGCCCTCCCCTTCTAAGCCTAGTGAAGCCTACGTCTGGCAAGCTACAATTCTCCCTATCGTATCATTTGCTATCACTCGCTTTCGCTCCATCAGCCTGCCTTGCTCGAACTGGGCGAATGGCGCTGAGCAAGATCTAGGAATGGAAGATAGGGCCTGAATAAGTGGGCGGGAGATGAACCGGTGGATTTCGTATCGGGGGGGGCATTTTGCCATTGGTGAAAGAAGGGACGGAGAGGGAGAGGTCGTATTTTGAGATATGGCATTTATGTGGGTGGTGGGCGCACTCAAATGGGGTGTGGTGAGGGTGTGATGGTAAGTGGGCGGGGGGTTGTATTCGTGAAGTTTTGGGTGGGCGAGTTGTAAGTGCGAGTGTGTAGTTGGGGGGGCGTGTCGTGTGCGGGATTTTCTCTTGTATTCTCACTGAATTCGAGTGACCCTCGGTGCAGCAGCACTAAATAATAGCGCCACACTGAGTGACATATGGAACACGGTCTCCCGAATCCCACATCGTGGAGCCCGGCAATGCCATGCGTATTTTTCTATGACATCTACTTGGGATCTATCGGAGGAAAAGGGCTGTCCAGAAGGTGAAATTGGAGCACAAGAATGCGGGAAGAGGGCTATACTTCTTATAAGGTGGTTACGTATATACCCGGGCAATAAGGGCCACTCCTCGTCTTTACACTGGAAAGGTCAGCCACCACCCCTCGAGCCCATCAATTCTCGCTTTCCCATTTACACTCTCAACCTCGCGTCTCTCGATATTACCCTTCAACCCCCCCGTCTCGCGCCTCCGGAGCCAGAGCTGATATTCCAAAATTTCCCACTCTGCTCTGTGGGCTCTGCATGATTTCCTAGCCGCACTCACTTACCCTCCTGGGACTCTACCCCCTCTTTGAAGCCTTGAGCTGGTCCTTGCAGAGAATAGAAGCTTATTTTTTTAGGTTGATTTATTTGCTTTGAAATTCTCAAGGGGGACTTCAGTGGATCCATCAGGTATGATGGTTGAGTAACCCGTTGCTGTTTGGGGCTGGTTTGGTGGGGGTTTAGTGCGTGGCTAGGGTGTTGCCTCTTTTCATCTGCAGGGAGGGGTATAGTGTATGTCAGGGTTGTTGCAAGCGATCAACTTACCAAGGTGTAGGGAAGTGGTTAGGCAGGGACTGTGGGGTTTGTATTGGTATTGGTAGAGGTATTTGTTAAAACAAGCCTTTTGTTTCTTTGTCACGAGCAGTACCCTGTTGGAATTTGCACCGTATAGTTTCTGTTTTCAGTGCACTGGAACCTTCTGGTTCTCACCGGTATCAATATTTCATATTCCGTGTTCTGCAATGTTGTCTTCTGCAATCTCTCTTCCTTCTCCGCGTAATAATATGCCTTTGTCTACTCTGACAACGAAACAGAATTCTTGAAGGCCTCCAAACGTAATCCAGGCAAACCCGCTCTTACCTCTCTTTCCGCTGTTTCTTCGTGATTCTCTTAGCTTCTCTTGACTCCACTTTGTCAACCAATCGTCTTCCCCCTTGCCTCCTCGGGCTAGACATTTTCTTTCCTCCCATGTTTTCTCCGTGTTATGTGGACCAGGAAATTATTGGTAAAGAGGTATCGGGATTTTACTTTTCTTTTTCATTTTCTTTTGCTTCAAGGATTTTGCTTGTAATGTTGGTCAGTTTTGCATTAGTTACTTTGTGAATAGAATGGACAATTGATACCTAGAGCTATGCAATTCAGGGGTAGTGATGGCCACGATCAGATCATGATCGAGTTTTGCTCGAGCAGGTCATGCTCGATCACCCTCGATCATAAGGGTTACTCGATCATAAGGGTTACTCGATCAGATTATGCTCGAGCAGGACCCTCATGATCTGCTCGAGTTGCTCGAGTAGGGGTACTGCTCGACCATGTTCGATCATGATCGATCATGATCGATGACTCTATCAATACCTATACATATATCTTTCCTGGAAATGACACGATATCTATTAATATAATCATTGTCTGCACCACACACTCAATATCATGCCCCTGATAATGGACCCCACCACCGAACCCCCAACACGCCTGACCCACCAATTCACTTGTCTAAAATGCCCTTGCTCTAGACAATGATCTCATGAAATCCCAAGTTGATATCCACTTCCAAGAGCCAGGGGTAGACCGGAATATAGATATTATCGAGTGGTTGTAATTCCACCGACAACGGCTACCAAATATTGCTTTAATGGCCCATGGATAGCCTTTGACTAACACTCTTACAAAGTGTTCCATCAGAGCACCCGTGGTTGAAGGCAATATTTTTACATGAAAAAGGAAATGATGATCAGCTAGACTCAAGTATGCTCAACCACTGCTCGATCACTCGATCAGGGTCTCCCAATTTGCTCGATCATTCGATCATGGGGTCCTCTCAATCAGATTATGCTCGAGCAGAACACCTATGATCTGCTCAATCATGATCGTGCCCATCACTATTCAGGGGGGTTGTACAATATTCTGATACTTTCTTGCTAACTAATGGTAGAGTTACAGCCTGTTATAGAAGTGGTATTTACTTTGGCAAAGTGCTGACTTTGATGCTGGATTGCATAGATATCCCTTGCATGCACTGGCAGCAGCTGATACTCAGCACCCTGATTCTACCTGATGCCAGTCTTCCAATGGTGACTGAACATCTATCCAGCACCAATATCAGTAGAGGTATAGCCTAGGATGGAAGTGGTATCAGAACAGAATTTTGACTACTAGTATTGGCTGGGCTCAAGTGGCTTTTCTTTCTGTTCTTTGGATTACAGAACCAATAGAACTAGAATTGGTCATTATTTTGAAGGTCTTACAATCTACATGATATGTGACTTAGGTCACAAGGTCTAGTACTGGTCCTGCATCCTATAAATTGTAGTAGTACTCACTTGAATCCTGAAAATTGTAGAAGTTTTGCTTGTGTCCTGGTTGTGTCCTATGTTCTAGTACCAAGGAGTATTGCATCATACTTGTGTCCTGAGTTCTGGTGGCTGTTCCCTTGTGTCCTGATTAATGGTTTGTATCTTGTGTATTCTGTGTGTCAGATATACAGGACACATAGGACATATGCTTTTATTTTTGTAGAAGGATATAAAATAGCAATGTGGTAGACAGTTGCACCAGGTATGATATATGCAGAGAGGAGCTACAGGGGTGAGAATCAGAATTTGAAAGAGAGTAACATTCCCGAGCTAGAAGTGAGACATCAGGGGGAAGCGAGATACTGTCTGTGCATAAATATCCGTACTATCACCATAAGAGATACATAGATTACAAGAGGAAAAAGTCATGTATTTCAATATGTGAACAGGGCCAGGGGGAAGTATACCATATAAGGAAGTAGTAAACAGAAGAATAAGAAAGAAAGGAAACCCAGAATGAAACAAAAAAAAAAAAAAGAAAAAAATTAAAGTAACCAGTGATGGGTACGCAGACTCATTTGATAAAGCCGTTGAGATACTGGGTGTAGATCTCGCGTTGAGGCAGCTGAAGCATGCCCAGAGTAGCTGCACTCCTCCGTATCACTTTAGGGCTGTTAGCAGTAGTGCCATCCACACTGGAGGTGTCTGAGTCCTATTCTGTACGCTTTTTGAAATAATGTAACTTGAAGGGCCAGGGAAGAGAGGATGGCTGTGCACTTGCGGTTAAGAGGTTGAAGTGTACTCAGCGGGGGGTGAATGGCGTAACATGAATAGTAGAAGAAGTACTAGGAGTGGAATGCTGTTGGAGAGTATGGTATAGTATTGTAGGTTTACTCCAAAATGTTTTTACTGAAGCCTTTTTCTTTGTATCGGCTTTCTTCATAGCTTCCGAAACTTCAACTCCAGTGCTCACTCTTGTCTGACTGATGATCCGGCGATCATTTTTGACATCTTTCGCAATCTTTATCTCTGCTCACAACCTCTGCATCTCGGTAGTAGCAATATTGGTTGCAGTCAGGTTATATTCGACTGTATACGAAAAGTGAAGAATGAGGTCACATATTTGACCCGGGCTTGCTGTTTTAACAAAGCTAAGTGCCGGGTTGATTTGCCGGCAGAGTTGACACTTAATATACGGTGTTTTATCGAGTAGAAAGTCGCTTGCCGGATGGGTTGTAGGAGGATAGGTGCGGTCTTTCTTTGATAATACCATGCAGGGTAGAAAGGGGGCAATACCAGTCTTTCGAAAGGCACTTTGAATGTTTTACTCAGTATAGGCCTTTGCCCGGGCTTCCTTATAGATGGGAAGGAAATTGCGATGGCTGATGCCAACATTGATTGTATTCTGGTAGTTTTCGACAGCTTTACCATAATGCTTCTGAAAAGGCCTGAACAATCCAACATCTAATGCCTGCAGTAGATATGTCGAGTGAGCCAGTAAGCAATAACAGATAATATTATTCTTATCACAAAACTCGCTGAATCAGAGGTTGACATTTGAAGAATGGCTATCGAGAATAAGTAGCCACTTATCCTCTCCACATCCCAGCTGGCATGCATGTTCCAAACTACAAGGGTGGTATATCTCGGTCAACTAGTAGTAACCTAGCTCCTTATCTGTCCACCCCTTTGGAGATTTTCCAAATCTTACATCCTTATCTTCCTTCTTAACATTCCCGAACTGACCATATGTGTGTACCTTCAAGTTACCCTTTGTAATTAGGAAAGTGGGGAAGAGAAAGCTATTAGCAGAAACTGCCTCCATTAGAGTGACCATCTCCCGCTTCCCATCCTGTTTGACATAAGGGTTTTTTCTCCCACATCGGGTAATTACTTTCATCTTTGCCGAGTAACCTAGGATAATTCCTTTCTCATCAACATTGGTAATGTTGTGATCTTTGACATTATGCTTGGCCAGGAGTTTTCCTAGCTTGATGTAGTAGTCCTTAATTGTCGTATAATCATTTGCATATACTCGCTACGTATCCATCCTTATGGTAAACTTCGCAGCCAAATCAGGTTGTCAATTGAGAAATTGGTTAATCCAATTTCTCCCTAAGACTGCATGTACTGTATTGTTTCTTCCCTCCATCTCATATCGTGCCTTTAAGGCCCTTCTCTCCTCAACTGCCAAGCTCTCGGCCATCTGCCAGACACGATCTAAGCAAGGGGGAAATTCATGAAGCTCAAGCTTAGAAATCAACTGCACAATTGCCTTCTCCGCTGCTGGTGACAAGATCTGATCACCCTTATGTGCTTTCTGGTGGTTTTGCTGGCCATTCATGCGATGACCGAGGGTCGACTTTGGAATATTGAATATGATCGTACCCTCACTGAGGGAAGAGCATTTCCCACTGACTAGTGCTTGAATAGCCTCGGTTATCCAGTTCTCTCGTTCCAGTATGATAGGATTTGATCGTACTTTGAATTTTGGCATCATGTATATTGTTTTTCAGGATTCCACAGGCAAGAGCACGGTACACTCCTGGTTGTATCATATGTTAGATCTTATCTTATCTTGATTTTACAGCTGTCTCACTAATCCCTAATGTCTCGCATCTACCTTGAGAACATTAAGGAGCTGAGAGAACAGGCGAATGAGGCTCTGTTTACTTGTATGGGAAATGATTAAGATGATTGATATACTAAGATAAGAGGGAGGAAAGAAGAGAAAGAAAGATCAGAAAGAATTTGGGCAAGAAACCTTCAATACTAGAGACCCTCTACAATAAGGTTATGTAAGTTAAGGATCCAGCTATTCCTTCACAGTTTTGCATCTCCGCAGAGTGGTCATACATCTATATAAAACATGCTAAGAGTATTTGAATAGGGCTAATGGTAGTGAACGAGATATTATGTATATGTTTCATCCCACTTGCAAAGAATTTTACTTTACCAAGGGGATATCCTGTTCACCAAGAGGATATCTCCTTGGCAAAGCCAAAAACTTGCCCTGTAGGATGCTCACTCACTAAGTTAAATTTTTCTTATCCTACCCACCAAGTAGAATACATTAACTTTTTTTTTATGGACTACTAATTCTCTTCTTGTCTCCTTATTTCTTTCTCACCCTATCCATAATTCAACAACTCGTATCTTATTTTGAGAAGGTATTTATATGGATACTATGTCATGGCCACCCAATTTTCTTCACCCTAGTTGCGTGTTTCGTACCTGGAGAAGCTCTCAGCAGTTCTCAGGATTCACGTTCTTGAAGAGATACGTGTCGTAAGACAGACCTAGTTGACCAGGCACAGCAAGTCGGATAAGTGCGTGGCGATTCCACGTAGCAAGAGATAAGAGCTGCGCTTGGTCTGATACAGTGATGGATCTCCTTAGTGTTTTGGGACGTGCATGAAGGACGTACGTTATAGATTGCAGGATTTCCTATGGCTATGTTATATGTTCAGCTCGGAGGAGCTCCGTTAGACTGAGAGATTTCCTTGGATATATCTATGGGGTGTGCCCCTGGATATTTTACTTTCTTTACGCAATCTGGTAATCTCCTACCTTTGTATATACTTAGGAATTACGTCCGCTCCTTGCTCTCATGTTTATCGTGAAGTAACCTTGAGATTGTTTACCACTCCGCGTTCTGGACTACGAAAGAGAACAACATTGATACCTTGTTACTCTTTATCTTTTTATGCTCTTGCTTTGCTAGTCTTAGCTCGACCACAAGTAGCGAGCCTGCAGTATGGCTCGCTATCTTTGATTAATACACCTTAGGCCTTCCTTTGTGTCCGCCCGTCCTCGGTTAACTATCTCGACGATAGTTCTCCCGCCTGAACCTTTGCGCCCATGACCTTCCTTCGTGTCCGCCTGTCCTCGGTTAACTATCTCGACGATAGTTCTCCCACCTGAACCTTTACGCCCATGGCCTTCCTTCGTGTCCGCCCGCCCTCGGTTAACTATCTCGACGATA
>LN890998.1:444077-470480 GCA_900010015.1 Tuber aestivum | reverse complement strand
CTCATTTGATAAACAAATAACTAAAGTGTTTATTCACATTTAATAAAAAGTCTGAAAATGTATTAGAATTACCTCTCTGCTCATAGGAATGCAATGAGAATAGCTTATAAGACATACTAGTACTATTATTCCTATAGATTTTGATTTTTTTACTATTATGTTACTTTACCAAAAAGCTTGATCAATGGGATAAGTAAAAGTTTCCTTTGTGTGTAGGATATCCTACCAGAAAAGTGACCTACTTGGCCGAGGGAGTATCTCCTTGGTGGAGTAGAGTTCTTTGCCAGTGGGATGGAACATATATATAAGGCCCTGTTTGGCGCACAGCCATATAAAAAAATGTCATGTTTCTGAAAACAGCATATTTTTTAAAAACACAACCATACTAACTCAATAGTAGAATTTTGGGCCATAGTCAGTTGGAGGGAATCACACTGCTCATTCAGGCAGAAATAAAAGACAATTTGAGTACTTCTAGTTGAGTGGTTTGAAAAATAGTGATGTTGCAAAATACAACATCTCCAGGACCTCCATATTTTCCAACATCACTAGTTTTCCAACCTCTCAATTAGAAGTAGTAAAATTGTCTTTTATTTTCAAGTTTAATAAAATCAGCAGAGTGATTCCCTCCTACTGACAATGGCTGGAAATTCTACTATTGAGTTAGAATAGTTGTGTTGTTAAAAAATATGCTGTTTTCAGAAATATGGCATTTTTTTATGGCTGCACGCCAAACAGGGTCTAACTGTAACACACAGTTTGTATCATATTTGATATCACACCTGGATGAGGAGTGGGTTGGTGCATTGTGTCCTGGGGCTGGGGGAGGGGGAATTTGGTGGCTGGAGAGAGAATATTGAGAGAAGGAGAGGGTATGCCCTGGGGTGTGCTGGGAGATGCGCTTAAGAGGGGCGCGGTAGGGCGTGAGGGGGAGGGGAGGGAGTATGATATGATGAAAGCATGACATCGTAGGTGAAAGGTGTTCGGGCATGGGTGCGTAGGTGAGGGGTTGTATCATATTGCGGGAGAGGCATGGGGACTTACTTGAGGCCCTATTTGGTTTTGGGTGAGGCTCTGGATAGCAGTGTCATCATAGATATCATATCAAAACGTTACGCACACAGCATCACGGGGACAACAGGTGAGCTTGTTCCTGGTATGAGGCGGGTGGCGGGGGGCTGTGACACAAAAGACCCCATACTAGACAAAATAACCCCTGTGAACAAGGTAATTGCCCCACGATATAAGTTTAATAGTCTGTGGGGAACTTGCACTATTAAGTCATTGTCATGTGTCATTCGACTCCCGCCCATATATTGGAAACAATTGATACAATAAAAGATTTACCTTGAGATCAGATCTTGTTACTAACTTACTTCCCGCCCTCCATTATTCCAAATTCTCTGAATAGAAATACATACTCCTTCCTCCTCCCACCCCCTACTCAATCACTGCCTGTTTTCGCCGAACACCACTCTCCTCTGTTGCCCTGATCTCGAGCTTCCGTGTTATAGCGCGGCAATCACCCCCACTCAGGAGCTAGGGCCTGCCTCGAGTTTTCCAGTCTTGAATAACTCCATCTGACTCACCGTCGCTCCTTCCATGCTGCCCTCGTAATGAGCTCTGAAATTACCAACCCTCGTGAATCTCGCAGTATATTTGCAACCGATCTCCGGAGGGACAGGTCTACCGGGACGCAATGTTTCCTGGCTGTTTTTAGGTGTCGATCTAGGTCGGGTTGCCTTTTAAATTTCATCCCGCAGGTATGACATGAACCCCCGGGCCTGCGCGATTGGCTACCTTGCCCTGTCTCTTACTGCGGTGCGCTGGCCGGCGGCGGCACAGAAGGGGAGAGGGCGCAGGGCTACCGGTGTCGGGGTTTGGGTAATATCCCCCGCTGTGAAAAAAAACAGGCCAGTTGTCCTACTTGTCTAGCCGGGTATTGTAGATGAGTAGGGTGAATGTCGAGGTCGCTGATAGTCTGGTTGCTATCGCATCTAGTTGCTTGAACCGGTGAGGCGCTTCGGATCTGGTATTGGTAATTTGAGGGGGGGTTGGATTGAAAGGGCGACATGGGGTTAGCCTGTAGTACCGAGTATTGGTCCGTGGGAGGATTAAGGGGGTATATGCGGTAATGTGCCCACCTGAAGTCCTCGGTAATGGTGTCACTAGTGCTGCTCAAATTTGCAAGGCTGGTGTGGAAAGTCTCGATGCCGGTGCCCGAGCCGGGGTTTCAGGACTGCGGGTGCTGCTCGAGGCTTCCGAGCAGGTCGCCGGGATCGAGAAAAATAATTGCCGCTATCTCTGGACTGCTGTTGTCGTAGCCGTAGATGTAGGGATCAATCTCACTCTGATGACTTGGGTGGGGGGTGGCGCACCCTTCGGGAAGGTTGTGCGGGTTGTGATTGACTCGAGACATTCTCCGTTTTTTTGAGACCTGGGATAGTAGGGAGGAAGGGTTCTGGAATAAGGGTAGAAGTGATTTATGGAATTTCGAAGAGCTGAGGACCGAGGGGTTTTATCCCGAATCCCTAGACTTGTAGGCAGACATCTGGAACTGGGGGAAAGCATTGAGATGCAACAAGATCGGCACCGACTGGTGGAATATCGTACTTGCACCTCTCCTGATAGAGCTCTAACACCCCGAATCCACATTTTTCCACCACATGCTCTTTAGACCGTTGTAGGGTAGAGGAAAATAAAATAAAATAAAGGGATAGTCGGAACTGTATTTTCTCTCCTCCGCTCTCCATGCAGGGAGGTAACGGGACCCGGGCTTAATCATTGTGGATGGGTGCCACAAGGTACAATCGATTCCGGGTTTTCCTGGTTAAGAATCACCAAAACATCTGGCGGCATACCGGTGATATAAACGTGGAGACGCCATCTTTGGGACTAGAGTTATATATAGCCGTTTTCATGGTTGGTTTTAAGGGAGTTCTCACAAAGCATGGGCTAATGAGACGAAAGGACACCAACTTCGAAAGGAAAACGGACAAACAATCCGGGACAATGGCCTTTGCTGTTCTTAGGCCGCGGGTACGAGTACTCTGATTCGGTGGAAAACTTGTGAGGGCGGAGATAGGGGTTACGTAGGTCGATTGGTCAGCCTCAGGATAAGAAAAAGTATGATAAGCTGTATCAGCTTGAAATACGGACCAGTTGCATTGGTGTTTGGCGTTTTCCCAGCGACACGACCCCCGGGATTTACAAGAACGTGCTCTACAGCTGGTGAATAGTCCTTATGGGGCCCGTCCGTGAAGAGCCCAATTTGATTATTCATACCCTGCACCATCTCACATTTGGCGGAACACGGTGATGCACCTAGTGTCTCCAGGTTGTTCATGTCTACAAGGCGTCATTCTTTCTTCTCATGCTGACTGCTGGCTCAATGAAATTTTGTGGCTCAACCCCACGTTACAACTTACCCCACCTCATTGTACAATATAATACTGTACTACCCATACCATTTGGGACAAACATAAATTGCTGACTGTAAATTTTAGGTAAATTTACTTGAGACAGTCTGTACTGACACAAAATACAATAGGACAATATATATATCATATTTACAATCCTGATTGGGCAAGTACTAGACCTGCTCTGTCAAATAATAAACCTGATTCCTAAGCTTAAGAGTATGATGTTACCAGAGAATAAACTGTATGTAGGGCATTAGCCAGGGTAGTCAAACTAAGAATAAAAGCCTTGCATCTGGTTGCAATTTACCTTCAGGATCCTTGACTCTCAATCAGATTTATAAGATCAGTGTACCTTTCCTGTAATAGTGGAATTCAATGAGTTGATAAATCTGATACTGTGGCTGAGAGTGAAGATGATGGAGAACTTGAAGCGAGGCAATAGGATCAAGATGAGATGAACTCTACTGGTACAGCAAGCAGGAGGGGTACTTAGACTGTAAGTTCAGACTCAGACTGTGGGGAGGTTCCTGGACCATGTATGTAACTGTGTCATAGATTAAAAATCTTACTTTTGTACCAAATTACTATAAGGTTAAGTCAATTTAGAGTGGGAGTGCAAGTTATCTTAGGTCTTTGGAACTTGATGGGAGCCAAGGATAAGATTCTGTATATAATACATTGCGGTATCAATGTAGTTCCTAAATTTGTCACAACTGACAGGACCTAATAGTTGGAACAGTACCAACTGACACTGACTAAAATGGTGATTTTTTGGGACAGGACATAAAATACTAACAGTTGACAGTCTCAAATGGTATGGGTAGTACAGTACTATATAATATTTAAAGTTCAGTAATTGCTAACTATCTTGGATGACCTAGAGTAATAATTATATACTTTTTAGTAGTAATAGCTAAGAAAAATTACATGCTCAAAATACTGTTGTCTTGGTCTTGATCATGAGCCACAAACTTTTCTACCACACTCATGGTTTATATAATATTTTACTTAGCTTAATTTCTAGTATCTGTAGCCTAACTTATGGTGCAAAGTGTCAAAAAGGTGTACCAAGGCCATTGCATCCTGTAATGCCTCTATTTTACTAGGGTATAGGGATACAAGTAGGAACACTGAATTTTAAGGGTCCTAAGTTCAATTCATAATTAAGTCAAGGTTTTTTTTTTAGAATTTGATGAATAATAAAAAAAGTAGTGAGGTTTGTCACAATACAAAATACATATTTCTGTTCATTTCTTTAAACATACTCAATAACAGTTAATTAAATCATAGCATAATCTCTATGAGAATGGCAGAAAATATCTCCACTGAAGTAAGGTCACAGTCACCCTCACCAACCATAAATCCAACTACTCTGTGAAGCTGTAAAAGGCATGAGAGAATTTCAAGAAAGATAAGTAAAAGAACTGTGCCTTGACTATGAATTGAACTGGTAACCTTGAAGAGTTATTGCTCTTACTTGTATCCCTATACCCTAGTAAAATGGAGGCATTACAGGATGCAACAGCCTTGGTACACCTTTTTGACGCTTTGCACCATACTACCCCATACAGACAATGTTTAAATTGAGGTATTTTCATAAACTGGAAAGAAATTGTAAATATACTCATAATAAACTAAAATTTACATCAAAGGTACCTTGAACTATGAAGCCATGCTAGGCCATACTAAGCCACAAAGTGTGGTTGAGCCACAATCTTATGTTGAGCTGCAAACTGAGCTAGCGAATTTTTGGGGGTTGCAGCGCCCTAGCTACAGCCTTGGCACTAGTACTCGTGTTCTAGAATGTATCCACAAAAATTTGAAGCTACGGGTGGAAAAATACAGGCGGGTATCGGATGGGCATAAGTCGGCAGGTGCCGTGGAGGGTTCACCCTCCTGTCGTGTGATAGAGTACTCGTGCTATTGACTCGCCAATCTCGCGATGCAGCAGGGGCGCTGGAACAAGGGTCAGTGACCAATCGGGGGCAACCCTGGTTGGGTCCACCCGCTTCCCCAGAGTTCTCGTAACACCTCAGGCACCCCAGCCCTTCAGGTTGCGCATTGCAGTTACCGAAAACTCCGGCCTAAGATAGCAAGCTGGGGAGACTCTCCCTTGAGGGACCGTTTTTAATCCTGTAGCGGCAAATTCTATAAAACGATTTTTTTATTTTTTTGGTAGTAGCTTGGCTACATTTCTGCAATTTTCTGGGGGAAGGCTGGGGGAAGGCTGGGGAGACAGTACATCAGGCCTCAGGAGGTCTTTGCGGACACGAGTGTACTTTAGTGACGACCGCGGGATTAGCCGGCTTGGAGAATCGAATCCCGCCGTGCTCCCGGCACTGCATGTATTGAGGCGTCGACCGCGTAACGAGTTGGCGGTTTTCTCGGTAGTCACCGTTAAAACTCGATGGACCAGCCATAACCCGATCTCCCCGAGATCTTCCCGACCAGAGACAGAACACCCCAAGAGAGGTATTGTTTTCCAGCGGCCCTAAGTGCCGGAAAATAGGGAGAATATAAATATATCGTAAGGCTCCCACTAGTGTCCGGGCAGTGGGTGCCCTAAGAGCTCGGGCGAGATGCACCCCCACTTTGCTCCTGCTTTTTTTTTCTTTTCGACAGGCACTGGTTCTTGGGCCACCGTAAAGTGCTGATCTCGTTTTTTAGTCTTTCTACACCCCGAACGCTAACCCCGCACGACCGGCGTGCCAGGAGTGCCCTACCGAGAAGTGGGGGTTGGGAGTTGGAACTCTTGGCAAAATACATGAGCAGGAAGGAAATAACTATGGGTAGGAAGTTTGCGCCCTTGAGAATTCCCTGCTTTACTGCATTGCCTACTGCATGCCTGCCAAGGCTTCGGATTTCTGACTTCAACATTTCGTTTATGAACGGGGGCGCCATCGCTCTGTTGCTCTTGCGCATTTCACCCTCCCCCCTCCCCTCCTTGCTGCTACTCTTCCCCCCGCGAGCGTAATCAGCAACCAAAGACGCCTAGAACCAGTCGTGAGTTTGTATGGGTGCTCAAATACACACGGATTTCTTTTGCGATGCGTTTTCCGAGCCCCTGCTTCTGACACCTCGCCTGGGACGGGTTTCCGTTCACACCACACCCACTTGTAACATGACCAACCCCCCCCACGCTTCAGCCCTCACTACTCACCGGCTATCACAACAATTCGCCCGCTAATATTTTCCTATCATTCACAACTGGGATACTCTAACTGGCCTACCCGCATTCCCTCAAACCTTTCCGCCCGTGGGTTGGAACAGAGGGTTCATATGTTATCACTCGAATGGAGATTTTGTCGAGATTTGTGGCTTGAGGAGGGAGGCAGATCACAGGTTGGGCCTGAAGGGTGGGATGGGAGGGTCATTGTGGATTGAATTAGTGTGGTGGGGTAGGGGGGCGGGGAGTGCGCCACCGGTTCTGGTGTGGTGTAGGTACTTTTCTGCGGAGGGAGTACTTTTCTGGGGAGGGGGTACTGGTGGGGGTTTGCTTGATTGATCGCCTGACAGGGTTGGGGGGGGGGGGGGGGCGTGGGACAGGAAGAATGTCAATCTAAGGATTAACCAAAAACTGGTTCCTCCCGGGGAATGTGTTGACGACGGTAGGATTAATAGATAGCCCTGTGAATTGCTGGTGGGTAGATTTATTGACTGCTCCAATCAATCAGGGGGGAATACTCCCACGGACGACTTCTGGCTCGTGGGGAGATTCACTTCAACCCGGTGTAGTAAAAACCAGGGAATTTTGAGTATGCCAACTACTGCCCACTTCTAGGTCAAATGAAGCCTACATCTGGCAAGCTACGATTCGCCTCATGGTATCATTTGCAATCACTCGCTTTCGCTTCATCTCGAATGGCGCTAAGCGAGATCTAGGAAGGAAGATAGGACTTGAATACGTAGGCGGGGGATGAGCCGGTGGATTTCATATCGGGGGGGGGGGGGTTGACAATTGGTGAAAGAAGGCAGGGTGAGGGAGAGGCCGTGTTCTGGGGTGTGGCACGTGTGGGTGGTAGGCGGCCCAAACGGGATGTGGTGAGGGTGTGTTGGTGAGTGAGCGGGGGGTTGTATTCGTGAAATTTTGGATGGGCAGGTTGTAAGTGCGAGTGTGTAGGTGGGCGGCGTGTCGTACATGGGGTTTTCGTTTGTGTTGTCAGTATGACACAGGACACGGTGCTAAGACTTCCTGATAGGAAAGGAAGAGCTGCGAGACGATCGGGACAGAGTGAAAGAAGAAGGATATGCCGAAATGAAGGTCATGAGATGGATATAGTAGACCGAGCTGAATGAGTTGAATTGGGGTGAAGGACTGCTTTATGGGATCCGAAGTACTTGTATATAAAGGTAGTTAACTACCTGGTATTTAGGAGAGGTGCAGGAGCATGGGCGATGGGTGTGATGAATGATATTATCTCTTTGCCTATCAAGAACCTCTATTTCTCTCCCGTTTTACAACAGGTTATGAGCCCGGAATAGTGCTTCTATTCTCAACCTACAGAACAATTATCCAACAGTCTATCTACCTCTGAGTACACCTACCCAGAATCAATTGTCATTGACCTTTCACGTTCCTTTTGAATTGAAGACCCGAGTCAGCTTCGATCACTACTACTGCCATGAGTGTAGCCCAAGGGAGTGGGGTATTCAAATGCAAGTACGGTAGAATGGCAGAACTTACCCATCAAAACTATCACCAATGGTGATGCAATATGGAATTCTTTCTGAACGCCGAAGGAGCCCTGGATATCGTCCTTGGAAATGAGGTGCTAGATGATGGCGGCTCTATCAATCCCGAAGACTTCAGCAGATGTTCCAGAAAGGCTGCTGCCATGATCCACGCCTCCTGTAGCTTGACTGTCAAAGCTTATGTGGATACAATGAGAGACCTGTTACTCATGTGGAATGAGCTGAAGGCAAAACTAGACACCGCAAACTCTCTGGCCGGAAGGACTGCAATACGCCACAGATTCAACCAGCTTCGACTGAAACAGAAAACTAGCTTGGAAGACTATATAGCTGAACTAACGAAGTGCAAGAATATGTTAGCTAGCTCAGAGCAGGCTATTTCCGATGAAACCTTTCGATCCCACCTGACTATGACTCTTACACCCGAATATAATTCAATTGTTGATATCATTATCCATCAGGCTCCTGAACGGCAGACTACCGACTACGTTATCTCCACCTTAGTTGAATGGGAAAACACATGGCAAGCTCGGAATGCTGAAGTTGGTTCCAGTACGAACATCGGTAGTACTATGAATACAACAAACGCCTTATTTGCCCATGTAACGGCGTCTAGTAATCGAGTCCACTTCCGCGGAAGAACAGGGAGAAGACATACGAGTGGAAGAAGTACTCACTTCACCTGCTGGTACTGTTTGAGGAAGGGCCACAAGCAGGATGATTGCCATCTTAAAAAAAGATCTGATAGTGCTAGGAATGAGCACTTGGATAAAAGGAGAACTGGGCCAGAAGTGAAAGGAAATGAGAAGATCGTTGCCTCCTTTACCTCCATTCGTGCACTAATTATCAATCTCGATCGACTATCATTACTCCAGGACTGGGTTATCGATTCCGGAGCAACACACCACTTGTGTCGAGAGTACTGCCTGTTTGTTGAATTGAAGCCCCTCGAAAGACCAGTGACAGTCCATTTAGGGGATAACTCTACAATTCCAGCTACTGGAACCGGTGTGGTGCATCTGGCATTACCATCTCAGAGGATCACTATCGAAGCCCTATATGCATCAAGTCTTCAGATCTCCTTATTATCTGTTAGTCAGTTATCTCAGCAATTTCCGATCTCATTTAGAGAAGCATCCTACTTTATTGGAGACTCTCTGCTGGGAACGCTGGACAATGGGCTTTACCACCTAAATCAGAAACCAGTTATTACAAATACCGCCGTTTGTCCAGCCATTGATCTTTGGCATCGACGATTAGCCCACATCAATCGTCAATCCTTGAAGTCCTTGATACCTCATACAGCATATACAGAGATTGAGGCTGGTAAACCTGAGGAGACTTGTGAGATCTGTATTAAAGCCAAACACCAGAAAAGAATAGAACGAAAGCCGGTACCAAGAGCCACACATCTCTTCCAACTCATCTATTCAGATCTCTGTGGGCCCATAAGCCCTGAATCCATGTCAGGCCTGCGGTATTTTATACTATATATCGATGATTACTTGAGGTCAACCTGGACGTATTTCCTTCGCTCAAAGAATGCTGTTGAAGTGGTTTCAGTATTCCAGGAGTTTATGGCCACCATAGAGAAACAATTCCCACAGTATCCAATTACTCGGTTCCGCTGCGATAATGGAAAAGGCGAGTACGATAATAGCATTTTCAGAGGAATTTTGAGAGTATCAGGGATATTATTCGAGCCATTGCCTCCCTATACACAAGACAAAAATGGGGTTAGTGAAAGGATGATACGAACTATCGTAACCAAAGCTCATGCCATGCTCTTAGATTCCAATCTTGGAGAAGAATTTTGGGCTGAAGCTGTAAACACTGCCGTTTACCTTCACTGCCGTTTCCCGTCATGGTCAGTTGATGGATCAACACCTTATGAAATGCTGCATGGGACAAAGCCAGAGCTTGGGCACCTACGTCAGTTTGGATGTATTGCATTTAAACTGATTCCCGATGCCCAGCGTCGTGGAAAGTTTGCGGAACGATCCAAGATGTGCGCTTTCATTGGCTATGTGCATGATACGTCAAAGATATGGCGTCTATGGGATCTTGAGGGAAAGCAAATGATACAAGCATCAAACGTTTGGTTTGATGAGTCACGAAGGGCAGGCGACTGAGTGGTTGGCCAATCTGAACTCGAGCTTCTCAAGAGCTGTATACCTGAGAATATGCCCCTAGAAGAAGACAACTCTGAATTTGCAGAGTTTCGTAAAGCGAATGACCTATCTGACGGTATTCCCTCAACTGGGAGGAGGACTGATGAGTCGCTCCTCCATAAAGTGTTGAGTTTTGAGAAAGCCACAGCTCCTACTGCAGAGTGTGATGCGCCTACTACTGGTACGAGTAGTATGAGGCAAGAAGGTGAAATAATCCCTTTAAGACGGTCGCAACGTCTTGGTGGTCAAACTCAAGTATACAGTGCTATACTAAGACCAGAATCCAATGATGGGAGTGACCTGCTTAGCTACCGGGAAGCTCTAAATCAACATCGTTCTGAACATTGGAAAAATGCCATGTGGGCTGAATTCCGTTCCTTGAAGGAGAACGAGACATGGGAATACCTGTCTATGATTCCAAGAACTGTGAATCCAGTAGGCTGCAGATGGGTCTTTGTTCTAAAGACAAACCCTGATGGAACTTAGAGGTTCAAGGCTTGTCTAGTAATTAGAGGTTACGAGCAAGTCCCGGGAGTGGACTTTGATGAAACGTTTGCACTAGTTGCAAAGTTAGTAAGTCTTCGTTTGCTTGTAGCCCTTGCAGCTGTTGGTGGACTAGAGATGCATCATATGGATGTCTCTACTGCGTTTCTCAATCCCCCAATTGACAATGAAGTATACATGCAATTGCTGGAGGGAATTGAATGGCTGGAAGCAGCCTTACCCCCTGCAACTGTAGTTTGCAAACTTAACAAAGCACTTTATGGCCTGAAACAGGCTCCTGGTCTTTGGTATGATCATATTGATCAATTCCTACGAACCATTGGACTCCATCGTTCTGAGAACAATCCAAATCTTTATATTGTACATGATTCTAAGCTAATCTTGCTACTTTATGTTGATGACATTTTGATAACTGCAAAATCTCTTGATAGGATACAGGAAATCAAACAACATCTACATGCCCAATACCGAATAAATGACCTAGGAGATGTTCGCAGATTTCTCGGCATTGAAGTTGAATGGTCACCAAAGAGCATACGACTACATCAAGCCACGTTTATCCGAACCATCCTTTACCGCTTTGGGATGACCGACAGTAATGGCATTTCGACTCCTATGGAATCTGGACAAAAGCTGTTGTCCGCTCAAGAGACTGATGAATTGATCAACCAAAGAGACTATCAATCCTTGATCGGGAGTCTCATGTATCTTGTGGTCGGAACTCAACCAGATATTGCATTCTCAGTGCCACACTCAGCAAGTTTAATGCAAAGCCAACCAGGAATCATTTCCTTGCTGCAAAACGTGTCCTTCGGTACCTTCAACAAACGATCAATCTGTCCTTGATCTACAGCATTGGTCAACCAGAAGTAATCGGCTTTACTGACTCAGACTTCGCGGGAGATACCACTGACCGGAAATCCACCTCAGGCTATGTCTTCTTACTAGCTAACGCGGCGATCTCCTGGAAAGCAAAGAAATAGTCTCTAGTTTCGCTATCCTCACCAGAAGCTGAGTATATTGGGTACTCGGAAGCCTCTCGTGAAGCTATCTGGCTTCGTCGCCTCTTTCACGAAATTACCACAACAAAGCATGAATTGCAGGTGCTTAATTATGATAACCAAGAAGCTATTAAGCTTGCTGGAGATCCCAAGTTTCATGAAAGAACAAAACACATTGATGTCAAATACCACTTCGTCCGAGACTGCTGCAAGCAAGGCCTCATTCGACTCAACTACATACCTACGAACATGATGACTGCCGATATCATGACAAAACCCTTGCTGTGCGAAACCCACCAACGCCATACTCGAAATCTAGGCCTACAGATGCAGGAATGAGAATAGGCGCAGATGAAGTACACAGTTCTGAAGAATAATTTTGCTTAATTTGAATCTCCCATGTTTATATTTTCCTTGCATGTAACGGACACTCTTTTTCCTACCAAAGTCCTTGGGAGGTTTTTTAATGAGGTCTCCGATATTTCTATATATTAGATCAATAGTTATCAGGAAGGGTGGGAGTGTTGTCAGTATGACATAGGACACGGTGCTAAGACTTCCTGATAGGAAAGGAAGAGCTGCGAGACGATCGGGACAGAGTGAAAGAAGAAGGATATGCCGAAATGAAGGTCATGAGATGGATATAGTAGACCGAGCCAAATGAGTTGAATTGGGGTGAAGGACTGCTTTATGGGATCCGAAGTACTTGTATATAAAGGTAGTTAACTACCTGGTATTTAGGAGAGGTGCATGAGCATGGGCGATGGGTGTGATGAATGATATTATCTCTTTGCCTATCAAGAACCTCTATTTCTCTCCCGTTTTACAACAGTTTGGGTTCTCTCTGAATTCGAGTGACGTTCGGTGCAGCAGCCCTAAATAATAATGTCACTCGTGGAACACAATCTACCGAATCCCACCCGGTGCAGCCCGGAAATGCCAGGCGTATTTTTCTATCTACTTGGCTGATCTGTCGGAGGAAAAGGGCTGTCTAGAAGCTGAATGGGAGCACAGAAATGCGGGAAGAGGGCTATACTTCTTGTAAGGTGGTTTCGTATATATCCGGGCAATAAGGGTTATTACTTGTCTTTTGCGCTAGAAAGGTCAGCCACCACCCCTCAAACCGGTCAATTCTCGCTTTCCCATTGAAACTCTCAACCTCCCGTCTCTCGATATTACCCTTCAACCACCTGTCTAGCGCCTGCCGAGCCCGAGCTGATTTTCCACAATTTCCTGCTCCTGCTCTATGAGGTCGGCATGATTTACTAGCCCCACTCACTTACCCTCCTGGAACTCGGCCCCCTCTCTGAACCCCTGAGCTGGTCCTTGATGAGAATTGAAGCTCATTTTTTAGGTTGATTTATTTGCTTTGACATTCCGTAAATCTATTCCCAATAGGGGCTTCAGTGGGTCCATCAGGTATAATGGTTGAGTAACCTGTTGTTGCTTGGGGTTAGTTTGGTGGGGGTTTAATGGGTATCTAGGGTATTTCCTCTTTTCACCTATAGGGAGGGGTAAAGTGTATATCAGGGTTGTTGGAATGGATCAGCTTACCAAGGTGGAGGGAAGTGGTTAGGCAGGGAGTGTGGGGTTTGTATTGGTAGAGGTATTTCTTAAAGCAAGTTTTTTGTTTCTTTGTCAGAGACGAGGCCCTGTTGTGATTTGCACCGTATAGTTTCTGTTTTCAGTGCACTGGAAGCTTCTGGTTCTCACCGGTATCAATATTTCGTATTCCATGTTCTGTAATGTTGTCTGCCACAATCTCCCTTCTCCCCGCAACTATGTGCCTTCGTATACTCTGGAAATGAAAGGGGATTCCTCAAGGCCTCCAAATATGATCCCGGCAACCCGGCTCTTACCCCTCTTCTCGCTCTTTCTTCAAGCTTCTCATAGTTTCTCCTTACTCCACTTTGTTAACCAATCGTCATCCTCCTTGTCCCCACGTGCTATACATTTTCTTTCCTCTCATGCTTGCTCCGTGTTACCTGTACTTTATAGAAGCTCCAGAACCTTCCACTCCTCTTGACAAACAACAGACTCGTAAGCATTACATCGAACAACTTCTAACACCTTGACATCAGATTTTGTCATCAGCTCTCATACAGAGCCCCATTGTTCCGCACCTCCTGGGGGAGGCACACAAGCTCCTCCTTTCCCCCCTCTCTATCTTCCCTTTACTCTATCACGGCCGATCTTCGCTGAACACCACCGTACTCTTTTCCCGTACGTTCATCTTTCTGCATTACTACGGCCCACTCACGCCCAAGGATCTATGTCATTCCTTGAGCTTTCCACTCTCGAATAAATATATCTGCCTCGACATCGGTCTTTCCGTGCTGCTTCCGATAATGAGCTTTGAAATTATCTACCCTAGTGAATCTTGCGCCGGCAAGCCTACAGCCCCTCTCTCGACAAGCCGGCCCACTGGGAGCACTATGTCTTCTGGATGTCCTGAAGTGCCTGTCAAGGTCTGTCTGGCGTTTGAATATTGCCTTGCAGGGGTTGCACACCCAGCGGGGAAGGCCCGAGTGGCCGGCGACATGATCCTGTTCCTCACCGTGGCACGTGGGTACATCAGCAGGAGGGGGCCAAGGCGCAAAATCGGCCATGTTGTGGTTGGGGGAAAGTTCTGGGAATTGAGGACCCCAGGTCGGTTGTCGTTGCTCCCGGCCGGCATATTGTTGGTAATTGGGATTAAGGTCGAAGTAGCCACCGTTTTTGTCGGTGGAATATACGTTAGCTCCAGTAGGTGAGTCGTTTTGGGCGTGTAATGAGGCGGGACCCGAGCTGGCAGGGGTCAATTGGGCGGGAGAAACTACTAACGGCACATCGTTCGAGAAGATTGGAACTTGGTATTCCGGGGAGCTATCAGATCAAGAGGTTGGTAGATGGTTAGCTCGCAATCCCGAACATAGGTATTTGGGAAGTGACAAAGGACGCGAGCTTGTCTGCTTACTTGTCGCGTTGGGTGGGTTCGGGATTGATATTCCTCCAACCTATAGTCCCAGGATGGGAGTTGCGGGGATTGCTGCTGCTATGAGGGTCCCAGGTGTCGGACGGGTTGCCACCGTTGGGAGGGGCAGCTTGCCAGGGCTTCGGGCTGTGTGCACAGGGATTGTGGGGGCCGGGATCTCCATCAGTCTCATGGCTTGAGTGGAGATTTGCGCTCCCTCTCGGAAAGCTATGCTGGTTATGATTAAACCGAGACATTTCTTGTATTCGAACTTCGAAGTAGTAAGGGGGAAGAGTTCCTGAGTGGAGGCGGTCGTTGATGTTTCTCAGAGCTGGAGAGCGGAGGGGTTTTATCATAAAGTCTCAGCCTCATAGATGAATCTGCAAAGCCAACTCAGACTTGCCGATAAAAGCGCTCTTCCGATCGAGGGGCGGGGGGGAGAGAAAGCACGAGGTATGCCTTGCCCTAACCTAGTGTAGAATCTGTAATCTACATTGCACAAATACCTGTGGGATCTAGTGGTAGTCTTCGAGTCTGGGCGAGGCGTCCTCAGCACCTGGCTCATTCGCCTTGGCTCTGTAGGCATTTTTCAAATTTCCTAGCTTCTCTTATGCTCTGCATGCTTCTATATGGCTCCGCCGTATTGCCAGTGGGCTGTGTTTTCGATTTGGCGTTACAGCGTGAAGGGGAAGATCAACTGGGGCCAGGGGTGGGTTCTTGACATTCTGAAAGCTTCGGCCTTGGCATTGGTTGCACGGGGGATGCGTTGGTAAGAGCGATGATCCCCTGTTGCCTCAGCCGCTGCGCTACTGTGTAACACAGGATAATTCCTGCAGCCTGTATCAGGTTGGGTCGAGGTCAACACCAACCCGCCCCCAAGCCAAAATACTTTGAAAACCGGGTAACACTGAACTATTAGTGTTGCAGGAAAAACGCTAAAAATGGTTTCTCTTGTAATTGCGTAAGGAATGCCTTTTCTAAACCCCTTAATGACTTGTTTTATTTATAAATGCACTCGAAATCAATGGCTAAGATGGTGTTGCAGTGGTATGTTTGGTAAAGATATGCGGCATCTGCAGTTCTCACTCCCTTACCACAACGACCTGCCATATGACGCTTGGGGAAAACAAAAACAAAACACCTGTTTTAATTTGTTATTTAAATGTTTTTATCTGGTAGGTTGGGAGAACCCAATGCCAATTAGTCAAAGCGTATGGGGGATCACTTTCCTATGAAGATACGGCTTGGAGGGTCTTGGAAAAAGGTATAGCGGGATGCCTGACTAAGCATACGGTCATAGCTCACCGACGAGAGGTATGTGAACCGCCAGCATTTATACACCCTTGATCTCCCCCGAATATGGGAGCACCAAGCTCCCTACTCGAGTACAGCTCGTGTACTTCATTCCCGTATTCTTAATTGTCCCACCCACCCCCTCTATCAGACCTTAAAGCGCCCCTATTGTCATTTTGGGAATATTGTTGTGAATCGTGATCGTCTGTCGTCTCTTCTCTGCGCTTGGAAGCTTTTTCTTTTCTGTTCAGTGTAGGGCTGAACTCAATTCTGATTTTTTCTTGCCTTCTTCGTTTCTCCTTCAAAGGAACACCTATCTTTATATACACTTGTGGGATTACTTCCTCCCCCTCCCGGACATCTCTCCTTGGTCTACAACATATCCGACTCTTTCCTTCCACCCTTCTCTTGGTTTTTTCTCTAAGATTCTATCAGGTTCAGTCTACCCCGCTTTCTTAACCAATCACCGTCCATGCTGCTGCCTCGTGCCGTTCATTCCCATGGCCTCCAGGACCAATCTAAAATACATTCATAGGAAACACCATCCAGAACCTTCCATCGTGGTTACCAATCATGCGTCTAAGCTTTACAAATCCTTCGGCACCTCCGGGAAGGTCCCCGGACAGTTAGGTGGGGTCGGAGAACCGGTGATTTTCAATAAATATCGGTTGCAACGATCCCTAGCGACAAGGGCAGCGACAACCTCACCGATGGCTCCAGCAGTGGAATGATGCTATTTGTACACAGGAGGAATGGCATTTTCCTTTGTTCTTTACTTGTAATTATCTTCACATCCTTACGTTTCTGTTCTCTGTCTTGTCAGTTTATTTCCTTGATGCTTTTGCTTGGCTTTGGAAAAATTGGCACGGGGAAATAGTATTATCCCTTGGAGAGGTGGAACAACAAAATTTGGTGCCCCAAAATATAATCCATACCGGGTACCCTCAGCTCGTTATGTACATACCTCTCGGGTATGATGCCCTTTAGATAGCCCGAATCGGTTAGAATTTCTGGGTAAAATATCCGTTTTAAAGAGATAACTTGGGTTGGAAGGTGGCTTGCCGGGATGCCCTGGAGCCATAGTCGCTGGTTGTACAAAGTACCTTTTTTGGAATTATATAAGGAATTGATTTTCGCTTAAAGCACATATCGCTAAGCTCACTATTTCGCTGACCAACCATTTCAAGACATGCGTTAATTGATCTGGCTTGTTTTGGGGTAAAGTTTGTGTTTTCGTTTTTACTATTTTTTATCGCAATAGTTCTCACCTAGATATTGGGGGCGGGTATTGATCTCGTGGTGGGCATATGGTGGGAATACTGCATTAACTACTAAGGGCCTTCAGGCCCTAACACGTTCAGATATCATACCGATAAGATTTTTAAGTTATCTGTGTTTCTTCGTCTGGAATCGCAATAATACGTCATAACCTAACACTTTACAGGGGGCCAAAACCTTTCGGGGATCTGGCTTTGATTCGGTTGTAAGCTTTGCCTCAGTCGGTTCGTATTTCTACCTGAAAACGTCTGACGGTTCTCGCTGGGGGTAATACTACTCCTACGCCTCAGCCAAGAATTGGTTTCCCCGTTTGTGGTAGTGAGTGTGGGCCGCTACCTCCCCACCAAAGAAGTATAGCCAAGAACTAGCTGAGAGGTCTAAATATTTGGGGAATTGTCTTATACTGGTCTCACTTCTCTGACTAGTGTTCCCAACCGTCCGGGGGCCAGGTGGCGCCCCACGGGGGGACTGCCAAGAGCCCTGGACGGGACGGGACGGCCATGTGTAGCCCGCCCTGGCGGTGAAAGTAGAGGACGGCCGTCTTTGGGTAGGACGGCGGGCCCTATGGGGTGAAACAAGGTTGGCAAGAGTGACGGTGGGGGACCTCGGGGACGGCAGGGGATCGCTAGGGACGGCGGGGTACTACCAAGAACTACAGGGGACTACAGGGGATGCGGGGGACTGCGGGGGACTGCCAGGGGACTACGGGGGACTGACGGGCACTGCCGGGGACTGTCATTTTGTCCCTAGAATTTTATGATGGAGAGGCTTTGCGCAGCGCAGGCGAGAAATCACAATGTGGATGGAACCGAAGGTGAAGTGAGAGGAGTGGTTCGTGTCGTCTCCCCAAAGCACCGAAAGAAAACTAAATACAAAGTGCAAGGATGATAGCCATTCCCACACAGGGCTGTTCATCCTAAAAACAAACAAACAAATAAAAACATCATATCACCAAATAAGGGCTCACACTCTCGGCCCTCTCCACCACCTACATGCATCTCCATACATCTCTCTATCTCACTGCACTTGCTCCACCATATCTTGCTGTTGGGATCATGCCATCATTTTATGCAGCAGGACCCCGCAGTCCCCGGTAGTCTGTCTTGGCACTCCCAAAAAGGCGGACTACCAGCTATAGTCCGCCCCGTCCTACCCCAAAGACGGACGGACCGGTTGGGAACACTGTCTTTGACCATGCTATCTCGTTCTACTACTCCAGGATTCACTATTCTAACCAAACAACAGAGCAGGGCGGTCAACGAACAGGCCTCAATTCACTTGGAGATCTGTCTTGAACCTTCTTTGTTCACCTACGGGCAGACAGATAGCTAATCAAAGGCCATTCCTGCGCATACATAAAGGGCAACAATAGCGGTTTTGATTGATGTCGGAAAGGCTCTTCCCACCGGGAGTTATGGAGTAGATGCGATGATGTTGGACTTTCTTGTCACATGCTTACCAAGTATTACAAGTCTCCTGATCACCAATAGTTATGCGATATCTATATACTATACTTCTATGGTGGAAAAGTGCCGGCCGATACTCGCTACCATAAATCGAGAAACCGATTCTTGGCTGAGGCACGAGTATTGCCGGAGGGTATCCTTCCACCCAAGGGGGGTATTGGGGATGTGCAACGTCCCGGAGGATATGAGAGGAGTTTTTCCTGTGCCGTTGTCAGGGCCTGCAGGGTTAGGGTTTGGTATCCGTTGTCAGCCACCCCCCCTAGTTTTACCTTGCCTCGGGTGGGGACTGATTACGGTTCTTGCGGGGGTTCTCTCATTGGGCCGGTTTCACCTATTCTGCATGTTGTATGGTAACGCACTGCGGAGGGTGGGGTGATAGGCACGAAACTCGATAATTCTGTGCCGGGATTAACAGATGCCGTTGGTGGCTCGCTTTGTGCCTCAAGTATTGGTTCGCCAGAGAAAAAAAGAGTTTCTATTTCGCATGCAGTATCCCCCGCCGTCCGAGTGCCTTACGGGCTAGGGAGTGGAGGACTGCTGTGAATTTGGGGTGGGACTGGGTGACAGTCTTTGGGTGGGCCTTGCTCTACAGGGCGATGCGGTGGCTTTCAGGGGTAAAGGAGATATTGAGGGAGGGGCTAGGTGTGATGGTTGATGATTTTAAATCTCTAAGAAGTGAGCAAGCGAGTAGAATAAATGTACCGTACTGATGTACAGCCACTCGACAGAAGTGTTCGTGAAACCTGTCTCATATTAGTCATACACCTGCTCGCAACCGGTACCACACGCGAAGTTGACCGGTATACGTGACTCAGTAATACCATCGTGACCGATCACAACTGACCAAGAGACCACCTTCACCCTGAACATAAGTCCTGTTATTTACTACCCCTTCTTTATTTTATCTTCAAGTTTCCACTATGGTTAATCGATCAGGAGGCACCAAATATGCAAAAAAGAAAAGCGTTCCAAAAACTGCACGGTGAGAGATGTCAGATATGGAAGAGGGAATGATCCTGGCATTTTTCCACTGCTTAGGCAGTATTGCTCAGGTGGCTTCCTTGGTTGGCCGGCCCTGGTCTACTATCAAGAGCTTTCTGGTCCAAGTATGTGAGTGAATGTCACCGGATAATATTCCTCACCCTGGTCATCCCCCACTCCTGAGTTGGCAACAGCATTGCACAATACTCACAGCTGCCAAATCCAACCGCACCATGACCAGAACTGACTTCTGGGATGAATATGCACCAGGTGTTTCACTTGCAACCAGTAAATTCAACCCCTCTAGAGTGATATCTCATGATTTTAGTTATGCTAATATTTTAGCTTATAGTTGATAGAGTTCTCAGAGAAGCCAATATGAAGAAATGGATAGCCAAATCCAGACCTCAACTCAAGCCTGAGCATGTTGCCAAGAGACTTGCATGGGCTACTGCTGATAAATATTGGACAAGTGAAGACTTTGAAGGTGTGATTTGGAGTGATGAGTGCAGTGTGGAAAAATCTAGAGACCCAAGACAGCAATGGGTATTTAGAGAACCTGGAGAAAAATGGTTGGCTGAGCGCATTCATCCAAAGGAGTAGAATAAGGGAATCTCCTTGATGGTCTGGGGATGCTTCTGGGGTAAAAACAAAGGTCCTCTAGTTCTCATTACTAGAAATATTACTAAAACCAGGTATACAAGGCTTTTAAGAAGACACTTGATTCCTGTTATTCACCAGATGTTAGCTTATGGTATTCATGATTTTCTTTTTCAGCAGGACAATGCACCAGTTCATAAAGCCTATAGTGTCATGGATTGGCTGGAGAGAAATAATATTGATGTACTGTACCATCCCCCTTATTCCCCTAATTTGAATCCTATTGAACATGTATGGGTTGAGCTTAAAAAGAGATTGCATCAGCAGTATCCAAGGATTGGAGATACCCCAGGAGGAAAAGAGGCTGTTAAGAAGAAGTTGGCACAGGTACTTCCTTTGGTCTGGGAGGCAATTCCTGAGGATTTTTTTGAAAAATTATGGAAATCAATGCCAAATAGGGTGGCAGCAGTCTTGGAGGCAAAGGGAGGATATACCAGGTATTAATTATTAGTTTATATCTTTCTTATTATTATCTATTTAAATTACATTTGTTGATTTCTTTACTATCTATACTTTATTCGTTCGTTCGTTCGTTCGTTCGTTTGCTTGCCCGTTGCATGCCAACGGCAGTAACTACCCCCCCCCCCCACCCACCCAGCCAGCCCTATGGCGCAACCGTAAGACATGTCTCAGATCACGAACACTTCTGTCGAGTGGCTGTAGAAAATCCTAAAGCAGTCTGTTCCGGGCAGTAAAATTTGAGGACGGCCGTCTTTGGGTAGGACGGTGGGCCCTACGGGATGAAACATGGTTGGCAAGGGGGACGGTGTGGGATTACCCGGGACTATCAGGGACTGCGGGGGACTATCGTTTTGTCCGTAAGATATTAGGTAGTAGGACCGTAGTCCCTGTAGTCAGTGATCCCAAGCGGCCAGTCCGGACCATAGTCCGGACTACAGGTCGGCAGTCTAGTCAGTCCGGCCTTGGTTTTGAAAAGCCTGGGCCAGTCCGGTCGACATTCTCTGCGGCGGCCAAAGCCCGGCGGCGCCCAGGCAACCGCCGGGTCGAGTCTTGGCGCAACCTAGGCGAGAACCGCCAGATGCCCAGGTAATCTGAAGATATCTGTGGACAGCCTGCAGGCTTTCCACTTTTAATCACTCGGAACAAGATATCAGGAGCAATATGCGCCTGACGCTATAGATCTCGCTTAAGGTAATGGCATGACATCCAGCGATGAACCCCCGCTGTACCCAAACATGCTGTCCTACCTCAAGACACTATACTATTCTTCACACAACTCTCTGGCCGCCCCGGGTGAATATGTATTGTCCGTGTGAAACAGTTAGTCCTCTTGAATAATGAAATATTTCTTAGTAATAAAACTCACGTGATCCCTTGAAACATCGGCCTGCGGGTGACCCAGGCCGGGCCCGGCTTTGGTTTGGAAAAGCCGCTTTCCCACAGTCCGGCCCGGCCGTCCCTAAAAAAGCCTGGGCTGGTGTGGCCGTACTCAAAGCCGGACGGACTGGCTTGGGATCACTGCCTGTGGTCCGTCCAGTCCTACTATTCCCGGGCGTAGTCTATCCTGGCACTGCCAAAACAGCGGACTACCGGCTATATTCCGTCCCATCCTATCTTAAAGAGGGACCGACTGGACGGTTGGGAACATTGCTCCCTCCTAGAGATTCTTCAATGCTAATATGAGGTAATTCAAGATGGGAGACGACACGGCACAAGAAAGCTCCTGCTGATTGGGGCATCATTAAAGTGGGTACCATTATGAAGAAAGCTTCATAACAAAAGACTATTACTGTGTTAACTTTCAATAGCTTAGAGTCCTCAAGGGTAAAGTCCATGGTTTCGAGGTCGATACAGTTTGCTTCAGTGGAAAGCATGCTCCAGCAGTCACCGCCGAGGGCACCTTCCTTGGCGGCAGCCACCCAGACGCAAATACAGCAGTGAGTAAATACGTCACTAAATTAGTTCAATTTGACACCCAACTCCTTCCAGTGGGAAGAAATCCTCCCAATGCAGAAGTTTGGCCCTTTCCAGAGACACATCTGGAAGCTAAGCTCTCCCACTGCCAAAGCCTATTCGCATGTCCGGCTCCATGTTTCCCAATGGAGGTAAGGTCATGACAGGTTCTGCCACAAAAAATGCCGGAGTACTAATATGCTGTTAGGAATTGCCTACTTCCGCTTGTTTGGAACTACAGTCCCCCTGTTACCCAGAGATCCGGACGCGATTATTGACCCTGCTCAGGTCTCCTCTGGCGGTCTGGCAATCACCTACGGCGACCAAAACCTTGGAAAAAAAGCGGCCAATCTGTTACTTCTCGGAAGAGGTAAGGAATGCAGGAAATGGTCGGGAAACCAATCGCAGCCATAAGCCAGGCTATGTCGACTTGGTTATCCTCAAGCTTGTTCGCCTTTCCCTTGGACCAGCCCAAGCTCCTTAGTTATATTAACATGTTTTCACTACAAAGGGGCCCCGGGATACATTGAAGAGGTTATAGTTGACGCCCTCCACTTCCGTGGGAACTATTCGCAAGCCATTGAGATCTACGCTATCAATTCCTCTGGCCAACGTATCGCGGAAATGGCAGTGGATAGGAACTTATCGTTCCTGCACACTCTTGTGGGGCGGATAACGAACCTGCACTCCAGTCCACCCTCTTCCAGAACATTAAAGGAAGAGCGGTTACTCATGTTAAAATGGTCATCATCCCCGGCGGAGGGGTGAAGCGCCTGAGAGTCTCCAGGAAGCGTGTTATATTTGCTGGTAACTAAACTTGGGACTGCTCTCTTGGTGCCCCTTGAGCTTATAGCAAAAACATGGGAGGGGCCCTGAGAATAGACAATTTCCTCTAGAAGTGGAAACAAAACAACACACATCTACTTTTCCTACTAAATTTTGTTTTTTCCTCTATAATGTATTTGTGCCTCGAGAAGCTGTTTTATAACCTAGTCTCTACCACTACTTCCGTGTCAGGGATTGGCCCGTCACCCCGGAATAGCTACAGCAAGCCCATAGAAAAGGTAAACGGGTGCCAATTCTCGACTCGGGGACACGAGTAGGATAGAAAACATGAGAGTAGGTGATTTTCTGTGGTCTAGTGAAACAAGAAAGAAAAACCAATCAGCCTAAATAAGTGTAAAACTAAACATACGCTAAATCTCAGCTGAAACTACAATCCAGGAAAACCGCCCTCCCGGGTGATCCCGTATAAATAGACATCTACACCACCAGACTCTAATCTCCCACTAAGAACCGTAACAAGCGCCCAATATCTATAATGTACCTACCCAGATATATGCACACTAGCTGTCTGAATTAGAAACCCCGGAGGAGAAAGAGATTATCTATGGCCCCCTCTCTCACTTAATAATCCTCGAAAAGCCCTTAGATCCCTTTATAATTGATCTTTTTGGAACATCTCCTGCGCATAAGCACGCTCTCCGCACTGTCAACAAGGGTAGCAGCCATTTCCTTGCTGTTGCTATCGCGGAGTTTATTCCTCGTGCGCTTTTTGGCAGTCCTTATGATACTGTTGCGGAGGTCAGTTTCCTTCTTCAGGTGTTTTATTATAATATCCATGTTAGCCATACCATGGCACTCATCGGGAGGGGAGGGGAGATTAAAAAAAAAAGGGAGAAAAGAGAAGATCTTGCATTCTTGTTCACGAATGTAGTCCTTGTTAAGCCCCACCTAGATCTTCTCCTTCAGGACGCATTCCTCCCTGGCCGGCAGGGCGTTCTGGACTTTAAAGTCGTCGTCGACGTCGTCGAGATTGTCCGGGCCATCTGATGTAGTAGAGGGGGCACATTCATTGCGCACTTGGCGGTCGGCCTCTCAGAGCTCTTCCATTATCGATACGGTAGAGCCATCTGGTAGAGAGGCAATTTCGGATTCGATTACTTCCTCCACTATGGCGGAGTGTTGGTTACCTTGGGCCTTTTAGACGCCTTGCGGTGTGGGGGTCCTTGATGTCGATTGATGTTCCCGGGAGTGAGGAGATAGGGAGCGGCAAAGGGGGGGGAGTTCTGGGATTACGAAGCCGTTAGCATCCAGTATTGGGGTTTATCGAGAAGTGTAAGTAGTGTTGGGGCGCTGGGAGGAGCACTAGGAGGAGTCCCGGGGGGGTGCTTGGAGAGGCACTTGGATCTACGGGAGCAGTGACAATAGCAATATTCTGGGAATCTCGGTGACTTCTCCATCATGATTAACGTTCCTGACCCTCTTGCGCCTCTTTGAGGCTTTTGGTCCATAGCTGGGTGGGCCGTACGCTTGCTCCAACCATATATTTCTAAATTCTTCAACGCTCAAGTCTTCCCTCTTAGCATCCTTTAATTCCTCCAGCCGCTTCTGGGTAGTCAAGTCGGCTATTTTAACAACGTAAACTGCCTCCCTAACAGAACGGCGGAAATTGTTCATGCGGGCTGTGAGGATCAATGCGGCGCCACAAATACCCGATGGCTGATAGCCTTGGACCATCCAATTACAGGACATACGTTGTATGATACGGAGGGTGTCGTTGGCGACCTCAGCCTATTCGCAGCCCAAGTTGAGGTGCTTTGAGAAGCGGTAGAGGTAGACTGTAGGATCTACGTGTGGTAACTAGTGGTAACCAGGCCTCCAGGAGATGAACGAGTTGAGGGTAGGTGTGGCCGGGTGAGAAGACATTCACCCGGAGCGCTGTTAGAAAGAAGCCCAACTGACTTCGGGGGGAAAACTCACATTTAGTATGCGACTGGATGTCTGAGAAGTCAATCAGGATCTGGGAACTCTTTTTGAGACGGCGGGTAATGTATAGACAACAGTTGACAACTAATTGTGTTTTGCGACCTCGGTTGAAGTTGTGCGTAACGGATAAAGTAAACCATTGTCGGACGTGATCTGCAAAATTTTTAGGACAATTGCTAGCACCGGCGAGTTGCACAATTTTGCGACGTCCGAGAAGATCTCGTCACCCCAGAAAGAAAACATTATATTAGGAGTAACATAGGGTGGTCAGTAGAATAAAAATAGGACAAACCCAGCATTCTGAATTATCTGTTGCGGACTCTCAAGACTATTTCCACTCCTAAATCTTCCCCGGCCAGTTTGCATCTGTCCTTCGGAAATATAACTCCCCTAAACTCTAGCAGCCCCACTGCTAGTCCCCCCGGAATAAATGAGAGAATCATGAACGGCGGAACCACAATTCGTGCGGACAAGTCTCCCGGAGGAATCCGCGAAATCGGTTGGTTTCGACCTCGCACCGGACAGCAAGGTGTTCGACATAGTGAATATTTTGGACAACGGTCAAAGCAAGAGTTGCAACTGCTACAGAAGCCTAGCCGAGGGTGCACACAGCCCAAAAATAGCTGATATCTGATTATGGAAGGACTCCGGTGCCCGGAAAACAATGGGATAAGAAAGAAATTGAAGAGATAAAGTGCCGCTAGTGAAAAATTTCTATCTTGGAGATGGGTTGTTAGAGAGAGGAAAGGGACATGAAGCGAAGCGAAAGTTACGTGGGATGAGATCGGTAGGGGGCCGCACTCGAACGCTGATAGGGTCCTGGCCGGCCATAGAGGTTAAAGTACTAGGCCAAAAGGATCCGTACGATGGGTGGTTACCGCACGACACCTCAAAACACCCCACTCCTACAATCAACCACCCCTCAACCATGATGCCTCCACACAAGACAGGCTACCTTACAGAGTTTGAGAAAGGGCAAATAGTTGCTCTGAGAGAAAAAAAAATCTCTTTTGGAGAGATTGGAGAGCTCTTAAACTGTCCAAAGAGTACTGTTCAAACTTTCCATGACAGCTTCCAAAAGAGGGGTGATGCAAAAAACCTCCTTATACCTGGAAGACCCAAAATTATCGATTCCAGAACCCAACGCCACCTAGTCAGAGAGTCTAAGAAGGCATGCCGCCAGACTTTATCAGAATTGCGCAATGATGTTGCACCACATTCCTCCCTCCAAACAGTCAAGAGAGCTTTAGCCTCAGTCAACATAAAGAAATGGAGAGCTAGGAAAAGAGCTCTTCTAAA